>JPET01000004.1:2594472-2694385 GCA_000732205.1 Verticillium tricorpus MUCL 9792
CCCCTCCCCGGCGCCCCTCGGCCTCAAGCTCTACGCCCTGCCGCCGAGCACCGCCGCCCGCCTCGGCGCCTTCACCCTCCCCAAGATCCTGCCTGCTGACGACGCCCCGGTCGAGGGCGCCCAGCGCGTAGTCGTCTCGCTGCAGGGCGGTGCCCTGCCGACGGCCGCGCTCCGGGGGCTCGTGCGCCGCGACGGCGAGGAGCGGAACCTGACGTGGGATGTCCTCAAGATCGAGCCCTACTTTGCGCAGAAGGCCTCCGCGCAGGCGCCGAGGAAGCGCGAGACGAAACCCGCGAGGAGCAGCGCCGCGACCGACGGCGACGGCGGCCAGCCCGCCGGAGAGGAAAAGACGACTGTCGAGGCGCCGGACGCGCCGGCGAAGAGCATGACGCATGCAAAATCCGGACGGTTCGTCCTGTCGTTCGGGGACGTGCACGAGGCGCGGCGGTTCGCGAGAGCCTGGCACCGCAGAGAGTTTGCGCTGTCGCCGCCGAGGCAGCGGCCGGAGAAGGGCAAGGCCGGGCCGAGCAAGAGCGGGCAGAGCAAGGCCGGGCAGAGCGTGACGGTCAGTGTGACGGTGCCGTGGTGAGGGTGTGCATCATCTACAGATACCCCATAGAATATACCCAACTCTTCACATCTTCCTGTCGGGATGCCTCGTGTGACTCTGATGAGGCCTGCATTGCCTCGCCATCAACGTGCAGCACCAATCCAACCGCCGTATCCTTTGCCTTCAGCATCAAACCTCTCAGACGAACCACCAAGATAGTCCGGTTTCAAGTCAGCAGCCACATGACACAATCCACGGTAATATGAAAGCGAGTCACGGCCACGAGACAGATACACGAGAAGAGGGAAAAAAGCTGAATTGGACCCCAGTAAAGGAAAAAAAAGAAAAAAGAAAAAGAATGAAAACCGAAACTCCGGACCAGATATTTGCTCTCTAAACGGATGATGATGACACGATCGAGAAGGACACAGGCGCTTTCGACTGACCCGGGCGCGCCATCCCTCAATCGCGCCCCCATCGTCGCCGCCGCCGCCGCCGCTCGTTCGCTTCGGTATGCTCGATGCATTTACGGGCGCCATATGTGCATGGTCGACGGGCGCCTCAAGCGGCCGCCAGTCCACCCTCGACATCGCACCTCCCCCAGCTTCATCCCCAATTCGTCCGTCATCCCTCCCCAAGCACAGCCGCCGGCTCCAGGTCTCTGCGCACACCCTCCCGCCTCTCGCTGAACGGCCCCCCTCCGCATCAGGGTCCCTAACAGCACTTGCCCCCGCTGCCCCCCGGCTGCGCGATGGCCACGCCGCCCGCGCCGCCGCTCGCGCCGCCCGCGCCGGCCTCGCTCTTCTGGTTGTCGATGAGGCGCTTCTTGATGTCGGCGGCGAGCGAGTAGAAGGCCTGGTCGATGTTGATGTTGCTCTTGGCGGAGACCTCGAGGAAGGGGATGCCGAGCTCGTCGGCGAGCTGCTGGCCCTGCTCCGTGGAGACGACGCGCTTGTCCTCCCAGTCGCACTTGTTGCCGACGAGGATCTTGTTGACGCCCTCGGTGGCGTGCTGCTCGACGTTGGCGAACCAGGTGCGGATGTCTGCCGGTGCACGTTAGCAATGGGGGACTTCCCCGAGAGACGGGCGTACGAGGGCCGACTGGGCGGGGACGCACTGTTGAAGGAGCGCTCGTCGGTGACGTCGTAGACGAGCAGGATGCCCATGGCGCCGCGGTAGTAGGCGGTGGTGATGGTGCGGAAGCGCTCCTGGCCGGCCGTGTCCCAGATCTGCAGCTTGACGCGCTTGCCGTCCAGCTCGATGGTGCGGATCTTGAAGTCGATGCCGATGGTCGTGATGAAGGACGGCGTGAACGAGTCCTCGCTGAAGCGCAACAGGCAGCAGGACTTGCCCACGCCCGAGTCGCCTATCAGCAGGAGCTTGATCTGGGAGGGGGACAGCATGTTAGCGGGTGCCGGCTCGACGATATGGCTTGGCCTGGGGCCCCGGTGGTTGCGGCCACGGGCAGGCGTCCTGGCGGGCAGGGGGGGGCGGGACACCTACCAGGAAGTCGTAGTTTCTGTTACTCGACATGTTGGCGGTGGTTGCGAGGATATTCTGTTCAGGAGAAAGAGGGGCGTCGTCGATGGGATGGAGACGAGACGGGATGGTCGTTGGTCGGGGCTCGAGGGAGGAAATGGGTGCGGTGCTCAATGCTCGGTGGTTGTCGCGCAAAGTGGACGGACGTGGCAGATCCAGAACCGAAGGTGTCGAAGGGCCAGGCGGTGCGGTGCGGTGCGGCGGGATGGGATTGATGGGCTGGTGGATGACTTTGGACTGCTTGATTGATCGTAGCGCGGGCGGCTTCCCCAGTTCGGTGCAGGTCAGGTGCGTCGTGCCATTAGGCGTAATGAGCCAGGAAGGAGCCAGGAGTTAGTGAGCTAGGCACCACCGTCAGCGACGTGCGACCAAACTTCAGGGACCCCCCGAGCCTGGGCCACAGAGAGGGACCGAACCGACTTGAATCGCCACACCCTCAGCCACGCAACGTCATTGCTTGCACTGCTGACCAGCCTCACTCACCACTCTGCTCATCCGGGATTGCACCGCCAGAGGCTTGCGACAAGCGTCACCGTCCCTGTTTCGTTCCCATGTTGATCCGGCCGGGTGGTGCACCCGTTGAGAAGCTGGTCACTGCTTGCCAAGAGGGAGGTGTTCGCCCACACCCAAGCTTCCATGTGCATCAAGCGGCGCGGGTTTCCGGCCGGCAATGCAGCCAGACAGACAGGCAGACCGCTGTGTTGGTCCCTCACCCTCACCCTCACCCTCACCCCCCCTCAACCCCCCCAAATCTGTCCCCCGGCACACCTCCCCCTACCAGGCACCACCTACTTTGGGTTGCATCAACCGCCCGATCTTTTCCGCCAGGCTGTCTTGATCCCTCGCTCATACCCTCAAAACCATGTTCGTTCCACGCGATGCCGGCCAGAGATTCGACGTGACGGTGAAGTGAGTCGAGTCCCACTGCGGGGTCTCAAGTATGGGGTCGGCCCCTATCTCCAGGGGCCCTACGGGGATCTCTAGCAGGTGAGCCCCCTGAAACCGCCGGCGCCCGGCTCTCGTCTTCGTGGGCCTTTGTCTCTTGGCCTCCTCGTTCGCTGGCGTAACATGACAGGCCGCCTCCCCGATCCCCTGACATGGCCCCCTTCGTTTGGTTTCCCGGGTCTCGTCACCATTGATCAGGCCTTCTGTCATGTGCGACAGTCGTCCTTCTCTCAACACCTTTCAATTGAGTCGAGTCGTCCAGGAACGCGGAGTCGGAAATCGAACGAAGGCGAAGTCCCCTTGCGTGATTCGCCCGAGGCACCCCCTGCTGGAGTCCGGCGTCCAACATCGAATACGAGCTTCAGGTGGACGACAGCGACGGACTCGCCCTCGACCACGACCTCATCGACCGAGGGTCCTCGTCGGGCGTCAAGCTGGGTCGACGTCGTGTCACAGTCTTGCATGACACCCGATGTCCGATGGCTTGTCCACCCAGTTATTCATGCTCGCATGCCTAGACCACCCCGAGAAAGACATATCATAACCGTTCCCCTGGGCACCGCGCCTTGCATTCTTCAACCCCGGCATCTCGAATCTCGAGGCGTCTCCAGACACTGGCCATTGCGTGCCAGTTTTACCTCAACGGCCTCCTTGGTTTCGTTTGTCCCCCGTATTCTCTACACTTCTTCAGGTTAGGTTGGACCTACTGTGACTCCGAACATCCCTCGCCGCCCGGCCCCTGGGTTAGCCGCACCCGACTTCACTCCAGCCCAAGGCCGTAGGTAGGCCCAGGCTGTTCGTGTCATTGCCCTTCATCCACGACTTTCCCTCTCTCCTCCCCTTCCCATCCACGGTCCTGCCCCCATACCGCCGCATCGAACTGCCGCCACTCCTTACTGCCTTGGCCCTGTGGACTTCATGTAGGACTTGCCTCGGGGGACAGCTGCTCTCCATGCTCCTGCTCGGCACCGGAAGCTGCAAGTGCCCCTCGCTCGCATCCCTCCCCACGTTCGCAGGCAGGTAGGGTAAGGTACCGTACCATACCACAACCGACTCCGGGCAGTCGCGACCATGACACCACCTTGGCCGCCCCGGCGTCCACCTCCTCCTCCGCCGCCTCGCTCGCCTCGACGGCCTGCTCCCGAGCTCGTTCGACGCCCCTCCGACGACTTCGTCACTCGCCTCCACAACACCTCGCTCAACGCCCCGCCCAGCGAGCTGACCCGTCTCTCTCGCCACAACTTCAGTGCCATCGAGAATTCCCAGCTCAACGCTGACTCGAGCTCTTCCGAATCCGACATCCACCCCTCCAGACCCCGCCGTCGACCAGCCCATTCACGGTCCATGAGCGTTCCCTTCCCGTCCCTCTTCTCCAGCAAGAAGAAGCGCCCCGACCCCGTCCGCGACGACTCTGACGACTCGAACAATGAACTGCCAGCGACTCGATCCGCAGCCAAGACCCACACAAGAGGCAACATGAGCCACGGCAACCGAGACTTTGCCACGGGCAACTGCATGACCTGCAACTCGCTGGTGCGCTGGCCCCGCGACCTCAAGGTCTTCAAGTGCACCGTCTGTGTCACCGTCAACGATCTCAACCCTGACGAGCACGCCGAACACAGGTCAGACGGCGTGCCGCGGTGGCTGCGCGCTTCTGGCCAAACCTCTTCTTCGTCACCCCCAGGCCACTCTGCTCGCCCTGCCGATAAAAATGGTACAAGGGAGATATCGCTCGAACATACCAGATCCCTCGTCAACAGCTGCCTCCGGAACTACCTGGCCCAAGTTGTGCGCCAAGGCAAGACCGCCGAGAAGCAACGAGACCCGTCGCACGGGAACCTGCAATCGCCCGTCTTTTCAGATGACCACACGGGTGTGAGCCGTACTGCGCGGGTTTCGGCAATACCCAGTTCGGCGTGGGATTCGAGGAGTGAGGAACCTGCGAACTACATGTTCAACGAGCAGCCGACACTCCACCAGAACCCCCTTCAAACATCTCCCAGATCTTACTCATCCTCTTATCCCGCTCGCCCCTCAGTCCAAGGGATCCTGAGCGACGAGAGCATTCGTCCAGCTCCCACCGCGGAGCCTGAATTGGATGGGAAACGGCTCTTCAAACCACTGGAGGACTACCTCGTTTCGTGCTTCAGCTCCCTCCAGTGCGTGAACTCATCGTTCCTCCCCAGCCGCCCACACTATACGGCACGGTCGAGTAGCGATAATTCTCGGCCTGTTTTTGCTCCGCAGTCGACTGGTGATGCAGCACGGCCGGTGTTTGCCCCGGAACACAATGGCGAACATACCCGACGGCCTTCGACTATGGCTCGATCGGAGTCAAGACTCCAGGAGTCGCAATCACAACTTGTAGACCTCGACCCCAAGTTGCTACTCTTAGGCAACTTCGCGGAGAACGGGATGTGGTGGACAGGAGGGCAAAGGGAGTCTCGGCAGCAGTCACGACCCGAGGCACGCAGGCCATCAGAAGTCACGCCCTCGGTCGTATCAGCGCGATGTCCGCAGGTCGAGTGGGAGCAGGTAGCGGCGTGGTACACTACCCTACTGAATGCAGCCGAAAGCTGGACGACGATTTACGACGACTTGTGTCGAGAAGAAGACGTTGAGCCACTGCCGACTGCTGAGCTACAGGATCTGGAGAACACACTTCTTTTAGCCCAGGAACGTGTTCAGCGAGTCTTGTTTAAGGCAACCGAAATGTTGCTCAAACGACCCGGACATCCCTTGACCGATCCTGAAGACATGAGGTTTCTTCTCATCATGCTGGAAAACCCTCTTTTGTATGCTATACCATCATACTACCGAGGCTCCAAGCAGTCAGGAGCATCAGGGTCACAAGGCAACAAGAATGGCACGAAAAGTGAACAGACCCATGCCAGGGGCGGGCCGATCTCTGGACAGCACTCAGGCGTCATCAAACGCATCCTGGGACTGATCTCCAACGCCTCGAACGCATGCCACACTCACTTAATTGGCTGGTTTGCTCGGTACTCGGAAACCAGATTTTCCACGTTGAAAGACCTGACAGGCGGCTTTTTGACCTACAGACTCATTCGCCAGAACGAGAAGAAGTACGAAACAAAGGTTGATGTTATTGAGGGCTTGATACCCAGCATGAGCACCGGGCGATCGGCAGCCTCACTTCATGCAGCCTTAGGTACCCCGAGCTCGTCGAAGAAGAAACCAAAGGAGCAGCCGAAAAAGATGATCTATCAGGACGATTGGCAAATACGAGCTGCTGCACGTGTCTTGGCTCTTCTATTCGCTGCCAACAACACTTTAGGTGTCCGACGCGCAGATGCATCCATGCTGGGTAACTCCAACATTGTGCTTCGCGAGGGAGTCCAGGTGTTTGGTCAGATTCTGCCGACCAGCGACTTTTACAACAGCATGATAGACTATGCTGATCTGATTGCCGACTTTGAGGCATGGGAGACGAAGAGAAGCAAATTTGCGTTCTGTCAATACCCATTTCTGCTTAGTATCTGGGCCAAATCCCAGATCTTGGAGCACGACGCCCGCCGTCAGATGACAACCAAGGCGAGAGACGCTTTCTTCGACAGCATCATGACTCGGAAGAACGTCACCCAGCATTTGACTCTCGACGTGCGCCGCGAGTGCTTGGTTGAGGATAGTCTGGCCGCCGTGAGCGAGGTCATCGGGAGTGGCAGCGAAGACATCAAGAAGCGTCTTCGTATCGAGTTCAGAGGCGAAGAGGGCTACGATGCGGGTGGCCTCCGCAAGGAGTGGTTTCTCCTCCTCGTCCGTGAGGTATTCAATCCCGAGCACGGTATGTAACGCCAACTCCGGCAAAAGCCACGGGCCATTACTAATAATCACCAGGGATGTTCACCTATGATGAGGAGTCTCAACTTTGCTATTTCAACCCCAACTCTTTTGAGACGTCCGACCAGTTCTTCCTGGTCGGTGTGGTCATGGGACTTGCCATTTATAACTCGACCATTCTGGATGTAGCGCTACCACCATTTGCCTACCGCAAGCTACTCGCTGCGGCGCCGATCTCCGCGGCTTCATCCTCAGCACACCCGCGTCCTACCATGACGTACAACTTGGAAGACCTGGCTGAACTCCGCCCTCGACTGGCAGCGGGACTGAAGCAACTTCTCGACTACGACGGCGACGTGGAAGAGACCTTTGGCCTTGACTTTGTCGTCCCCGTAGAGAAGTACGGAACAGTGCTGCAGATCCCGCTTTGCCCTGGTGGTGAGCGAAAACCTGTCACCAACGGGAACCGACGAGAGTTTGTGGACTGCTATGTACGGTACCTTCTGGATGCTGCTGTTACTCGGCAGTTCGAACCGTTCAAACGAGGTTTCTACACAGTCTGTGGAGGAAATGCGCTGTCACTTTTCCGGCCGGAAGAGATCGAGCTTTTGGTCCGGGGCTCAGACACGGCCCTCGACATCGGCTCGCTCCGAGCTGCGGCTGAATACGACAACTGGGGTAACAAGAATCCTGATGGCACGGAGCCTGTCATCAGCTGGTTCTGGGACACGTTCCAGAACGCGACGCCGTCGGAGCAACGAAAGCTCCTTCTTTTCATCACCGGAAGCGACCGAATACCAGCTATGGGCGCCGCACTCCTTCCGATCAAGATATCCTGTCTCGGCGAAGACGAGGAGCGCTACCCTATTGCTCGAACTTGCTTTAACATGCTGTCTTTGCGGCGTTATGCCTCGCGGGAGCGGCTGGAGCATATGCTCTGGACGGCCGTCCACGAAAGCGAGGGGTTTGGTTTGAAGTGAAACAGTGCAAGAAAAGCTCGAATAACTTATATACCATTGCTAAGGCGTATTTGGGATCAGGAACGGGGGAAGGAATGGAACCAGTTCATAGACAGTCATCTGCATTTGTACCATATTAGCTGGTGGCTCCTAGAGCGTATTGGATGTGTTCAAGCCATCCAGTGAGGGGCTCACAAATCAAGCAACACGAATAAACTTCACTCGTAAAGCCACCAAATCATCGAGGTACGCTCTCATGACCTCATGCCGAGCTTTGTCCTTCAGAATCTTTTGCTACATCTTGTACATGTACAATATTCATACATCGCCCTCGCTGCCAACCTAGCCTGGCATAACCCGCCCCTTAAGCGAGCACAGACTCCTTGGCCTTCTTCAGCAGGTCCCTCTCCCGATTCCTCTCCTCGATGGTGGCCTTCTGCTTCTTGCGGTCGACGGCACCCTGACGCTCCATCTCCTCGACCTCCTTCATCTCGGCCTGCTCCTCGGGGGTGGGCAGGACGGGCTGGGCGCCCGTCTCGGCGAGGAAGCGGGCGAAGATGTCCTCGGAGCGCTGGTTCTTCATGTCGATGTGGACGACGCGCTCGTCGGCGGCCGGGGGCGCAGCCTTGGAGGTGTCGATGCCGGAGGACGGGGGCTGGATGCGGGTGACTGGGTCAGCGCCGGGGGCGGGGGCGGCGCTTGTGAGGTAGACGGAGAGGAGGGCGGAGCCCTCGTTGGAGTCTTTGCGGTTGACGATCATGGGGATCGACGGGTTGTGGAACTTGAGGCGAGGGAGTATGTCGCGCCAGAATCTCCTGCTGGGGCGTCAGCGGTCTGCTGCTGCTGCTGCTCCTTGACGACGCCGAGGGGGGGATGGGGGACGCACCTGGGGCCCATGTGGCCGTTGTTGTACGTCTTCGCGAACTCGAGATGTATTCTCGACACCGTCGGGGGGAGAACGGCGGCACCGGGGCCGTGACGTATCCTAAGCATCTGGGGGTTTGTGAGTATTAGGCCTATGTATTCGTGGTCATTGGATTCGGGGGGTTGTCGTACTTGCTGCGAAGATGTTAGCGATGCTGAAGTCTATCAGCGGTGAATTGGGAGACGACGTACTGCTCGGAGCTTGTGCCATCTTGACGCTGCGCCTGTGCCGACCATTGTGAAGAATTTGGGGCGGGTGTTCGAATGATGCCGAGTACCTCGTAGCTGCAGCTCTCCTCCAAGTCGAAGTCGCGTGTCAGAGCCTCCCAGAAAATTGGTCGTGATGCTTCGGGGCGGGCCGGGGCTTATCCGGATAAGATAAGATAACAAACCGGTCTATCGGCGACAGCCCATCCAGAAATTTGGGGGAGCAGCTTGTCGATCAGCCGGAAAGTTTCTGGACGCATCGAAACATCCGAAAGACGACTTTTACGAACCGATTCATTGCAACACGGGCAATGCACCGAGCGCTGTCATCGAGATGGCTGAGGAGTGCGCTGAGGATAGGTGACCGGGCTGCCCTCGCGGAGGTGCCTGGCTACCTGTGCCCGGCGCTGAGCTTGTCGGCGCAAAGGGGGCGTGCTGTCCCGGTCGTGAGGGAGCTTGGGTTTGGCCAGCGACGGTGTCTTCACGTCGAACCCAACCCGTCAGAACCTCTCGAAGGGCTCCCTGCGAACGCGACTGATGCGAACGCTGCGGCGCTGGCGAAGCTGCCTCTGCAGTGCCATGGCTGTGGCGCCTTTACGCAGACAACGGAGCCTGACCAGGCGGGCTACTACGACTTGAACCGCAAATCGGTACAGAAATTTGCGGCTTCCGAAGACGAGTACGATGTGCGCAAGGGAGAGATTGAGGAAGATTTTGTCGTGACAAAGGCTTTGGAGGGGCTGGATGAGCAGAAGCTGGACCAACTTGGTATTGACCCGAGGACTTTGCTTCATGGGGAAGATCTCGAGACCGACATCCCATGTAAGCCTGAACCTCGGACTCCATACGCTCCTTAAGATCAATGCTGACTGGGCAATAAGCTCTGCCTCCCGCGCCGAACGCAACGCCTCTGTGCAACCGCTGCCATACTCTCGTGCACCACCGACAGGGCACCCCGATCTTCCACCCGAGCGTTGACGCCCTCCGCGAGACGATTGAAGAGTCACCGTTCAAGAATAACCACATCTACCATGTAATCGACGCTGCCGACTTCCCAATGTCGCTCGTACCGAAGCTGCATCAGCTCCTGGGCGACGTCAGTCTTCGTCGGCGCAACCGTCGGTCGAGGGCCGGCCGCTACTACAAGGACCGGAAGTTTGACATGAGCTTCATCATTACAAGATCTGACCTCCTGGCGCCGACGGAGAAACAGGTCAACTCTCTGATGCCGTATCTGCGCGAAGTCCTCCGCAGTGCTCTCGGCGAGTTTGGCGACGTCGTGCGACTCGGCAACCTCAAATGCGTCAGCGCGAAGAGGAGTTGGTGGACGAAGGATCTGAAGCAGGAGATCTACAAGCGTGGCGGAGCCGGTTGGATGGTCGGCAAGGTCAACGTCGGCAAGAGTCAGCTCTTCCAGTCCGTGTTCCCAAAGGGCACGACGGCCGACATTCCCTTTAAGCAGGCAGTCGAGGTGTCCATGTTCTCTAGGGAAGAGGACGACGAGAACATCAAGTATCTCGAGGATGATGCGGAGAACTACGACGAGCGTCTTGACCTGGACGCCCTGCTTCCGCCTGCGCGGCCCGAGAGCAACTACCCGGAGATGCCCACCGTGTCGTCTCTGCCGGGCACTACGGCCTCCCCAATCCGCATCCCGTTCGGCAACGGCAAAGGCGAGCTGATCGATCTGCCGGGCCTCGTACGAAGCGACCTCGAGCTTTTCGTCCAAGAGGACAAGCGCCAGACCCTCATCATGCAGGACAGGCTCAAGCCGGAGCAACACTCGATCAAGCCGGGCCAGTCCCTTCTTCTGGGCGGGCTGATCCGTATCACACCCCAGACGCCTGATCTCATATTCCTGGGCTACAACTTCACCCCCCTCCCCGAGCATCTCACGTCCACGGAGAAGGCCATTGCCTTCCAAGACCAGACGAGGACCGCGGCGCAGGTCGACAACATCTGCACCCCCGAGGCCGCGGACAAGATGAAGCTCGCAGGCTCGTTCAAGCTCTGCCACGACGTGACCAAGATCCGTGCGGGCCCCATCACTCGGAAGAACGCCATCAACATCAAGGTCGAAAAGCTGCCGTACCGCGTCCTGTCGACCGACATACTGATCGAAGGTGTCGGGTGGGTCGAGATCACGGCGCAAGTCCGGGCGAGACAACTGTTTGCCAAGCCTGAGATCAAGGAGGCACCTGTCGCGGAGGCGCCCGAGGAGGGCGGCTCGCCCAAAGATCCCTTCGATGCCATCCTGTCGCGCGTCCACGGAGCCGACAAGCCGGCGGCGCCGAAGTCGCTCGCTGACAAGAAGAAGTCCGTCGAGCGCGACGAGCCGATCGACCTCAACTGGCCGGTCGTCGACGTGTACAGCCCGCTGGGCAAGTTCATCGGCGTGCGGGCGCCGATGAACGGATTCCTACTGAACAAGCCGCGCGTGCTGGCGAAGCACAAGAAGACGCGACCGCGCAAGAGCATGAAGGGCGCGAAGAAGAGGGACAAGCTGGCCAGGAGGGCCGCCGCCGCCGGTTCGGCAGCATAGACGGAGCGAGTACGGAAGTCGTGTCGTGATATTGTAGTTTTATTGTACATCACAATCTGTACCAACACGGGCCGAGAGGCGATGACCCTTGAACCCCCCCTCCCTGTAGCCTCAACCTACTAGCTAGCTAGCACCCCCGAAGCATCATGCTATGTAATTCTTCTCACAAGTCATGAATCGTGAGGCGCTCTTCCCACCTCCACTCCGCATAGGCAATGGTGCCTTGAAACACCGATATCAGCATGGCAATATGGGTATCAGCCGTGAACACTCCGTAGACGCCGGGGGCCTCTCCTCGAGAGAGCCCCTCCCAAAAGAAAAATCCAACCTATTCCTTTCCTTTCCTTCCATTCATAAGAGCGTGCGCGAAAACACCATTTGTCCCCAGGTCATGACGTCGCCGGCGCGGCGCTGACAGCGGGGCCGTTAGCCGCCTGTCCGGGCGACACGAGCTCGCGGAAGCGCGCGTAGAAGGCATCCGGGTCGAGGCCCTCCTGCTGCAGCTGCTGCAGCTGCTCAAGCTGGGCGAGGCGGCGCGCGGCCTCGAGCTCGCGGCGGGCCTCCCAGCGGACGGAGACGAGGGCGGCCTTGCGCAGGTCGAGCTCGGTGTCGGCGGCGGCGCGCTGGGCGTCGGTCATGGCGCGGTAGTCGGTCTTCAGGCGGTCGAGGTCGAGGGCCGGGTTGGCGGTGGTGGCGGCGGCGAGGCCGGGGACGCTGCCGCCGCCGCCGGAGGGCAGGATCTCGTTGAGGAGGTCGGAGGCGGAGGCGCGGGCGCGGGCGGCGCGGGCCTGGGAGTCGGAGGAGGGGGTGGCGGCGCCGCTGGCCAGGGGGGCGGTGCCGCGTTGGTGCTGGTTCTGGAGCTGCTGGGCTGCTGCTTGCTGCTGCTGCTGCTGCTGCTGGGCTTGCTGTTGGCGTTGGAGGTCTTGGGGGTGGGGTTGTTGTGGTGTTTGTTGTTGCTGCTGTTGGCTCTGTTGCTGAGCGGGTCGGATGGGGGTCGGGTTGGGAGTGAGAGTGAGGGGGGGCGCGACGCTCAGGTTGGGATCGAGGGACGGAGAGGCGGAGGGGGAGGCATCGTCGGAGAGGGGCTGCTGCATGCCGCGGGAAGTGGTTGGCGCCAGACCCGGGCCGGCACCGGGAGCGAGGGCCTTGGATCTTCGGAGGGTGGTCTTGATGGTATTGAAGGGGACGTCGGGGAGGATCTTGTGGATCTTCTTGGCGCCGTAGCCAGTCGCTCGAAGCTCGAAGATGCGGGCGCGCAAGGTCGGGTCGAGCTGACGGCCGCGAACCATGATTGGGAATAAGGGGGATGTGACGGACTTTATGGGCGCGTGATGTATCGTGTTGTGTACCCTGCCGTGAGGGGAGCTTTTCGACGGTCCCGGTCGGCGGTGGCGTGGGTGAGGTAGGTGGTCAATTCGTTGATGGGTGATGGAGGGTGAGGGTGAGGTTCAGGGTGGTCGGCGGGTGTTTTCACCAGGCTTTGGCGCCCGAGGGAGGTCAAGAAGGTCAGGTGTCTGGGTTTTGCGAGGGGGTGCAATCCGGGTGGCTGGGGCTGCGCCTAAGCTGCGCCTAAGCCACTTTGGGGTGGGCTGAACTATGGGCTCTCCGCTTGGGCCGAGACCATCCGAGTGCGAGCTGATGTACATGTAGGTCCATGTTGAGGTGAGCAACATGAGGGTGGAATTCAGAGAGAATCCGGTGACTGCACGAAGCAACATTTGAGGACCTGGGCCGATCAAAGTTAGAGAATCGTGAGGTTCCATCTATCGGGCTCTTGGTCGTCGTCACGATGCTTTCAGAATCGGTAATAATTGTGAAGGCTCATTGGAAGTCGATTCTCTGCGACGGCAAGACCCCTGGTCTCTTGGCGCCGTGATTTCACAGCTTGCATGTATGGGTCTACATCGTGTGTTACGAGGACGTCAGTCTCGAGAGCATGTGGTTCTGGCAACACAGACTCAAGGCCCAGAGCTGCAGATCTACAGGTGAAAACCACTGGAACACTGGCATTAAGAACCTCACATCTAATTCGCGCCCTGTCGTAATCCAAGATATCCGCTATTCGTTGATGTACAAATCTTCTTGTTGTTACATGACTCCTCAGTATGCTTGGAAGGGTGTGATTCGCCGGTTCCTCCCATGCGTGAGATGGATGTCAGCATGGAAACTGGTCGGTTAGACCCCGAAGCGGAATTCCCTGAACTTCTTCTGGTAGTAGAACGTCGACAGCGCGCCAGCGACGCTGAGGCCGATGGCCGGGCGCGACTTGGCCTGCGTGGCAATCAGCCTCTGGGCGCCGGCTCCTAGCAGAACGACGCTGCTGCCCAGTGCAAGCTCGGCGCCGTAGTCCTTGTTCTTCTTGAGGAGATATCCTGTGCAATGGGTCAGCAACGGACCCCGGCATGCGCAACGTGATTCTGTGCAATATGGGCGGGAGTCTGACCTGCACAGGCAAAGCTGGTGCCGAGGGCCAGGCCTGCGATGAGAGACGGCTTGGAACGCGTGCGGTAGAAGCCGAAGGTGCCGCCGCCAGCCACTATAGAACCCGGTCAGCATTGGCACGGTGCAAAGACTGTTATGAGCGCTGAGGCTTACATAGGCCTGCCAATGTGAATGCCGGATGCTCAGCCATGACTGACACGTTTGCTGAATGGGAAGTAGGGACTGTGGAAATGAATGCAATGACGAGCTCATCTCGTGAGCTGACACGATTTCATGGTTTGCTGAGGTAACTGAAGCTCCGAGTGGGGCCGGACTTTGCGCAGCCAGTGCTGCTGTGCGCCACGTGCATACAAGATGGTTGTTCACACGGTACCACGCCCATTCTACTGTCGAGGCAAGCACAGTCAAACCGCAGCTCGAAACCTACCGGATCTAGGTCACAACTACAGAAGGACCACCTTTCGAGAGGACAGGTCCAATTTTAGATCTCGAGTGAGGCTCCCGCATCACAAGCTTCTTGTCCCCAGATGTTTGTCTTTCATCAAAAAGGTCTCAATCAATGATGTAAGCATCAGAGCCACTATTTCACTGGAAAATCGAAACCTGCATCTCAAGGACAACTCCGAACGAGCCCAAGCGAGTCTACCTCTGTTGCCTCTTACTGAGGATAATGACATACTAGGAGGGGTGAGATCCCTAAAGAATCATCTACGATCCGCCTCCTATGATGCCGCTGCAGACATTCAACTATGGGGTACATACGCATTTCGGATTCCCTGACTGAGAGCATTGAAGATCCCGGGGAAATGATCAACCTGCTGATTGAGGGATTGGATCACCTGAAATCCGAGCTCATTCCGTTCAACCTGGCCGTGTCGGGAATGCTTACCTAGGGTATCCATAGTACCTTAGCCACAGTGAGATGCGATGTCTCGAGTCTACCTCCGCTCCCAATTGGCAGCTTCGAAGCCTGAATGAAGGGCAGCTGATCAGACGAAAAAGTACGCTACCTACTCATGTCAATGTATAAGGGAGGATTGCTAGAGAAGCCACAATGTGGGGGGTCACATCAGGGAACATCTCAGGGTCTACCTCGCAAGGACGGGTTGAACCCTTTCACTCATGCGACTGTCGCTAATATTCAGAGGACTCCAGGTCAAAGTGACACTCTTGAGAAACAAAGTCCCTATACTGCACTCGGGCTTTTTGGGCCACTCTCCTCCGTACCAACTCCGGGAAGTTTGATATTCTGGCCGCGGCGCGTCAAGCAAACGCACACTCGTGTCTGTTTGTGAAGTTCCAAAGCATCGAAGTAGGCTGTAATGAGGAAAGGGTAGTGAAAGTGGTACTCTCCAACCTCACTAAATAACTCGCATTGTTCGGCTGAGTCTTGCTCCCCTTCCTTCGTCCGCCGAAGCTCAAATAAGACCGAAACCAGAAACTACCTTAAGGTAATCGACAATGAGCTGGGCTGATCCTCGTGACTCAAACTTGGACGCAACGGCAGCACCCCTGCAACCACAACGTTCAATGTAAGTCTGTGTTCTTTGCGTGAATTTGCTTGGCAGAGATGACTGGTGCAGGGATTGTCCGAATAGCTTGTTCTTGCGACAAAAGATACGCTAGCAAAGGGGACCAAGGGGAGGGCCCGGATTATACTCTTCTCTAGTGATGAATTTGCCTTGAAAACACGCATCTGCCATCTTTTTGATCAACTGCCAGGCCGTGTCATCTCATTCATTGGCTCTTGAATTAACTAGTCTAATGGCTTGCCCAGGTGGCTCGCTACCTATCAAGTATTAATACTGAAAGAAACGTCAAGGATCGTACAACTGACGTAGGCCCACTTGATTACCCCTTTATCAGGAAAGATATCCCTCGTATCGTTTCAGCCGCTGCCCGTAGGGCGTCACCACGGCCTCCCACCAGTCACACTGTCTCTCCACCAAGTCATCCCCGTACCGTCGCCGCCCAACCTCTCGCATGAGACCTCGGAGCCGGCTGCTCGGCCGCCAGTCCTTAGTATCCCAGATCAGCCTCCGCCGGTCCCCAAAATCGCAGTAGTCCTTGTCGAACCGCATTTGATAATGGAACTTCGCCCCTGGGGCAGCGTAAAACACGCCCCAGATCGGCTTAGTATGCCAGTACTGGTTTTCCGGGTCGATTCCGTGGTAGACATGCGTGAAAGTGAACAGGTCCGCCACCCGCAGCGCTGGCATCTGAGCGCAAGCACGGGCAAAGCCCTCGATGAGCGGCTCTAGGGTCTTGCTGACGGGTTCTGATCGAGCTGCCCTCCATTGGCTCCTAGACCTCATCGTGTCATCGTTGGTAGAGAACTCCAAAGCTGCACGCTCGTCTTCTTCCTGACTGTGACCGTACCCAGGAGGCATCGTGTCATTGAAGGCAGGTTCCATGTGATCCTCAGGAACAGGATGCACTGTCATCTCCGCGTCGCGAGCACTGAAGTACCAGCCGCCTGAAGGCTTCTCGATCCCAAAGTGGACGGTGAGGCACTGGAGCCTTTGCCAGAATGGGCGACAACACTATACTGCAGATCTGGCCAGAAGAGCGTCCAATCCACTGGCGCAACAATGTCGAGCGTTGTTAAAGATGGTAATTTGCCCGTCTTTTCACGAATTGCCTTGGAGAAGGGGTCGCCTATGACCTCCTCCTGGGTGTACAATTTTGGTGAGTGCAAAAGGCGGCTTGCATCATGGGGCCGATGCATGCAAACACGCAGCTCGTGTAAAGCCTCGGCCTCAGGGAGAGCAACTCGTAGGGCCTCGACTAGACCCTGGCGGTTCTGGCGGCGCAACTTGGGGTATCGTATCTCTTCATCATTCACAGACCAAGAGGCTTTGTGAAGGCAAGGCAGTCTTGTTGCAAGATCAGGAAGGGTTCGAGGCGCAACGTTTCGCTGATACATTCTATGCATAGAGCTCAATGTCTGTATCGACCGAACCTTGGGCAGCTCTGGCTGTGGCAAGAGGTGGACGGAAGAGTATTGGTAGCGATGCTGGTGTAAGTCGCGGTTTTGAACGCTATCATCATCGTCTGGATCCACCGCATCCATGTGAGGCGGATGAGGCGGGACAGTGCCATGAGCAAGGGCATCCGAGTCATTGTCCGAAGGGGAGTGCAAGAGGGAAACGACGAGCTCGATCGGCTGCAGGCTTAAGGTGTCGTGTTCCCAGGCTCTCAGGATGCGGAAGAGACCGTAGAAGGCTGCTGTGAATGCCTCATCGTTCGCCTGCCGATCCGGCTCACGCTCAAAGAGCCCCCGGTGTGGATACTTGGGCAAGATAACCGTGTAGTAGATCGTGCGGAGGAATCGGCGGCGGCGTAGTACCATGACAGATTCAAAGGTCGCAAGATCGGTACTTTTCAAGTATAACTCCCGGAAAACCTGCCTCTCTAAAGCATCCTGCCAGGGCCGGGAGATCGTAGCCAGCGCGGAAAGCCCTGAGATACTTGGACCAATTTGTTCAACTATGCGGTCGTACATCTCTTGGGGCAGTCATTCCATGATGTAAGGGAGCAAGGGAAGCTAATGTGATGGGAACACAGGGGATGATAGCCGTACTTCGCTCAAAGATCGACAGAAGAATCGTGGAGTTGGTGTACCGTGAGGGGAAACCAACGCCTGAGGTGCATTTTGTAGCTACTGGGTAGGTACGCTGCATGTTGTCGTAAGATGCCCCGTTTGAGTCATTAGTATGCACCTATGGAACAGTTGCCTAGCTAGGCAATTAGAGTGGACGCTGGTCTATAGGTACCTCCGTAGGATATGCCTACATAACCCTATAAACTCCTCTATAGGTAAACTTAGTTAGTGTTACGGGTTACACCCGCTGGTGGTATAGTCTTCGGGCCTATACCTCTCATAAAAATGCAACTCACCGACCGAGACACGCACCAGAGTTGATAATCAGCCATGTTCCCCGTCTAGAACGAATGAGAGTAATTGGGATTCCAGAATAGTACCATGTGCGACTGAATATCACCGCAGACTGTGCAGCGTTCCACCGTTGGGTGTCTGGTACTGAGGGGGTCATTTACTCAAAGGGTTGCTGCAAATCCCTGAAATCCTTTCTCGAACTAAGTGAAGAACCCGGGCATTCTCTGACGCTTCGGGAACTGGGGCCGGAACTGTTCATGCATTGATGGCCATTGGGTACCTTCAAGTAAATCATGGCATATTCACCTCAACTATCAATAGCCTCTAATCTTGACGATAGGCTCGTCATCTGGTCCCAAAGGTGGGGGACGAAGCTTCGATTCGTCGTTGAAAATAAAGTCTGTCATCTTCTCCAAGCCCTGCAAGTCTCCCTCAACTGTTCCACCCTTCTCATGGTCGACCCAATCTTGCGTAGTACCGCCCTCTAGGTCAATTACGATCGAATTCCTCTCCTCATCAATGAGAATGTTATCGGCCTTGACGTCGCCCCAGGTGATGCCCAGATGATGCAGCTTGGCCACAGTGTCATTAATCTGGGTTGCCCACTTCTCGCGGAGAGCAAGAGGGGTGCTTTCATCGACGGCCCATGTGAGCCTCTCTTCAGACTTGATGAGTGGAAAATTAATCCACATAACCGGCGCTTTGATCCGACGACAACTGCATGTAGCCGCGAGGTGCGGAGATCGGCAAAAGAAAGACCGGAGGCTGCGATTTTGTCGTACTTCCCGATCTCGTTTCGTGTAGCTTCGATGGATATGGATGACTTATAAAAAAAGGGCTGTCCGTGAACAAGGACGTGCTGCGGTATAATGCTAAAGATGTCGCAGGAGCTATCATAGGGAATCTCGACGTCGGCAAGGCTGATGACAGGGAAAGATGTCTGCAAAGTACGGGCGTCGAACTCTTCCGCGTCGAGTTCCCCCGTGTCGTCTTCCACTAGTGGCGTGACCGGGCCCGCGACGGGCTTCTCCTGGACCATGTGGAACTCGCATTCGAAGGATTCCCGGGCGGCGAGGTGGGCCAGGGTTAGCTTTCCGGTGTGCACGACCGGAGGTGCGAGACTTTGGAATTGGAACAGAAAGTGACCCACGATCCATTCGAGGTAGTCCCACAGCCCATCACAGGTATCGTCACCTTCGTTCATCTTAGCGACAACCTTGAGGAAGGACTCGATAGCTGCGGGGGAATTTTTGAAGTTTTCTGCCCATACAGCAATCCTGAATCTCTTGCCATTCATTCGCACGCCGAGATCAAAGCCGTCATCTCCCATCGACCAACTCCCGATGTCATAGGGTGGCTCGTGTGCGGCAAGACCATTGATAGAAGAAGACATTGTCTGCCTGACTGCGATATGGGTTAAAGGGGTTTAAAGGGAGGTGATGTCAAGACACAAGCCTGGAAGCCGTCATGTATTGAGTTTATAATTTTACTAGAAGTAGAGGTTATTGAAGAAGTGTGCCTGATGAAGTTGGCGAAAGGCTAAAGGTTTAGACAAAGGTTGGACCTCAGAGTATGGCACCTATCTAATCAAGGAGCGTGGCAGGGGGAGGGGTGATACCGACGCTAACCAGCCGGCCAATACACACCCAGGAATCATCCCACTTGCACACCGGCCTGACGCGGGGTGGCTGCGCTGATGTAATTCAGTCTGCTCCGATGTAATCGGGTGGGACCCCACCAGCTCAAAAGATTCCTGACCTGACAATCATTACCATCAGCTTCCAACACCATCTTCCCTTTCCCCGGCTTGTGCCCAATTACAGTTACCGTTCTCACTGACTCCCTCCGAGTCGCCGAGGCTCAAACCGTCCCCCCTTCCGCGCCTTCTGCCCTCTCACCCAAACGCCACCCCAACAGTGAACCGTGATCCTGGGGCAAACCGACCACGCCGCGCAACATACGACCATGGCTTCGCAAGCACAGCGCTCCCTGCAACGTGGTAGCCCGGCGCCCACACAGACACAAACAGCGACTACAGCGCCGACCAGATCAGAAACCCAACAGGCGACACTGCGCCTGCGCGGCGCGCACGCTCCTTCGCGGCCGTCCGTCCAGTGGGCCGAGGACGTGGTGGACAACGAGGGCCTCGGCCGGAAGAAGTCAAAGGGTATGCCGCCTCCGCGCCTCTCGCACACAATCTATGAATACTGACGAGCTGCAAGTCTGCTGCATATACCACCGCCCCAAGGGCATCGACGAGTCCAGCGACGAGTCGTCCTCCGACTCGTCCTCCTCCGATTCCGAATCCGAGAATGAGAGCGGCCGGCGGAGGATACCAAATGGCGATGAGAAGGGGAAGGGAAAGGCCAAGGCGCACAAGTGCGGTGATCACGAGCACCACCACGGCAGGTCGGAGAGGCAAGGCGGCGACAAGAGCGGCGAGAAGCGGCGGCCCAGTCCGAATGCCTACGAAAGGATACCCAAGCCGCCGAAGGCCAAGAATGATCAGAATGAAAACACAAAGAACTGAGGGGCCGTAGGATGTGGATATGGCACGCATATCCGATCTCTAGCGAGAGGTCGACGGCGTTATGGGACATGGCGGGGACATAGAGCCGTTAGAGCTAGGCGGCAAGAACAGGATACCCGGAACGATGAGGCGCAGGTCAAACTACCTACACAATTAAGCGGTCATGACACAACAGTTGCGGTGCGCGGTCTAAAGCATGCTGCTGAAGATCTGTTCATATTTTACTTGTTCCCTCTGCTTGCCAAGCATACCTTCCCCCCATCCTAGCTCTGCGGCCCCTCTCTCACTCACAGATCTGCCCGAAGCCAAGTCCGATAGTATCAGACTGTGATATGGCTTCAATTCTGCGAGCTCGACAGGTTGCGGTCCCGAGGTTGCAATATGCCCCGACGCTTACAGGCCAGGAACATGTCGGCAAACATCGAACGCTCCCGATTCATTCCGTGAAGTCCTTGCTCTAAATGTGCAGCAAGAACCAAGCAGCAGAACTCCTCTACCAAGTAACCCGTCATACTTATCGTGTGTCCTGGGCCAGGTGTCACAAAGGGCAACGTACACTGCTGTACAAATGTGTCGACAAGTCAATCGTTGCTCTAAGCTTGCACTGTAACGCAAGCCAGCCAAACCCAAAACGCCTGTATACATGCAAGACCCCTGTCCGCTTCTTAAACGACTGTCTTTACACTTGGCATCAAATTCGTGGACGCGTCCCTCCTATGCCTTTAAAGAAGTTTCTCCTTGGGTATCGAGAGTTTGAACTAGACAAGCTCAGTGTCAGCTTGATGATTTGTGAGGAATTTGGGACCGACTGACCCAAAAGATGTTTACCGTTCATCAAAGGCCGATAAGCCAGATAATAAGGGCGGCGAGGCCCGCCGCAGACCCGATGGCGGCAATGCCACCAGCTATAGTTTGAAATCTCTGTCCGTTCCAGTACTGTTCCTCGGAGCCCTGTCCGCTGTTCTTCTTGTTCGCCTCAGTGTCGGTATTGGCTCGGGAGGAGCTGCCGCGCCGAAACCACGCCATTCTTGAGAAATGTGCTACGTGTGTGTCTTCGCGTCGTAAAACACGTCCATATGGATATCTCTCTCTAACACCAGGAAGATGGGGATGATGTTGACAGGAAAATAGGGATGATGTTGAGAGTGCTCTTTAGGATCGGTCTCTTCTGAGGATTTAAGCCGAGAATTAAGGAAGGAGGTGGATATGTCAAGCAAATCGTGTCATGGATGGGATGCGCCCTACTTAACAGTGTCAAGCACCAAAGTCCCGTCATATGCAAAGCCTACCGGGCAGTATAGATCAAGCTCTTAGCTCCACCCCCGTCGTATTCTTAAGCGCGGTGTCTGGGATGACAGAGCTCCAGCTGCTTTTCTACGGCTGCGACGCACGCTTCTGGGTCGTCAACTTGCAATATGCATGTAGTTTTCTGGGTTCTCCTCTTCGCGCACCCCCCACGGGCCCCATGTTCGGCGCGAACCCGAGCACGCTAATCGCCCGACCACCACACCGTCCGGCAGTGTGCCGAGAGCTCCGCCACTAAGAAGATAAAAGTCGCATTCTTCGGGTTCTCTTAGCGGAGGGATGCGAAAACGAGACCGAATGAGAGGACCCACTATTGACGGCTTGTCATCGAATGTTGGGCATCCTGCAAGGCACATCACATCATCCTCCATCTCTTCCGGCCGGAAGCTGGGACATGAATTTGCTTTATCAGACCTTCAGGGAATTGGGCCCAAATCACGGCCTCGCTTGATGTTACGTCCGATCCCACGACACCACATGATCCAAGTCACATCTACGATAAATCCCAAATCCTGTACATTATTACATTGATCACGCAGCTTTTCAAATTTGACGAAGATGAGTAGAGAAAATTGTAATACATGTAGGGATGGAGCTTGTCTGACGCTGGACAGTAGCCCAGCCCAGTAACAGCGAGTCTTGCCTCAGGGAAACGGCCTTTGATCTAGCCCCTACCTTAGTCACCAACAGCGTAGGTATCAAGGACATATAATATACCTAGGTAGTAAAGGATGCATGAGAGCCAGGTTCGCGCGGCAGACGCTGGGGCGCTCCAACAGTGATGGTCTCTAAGAAGCTTCAAGGGAGGAGGAAATCGAAATCGATTTAGTTGCGAACACGCGTATCGCTTTCGTGGGTGGCATATCAAGTGAGCTGGCGGCCCGTGTGTCGAGGCGGTGGCCGCGCCACAGCGCTACAGCGCCACAGAATCAGTACCGTAACAGTGCGAGTGCAGCTTGCTGACTGTATGTGATGACTAATCCACCTAATACTTCTCAACTTCAAATCTCGGGTGAGAGGGAACATGCGAGTCTATCCGATTTACGAAGTCGATACGAAGGATCACAGCATTCCACCCGGACAAACATACCCCGAGCTGTAGGTCCTAGGCTGGGCTTATCATTATGGCCGAATAAACCCCATAATATTGATGGCCAAACTGCCGAGGGCTAACACAACCAAGAGCCATGAGGAAACCTGATGGGATGGCAGTAGCAGATTAGGCCCCCTCTCCCAGAAATGCCACACGCAAAGTCGCAAAGCGCGAATCTCCGATCCCCCTCCATCTACTGCTTGCTTCCCCTCCGCTCGTCTTCGACCACACCAGCCTTCTCGGGCTCTTGCTCCGGAAACCCATCAAAGATGTAAGCAATGTCCTCGAGAGAAGGCCCCTTCGTCTCGGGGAACAACATGTAGAGAACGCCAAATTCAACGACGATCCAGGCCACAAAAATGGTGTAGAAGCGCCACTGGATATCCTCAAGACCAACCGGGATGGCAAGAGCCGAGAGAATCATGAAGCAGTACTGCACAAAGTAGAAGAAGGCCAGACCACGCGTGCGCATGTGATAAGGCATGATCTCGGGAATGTACAGCCCGAGGTTGCCGTTGAATCCGAAATTGTACGCGGGCGAGAAGAGGTACAGGAAGACGACGACGGCGTAACCGGCCGCCTTGTTTGTGTCATCCCGATCGAACATTGCGCTGCCGGCTGTGATAGATATGACGATGAGCCACATGGCCACTAGAGAGTAGAGGAACATGGTGCGGCGACCGAGCTTCTCCGGCAGGGTTGCGAAGTAGATGGCAGAAACCCAGGAGACCATCTGGTTTGTTGCGTTGATGAGAGTCTGCTGAATATCGGACTTGAGACCCACGGAAGTGAGGATGGGGGATAGATAGTAGGAGACAAAGGCGTTTCCGGACATCTGCGAACAGATGGCGGCCCAAATGAGGATGCCCATGCGCTTTCTGTTGCCAGGGGTGCCGACGAATTCCTTGGCTGTGCCCAGGAGGGAGGTGGAGGCTGCCTCCATTTCGGATTCGATCGTGGCGGTGATTTCCTGGTATTCCATGTTGGCAGTAGAGTCCGACTCGTCACCCTCGCCGTGGTACTTGATCAGCATTGCCCTCGCCTCATCGCGGCGACCGACGCTGACGAGCCACCTGGGCGACTCCGGGACCCAGTAGACGAACAGGACCTGGATAATGTTGGGCAGCGCCTGAAGAGACGAGGGGATCCTCCAAGAAGCCTCGCTGTTGATACGGAACGTGCCAAACGTGGTCCAGCCGGCCGTGATGGCGCCTAGGGAGTAGAAAGTCAAGAACAGGGCGGTGGCCGTGCTGCGCTGTGCCGGATGGGCAATTTCTGTGATCCAAGGGGCGCCAACACCGGCTACGATGACACTTCCGGCGCCGATGATGAGACGCGAGCAGACAAACATGGCCATGTTCACCGAGCCCCCTTGTAGGGCAGCTCCGAAGATGGAAATGACGGCGCCGAGGGTAAGGCCGGCGCGGCGGCCCCAGCGGTCGGCAACGGGGGAGATAAGAAAGACGCCCACGATGCCACCGAGGGGATATGCTGCGTTGAAGATGCCAAGAGTTGAGCCGGTCGGAGTTCCAAAGTAGTTCCGCCAGTGTGTGACACTCTGGAGACCGTTCATCATGCTGCCGTCAAAGCTGTTACAGAACTCCGGGTCAGTGATATGGCACAAGAGAGACAGGCAGGCTCAGGGCAGCCCTGGACGTAGCTCACCCTTGGGAGAAAATGGAAAGCAGAGGGATCAAGAGCCATAGATTCAGAGCACGGAGGTTCTTGCGTCTCCACCACTTTTTGGTGTCGAGAGTTGTTTCTGAGGCCCTAGGCAGATCATCAGCCCGTATGGGCGTGGAGCCAGCGGGCTGCACAGATGTGAAGTGGTCTCGAGAACCCATGGTGAAGCGAGTAAATAGGGATACGGGAACGAGGACCGAAGACGGTTGGTGCTGGCGATGGATGTGACCTTGTGCCGTGTCGATGGAACAAGAGGAAGAGTCTTTGCCCTTTTATCAAAAACCGAACAGCCAGAAAGAATCATGAGACCGCCACTCCACACATGTCCGGGGCCAGTTGAAGTCCATGTGGTTTGCGGCTCGTGCTTGATGGCCCCATGAACCGGGACCAGACCTGGGGTCTGGGTCTGTGGAGAAACAGCCGAAGGAGTCTAGGCATGCATGTGGGAGCGGATCCGGGGTTCAGCGATGAGGGAACTTGTCAGTTCTGGCCTAGGTCTACTGTGTTGAGAGGTAACATAGGCCGACTTGCCCCTAGCGCGGCAAGCTGTCGGAGCATGTTGCCGCGAGGTGCATTCGAGCCCCATCTGCTCTCTTATACCACAAATGCCATGGTCTCCACTGTGAGCCCCTTCGATTGATCCGTCAAACAAGCTTCATCACACAACGTCGACCATTTCATGGTCGTCGGCCTAGTTACTTCCACAGGTCATCCCGCTTCGTCGAGGGTTCTCACGCTACCGGCCATTCCTTACACAAGGCGCCATGTCACCCGGCGCAGCACAGCCCGAGCAACAGCCCGAACCTTTGGCCGAGGCTCGTAATCCTGATGTCGTCGCCGCCGCTGCTGCTACTGTTGACGCCGACTTCGATTCCGAGTCGGGTCAACGAGCCTCGACGGCGAACAATGTCCGGCAGCCAAGACTGGTCTCGTGGGTGACCCCGTTCTTGCAGAGTCTTCGGCATCCGTCGTCCCTCGGCTTACGCATTACAGATGCGGGCGGTGCAAGCAGCGCAAAGCAAAGTGCGACCGTCAACGCCCAGCATGTCAGCGATGCGAGGCTTCCGGTCTGTCGTGCGAGTACGCGACCAGACGCAAGCCGGGGTTCCCCATGGGACATCGACAGGCTCTCGAGGCCCAGATTCGTTCGTCACTCCCCAAGTTTCTGCTGGAATGCCCCTGGGCCTTTTCCAACAGATGTCCCATCCTGGGACGTTGCTGCATCATGTCCAAACACTGACCTCCATGCAAAGGTGATCTCCAAGCAGAGGTCACTAGATTGAAGGACCAGAGTCGAGGCCGGGTCCAAGATGAAAACCGGGATCAGAACCAGGACCAGAACCAGAGTCAGCTGGAGAATGACCATGCTGCCGAATATCGACCCAGAATCGACGAAGGAGCGTCAGTCGCCGACGTCTCGGTGCCCACCGCCATGGTATCTCCAGTCTCCCGAGGCCCCCCTACGCTGGAGCATCCGCATCTCGTAGACGACCGCAAACGCGCGGCCTCATCTCTTCGAACCGCATCGACAAACGAGCTGAAACCGCCCGCCGATTTGGTGGTTTCCCGTGTTCCCTTCTACTTCCGCAAAATTCATCCCTGGCTGCCATGCCTCGACTCCCATCGCATCCTCGCCGGTTTAGCCTTTGTGGACGAGCCGACCCTACTGCATTTGGCGCTCTTCGGCGTCTGTCTACCTCACGCTGAGTCCTTATACTTTGGCTCAGCTCTGAGCGATTCGTTCTGGAAATACACTAAGAGGCGTATTCTTGTTGAGGCGCTGGAAGAGCCCTCGTACGTCTCGCTTGAAGCCCTCGCCGTCCTGGTCCTAGACCTGTCGGGCATGACAAACGGCCCTCAAGTATGGGGGGCGCTAGCCGTCGCCATAAAGCTCGCAATGACGCTGGAAACAACAACAGGTCGCAATCTACGCCTCTCTACCGTTGGAAGTGCCCACGGCGGTCCCGAGTTTGCTGATTTGCCGTCGGCTCGACGACTCTTTTGGATGATCTATGCGTTGGACTGTTACGTCTCCTTGACTACGGGTTATGCATCAGAACTCCCCGATTCGAGCCTCAATCATCTGATACCCCTGAGAGAGGGACTCTGGCGCGGCCAGGCAACCGCACCATTGACACAGCCATGGTCTTCCGTGACAAATCCAAAATTGATGACGGCGGACGCGGTGTTCGGCTATCAGTTGGAACTTCTGGATCTCTCTCGCCGTATACATGGGCTATACATCGAATACAGCCAGGTCCTGCAGGGGCAAAGTGAGTCTCTGGAACCTCGCTGGTTCCAATCCTTCATGGGGTGTTCCAGTGGCCTCAACGCATGGCTGCGTGAGCTGCCGGAAAGCCTTCAGCTGGTTGTGCGCCAATCGCTTCCCTCAGGGTCTTCGGACGCACCATTGCCGACAGCTGTCATGCTAAGCGTCTACTATCATGCCTTGACCATATTCCTCCATGGCATGGTCTGTTTGCCTCAGCACACTGGGCTCGACGATCATCCCAGCCAGTTCGATAGCTTCCGGTCAGAAGGCCTGGAAAGTGCAGTCAGGAGTGTTGGAAGTCTGGTCAGCCTTGTGTCCACTTACACGCAACCGTATGTCGAAAAGTTGGGCTGGCCTTTCGCTTGGTGCGCGTGGACGGGAGCCCGCTTTCTCTTGGCCATCTGCCACGCCGGTGAGTCGATCGTCGCTGAACATATTACCAAGCTGCTCCACTGCCTCGACATGTTGGGAAAGTATTGGCAGATCAGCGGACACTATGCCCGCGTGCTACGTCTCGCACAGGCTGAACTTGAATCCCTCATGGTGACGGACGGTACACAGCCGCCTACGTTACTGCGTGCTGTTGTATCCTGGCATGTTCCCACGTCCGACCTTGAGGACCAAGCACGCGTCGACCCTCTGTTACCAGAAAGCCCAAAGGAATCGTTCCATAGAGGTCAACAGGCCTCACAGCCGGAGCAATGCGGCGTCTTTCCCAATTACGGTACAGATACAGCGGGAATGGAGAGGCCATGGAACATCTTGGGTCAGGCTCCTGATTCCTGGATGGACATGGCGCTGATGAACCCGTCCGAATCTGGCTACCCGAACCAGGCAGGAGGCCATTTTATTGAGACAGGAACGGATAATGCTTGAGCTCAATCTTTGGAGGGTTTTCAAGGGACATGAGAGAAACATTGTATATAGTCTATCTATGCTGTTGAAATCTACCTGCACCTCTATGTTTTCTTTCATCTACTCTCTCTGAGCACCTTCTTTGAACTTGACAACCAAGAATATATCCTTCGAAGTGTCCATCATGCACGTGCCGTGTCCAGGAAGAACCACGTGAACCGGTATGATGGAGAGCGCAGTAATATCAAATCTTAACAACACCACAACATCACCCACAGCCGAGGTCTTCCATTCCAGATGCGCCACGCCGAGCGGCCTGCCTCCCACACCTACTCCAAGGGGACATGACGCTTTGAAGCGAGAATACAGTCCCAATCGAGGCTGGAAGTGAATTGATTTCCAGCCGGGAGCCGCCGGTCGCAGTCCCGCCACTTCGGCCATGAATTCGTAGATTGGTGCGCTGCCCCACGCATGACAGTCGGAACGCTGCGACACGCGGTCCTCCTCCCAGGTCGTGACACCCAAAGCGAGCTGCGCCCTCCATGGATCCCAGAACCGGTGGAAGTGCTCATCGTACACGCTACCGCCCGCCTGGCTCAGCGCGCGGAGGGAGTAGTGCGCCATGGCGATCGAGGCAGGCACAAAGGGTCGCGGCGGGTGTTCAGCGAGAGCTCCGCGTATTATGGTCGCCTTTTGCTCGCCGCAGACTGCGCCGCTCAACACCGCCCATGCCTGGTTGTGCTGGCTGTAGTCTTTTTCTCGATCGGCTCCCAGTGCGAGACTGTCGGTGAAGAACTCCCCATCATAACAGTGCGACCGCAGGGCTTGAACGACAGAATTCGCTCTGCTGAGATATTCCTCGGCTAGACCTGGACCGCGGAGTCGTGCTATGTGCGGTGCCGCAGTCTGTAGGGTATAGGCGTATAGATGGTTCGTGAACGTCGATATGCCAGTCTTCTCTACTGAAGGAGGGATTCCGAAAGGACGCCACTCCTCAGCCCAGTCGGTGAAGTTCCATATTCCAGTCGCGAATTCGCTCACTACGAGACCAAGTGATCCCACTCGGCTGTGGAAATAATGCAAGACGGCGTCGATGACCGGCACGAAGCGGGAGGAAAACTCCACGTCGCCAGAGAAGTTCAGATGATCAAATACCATGCAAGCCCAGAAGAGAGAGAAGTTTGGTATCACCTGCGTGTTATGTGATGGTGCTCGACTTGCTACAAGTCCAAGGCCCGGCAAGAACGAGTTGTGCAGCTGGATAATGGCTTGCCGGGCGAGCCTGTCGTCGCCGGCCGTGTAGTACGTGAAGAGGCACGAACTGCGAGTGTCCATGGCATACTGGAGCTGCTCATAAAATGGGCAGTCCTCGTAGCAGTCGTGCATACAGTTCTCCAGCGTCCGCACGCTCGTCGACCAGAGGCAGTTGTCGGCCTCGCCCGCATCAAGGCTGGCCTTCACATCAAGTGGGTAACGAACCTCCTTAACGTCGAAGCCTCTGATAACCAACGGCGTTGCGCCGACCTCGATTTTGAGGCGAATGAAGCGGAAGGTCCTGAAATGAAACGGTAAAAAGGCCTCCTCGCCTTCCTGCTGATCATCTCTCTCGCTCTCGGCGGCACCTCTGAACAGATAATGGTCTGAGGGTCCATAAAGAGACTTGGTAGTATCGCGTCGGTGAGCTTTTGAACGCAGGTATGGGACCAACCTTGGCTCGTCTTCATAAGTCTCCGAGTACTGGACGGCCAATATGCTCCCGCCGTCCGTAGGTCTCTCGAAGCGAAAGGCGATGAGAGCAGTGATGTGATATGGGACCTCGAGGTCGAGCTGATGCATCGTATCAGGCGGCAAGTGTAGGACCTCTCGATTCCCTAACGGACGAAGCAGGACAGCCTCCCACAGCGCCAGAGGTACGGGGCTTTGCAGGTTGTGAAGGGCGTTGAAGGCGACCTCTCGCTGCTTCATGGGTGGAATGAGTCGGGGTGACAGTCGCCAGGGTGGTGCATTTCCGGTAGAGGTCTGGAATTCCCGCCGGATGACAGGCACCCAAGAAAGCGGCTTGGTAATTTGATTTTGCGGTGGCTCCTCGTAGACGTGGAGGAAGTCATCTTCAGGCTCGTCTGTTCTGAGGATCGTGTTTTGGTCAACCGCGGCTTCCCACGCGAGACCATGTATCAGAACTGACGAAGGTCCATCAGAAACACTCGGCACGATTCTAAGGCCACCAAATGGAAGCCTAGGAAAAGACGTCGCATATCGTGAACTGTAGAAGAAGCGCAGCACCACAACGAGGATTGTGTTGGTACCCCGTGCCAGGTATGGCGCGATGTCGATTTCGTCGTAGAACCACAGAGCCGCGTCGCCTTTGACGGGTCCAAAGCCAACCAAATTCTGGTTAACGTAGAGCTTGTATCGCGTGTCGGCAGTTATGTGAATTGGAAGCGATGCTGGCGGCTCCGAGTCGAGGACCAGAGTCGTTCGAAATCGAACGAACAACCCGGCTGTGTCCGTTCGATCCTCGGAAAATGAGGGAATCCACATCCACGACTTGTCGACTTGATGACCTTCAGCCATTTGAGCGATTCTGTAGCGGTATCTGCTACAGTACGGGGCTGGCCAGGCGAGAATAGAGGTGATGAGGAGAGGGGAAGGAAGAACGAGGACAAGAGAACGGGATTAATTTCGTACCGCGACGGTGACGCGTGAACATGATTCTACAATCTGCAGCACCTGCTCATACGCTTTCAATCGGTGTGGTTTCGCGGATTCCCGAAAGCCGACCCCCCCCCCCCCCCCCCCGGGCGGCCGGCGGTGGAAAACGTCGGCGCAAGACCGCCCGAATGTCGTTCGGCATGGCCCCGCTCCGGGTACCGCACGGGGTTTGTTACGCCGCCCACAAGGCGAAGCTATTGTCATGTGGCAAAACAAGTGCTCTTCTTCCTCTGGCCAGCCAATTGAGATTGGAAGCGGTCTCCGGGTCGGACTTTTTGACGCGGAGCGTCAGGGAACTGGGTTCCATTTCGGTTGGCAGCTCTCCCCGCAGGCACCCACAGCACCCACAGCGCCATTCCCCAGACCCCCGCCCAAGCACCTCGCAGCTGGGACTCGCCGTGTTCGCATCTCGTAGTAACCCGAGGCCACTCAGAAGAGAGACGCGGTGGGGAGAAGTATCCGGATGTCAATCTCGCATTACGACATGCTGCGATACCAAGTTCCCAGACCGGATAATGATCCACGTGGAGAAGCCAGGCTGGTCATCTGCTGAACTAATATATAAGATGACCTTAAGTTCCTTTATTCCCCAATGTTACGGTATCGAAACATTGCCTCAAAGCACTGGAGATAACGTTAGTCGACATCAGTCAGGCAACTTTCGGTCCTACGCCATGATCACGCCCGCACAGCTTGCCGTCCTTGGGACGACCATCGCAACCGCGGCCGCCCAATCACCTTCCTATGCTGTGCCAGCCTCTCGACCATGTCATGCCGAAGCCCTACACCCTGCGCCCATCGGGCCCTCGTATGTAGGCCCTTTTTATAACACTAGATGTGGAAGAAGCGGTCGACGATCTAACACGATGGGATCAACCTAGGTATGAGTTCTTCATGTGGCCGTCGTACATGACCAACATCACGCCTCCCATTCAGTGCATGGAGCGTTTTGATCAGATGTACGGGCAGAGAACGCCCATCCGAATCGGCGGCACGACCCAAGATCGAGCCATCTACGATCCTGACTTTGATGGTTACGTTTCCTACCAGACCGACGACCCTTTGATCGCCCCAATGAAGCTTACGTATGGGCCTGCATTCTTCGATCTGATCAGTAAGAAGACCTAACCTGCGGCACGCTTTCCCTAAATTCAAAGCACAAACTGACCAAGGGGCTCGCCGTGAGCAGGAGGGAATGACGCCGAGACCATACTGGGTAGGTCATAACTGCCCCTCTTCCCCAGCCGTCTTCATCACCTTACCAGATAGAAGCTGACCTGGAAGTGAAGGCCTCAACCGTGCTCAGAATAACAGGACGAACACATTCGCAGCTGTAGACGAGGTCATGGCCAGGGCATCTGAGCAGATTTGGGCCATTGAGCTCGGCAATGAACCTGATCGTGAGCTCCCCCTTGCCCACGAGGTCACTCATCCTAGAGTCAAAAGATATCTAACACGGGTGTCTCTTAGTATATCTTGAGTTTTGGCAATACCCCATCGCCACGGCTCCGTGGGATGAGAAACAAGAGGGTGCCGATGCGGCCGACTGGGCACAAGATTTCATCAACAGGAGGAACAGTTCGTCACCCCTCTTGGCCGGTGGCGGCTACGCCATCCCGTTTGAGTACAAGAAAGATTGGCCAAACCTGCCCTACCTTGTCGATGAGGCTTACAACCAGACTGTCCGCGACGGTAACCGAGCGTACCAGGGCCACATTTACGCTATATCTGATGCGGCTACGAACGGCCTGTCCGTGGAGATGCAGCATATGAGGACATCCCAGGATCTCGGCATGCTGCCAGTTTCCAGTGCTAAGTCACACGGCAAGCCTTACATCCTCGGTAGGTTCCATCCACAGGGAGAGGCTCCCTAGAGTACGTGTGCTTACGCTCGCGTCCTAGGCGAAACCGGCTTCCATGGTGAAGATTTCGAGATGGACGCTACGTTCGGCTCAGCCATACAACTATTCGACAAATCGCTCCGCGCCCTGAGTATCGGCATCAGCCAATTGTTCTACCACCAAGGAACCATCAACCAAGGTTCGATACCCCCTGCACAAGCCCCCAAGATGGGACGATCGAAGACCCCGTTCCGTGCTGATACTCCTTTCAATAGCTTTCTTCAACTGGTGGCTCGACGAACAGATCAACACTCCGTTCTACGGCGGCTTCTTCGCTGTTCTCGCGGTCGCTGGTGGAGACCACATCGTCGCGAGTGATGACGGTAGTGATCTGTTCGCCCAGTACATCATCTACAAGGATGACAAGCCCCATAGAATTGCCCTTGTCAACACCGACTACTACTCGGGCGAGGGAGACCGCCGTGTGACCGATTTTACCGTCACAAACCTCAAGGTCGACACGGCCAAGGCTCTGCGCATGACGGCCCCCAGCAGTGAGACCATGACGACTTTGGAGCAGGCTGATCCGGCTGCGGAGCCCCAGATTGGTGGTACGTGTTATTCGCGCTTGAGGAAGACCTAGATGACACATTGGACTAACAATTATCCGCGGGAAGGCCAGTATCTCTCAAACAAGGACTGCGGATCCGTCGGCGAGCAGGTGTTCGAGCAGTTGACAGTGCAGGAGGGTCAGCTGACCATCAGCCTGAAGGCATCGGAAGCTGTTATCATATATATCTGATGAGTGTCAAGAGAAGGCATGGTATAGTCTTGACGTTCGGGGTTGGGTGCTGTCGTCGACCGCCTTACATTGTGGTCTGAAGCAAGTCGCGCTCTGCTGAAGTTAGAACGAAGCAAGGAACGTGAATACGTACCATGAGTTTCCGAACAGTTGGTTATTACCATGTACGCTAGCCCTAGACATGAAGCAAAAAAGAACCTGTCTCCTACTCCCTGCTCCCTGCCTCCGGAACTTTTAGGAAGCATGCGTACGGTTCAAATATTTCTCAGGATTTGATTTCTCGGGGAACTGGCTTCCAATGGAGATAGTACTGGTGGAAAAGCCACAGCTTGATAGACGTGGCAGATGGGATCCAGAGTACCTAGACAAACGCCCTTTTCGTTACGACGTCAGTGCTCACAAAAGTTCCAACTCAAAGCCGTTTCCACGTCCTTGCTGGTTGACGTCCGCTCCTCCATCAGCTCCAGCCTCGTCCGCTCCTCCATCAGCTCCAGCCTCGTCTGCTTCGCCTCCTCTAGCGATATCGGCCAGTTCGTGTCCTCGGGCACCATGTCCATCATATTCTCCTCCCCATTTGACTCGCCGTCGGTAGCGGACCACCAGTGTGCCTGCTGCGGGGGGACATTGCGGGTGCTAATAATTGGCACCCTGGGATCAACCAAGAACAATGCCAGGATCTTACGGTGGCCGGGCTTCGTTTTGTCCTTGAGCTCAAACGGCGTGACCCGGTGTTGGTATAAATTGGGGAAGGCAATGAGGCGCCCTTCGCGGGTAAGCATCTTGCCGAGCTCTTGCAGCGTATCACCCTTAGAGTCGATGCCGAATGTACCCCCGATAGACTCGTGGTCGTCCTGATCGTGGCGTAGCTGCAGCATGAGGTCCTCTCGGTTGGCACGCGTGCGGAATGCGAGATGCGACGGCGTGATGTTCTCGTTGTCGTAGTAATACAGGACTGTAGCGCAAATGTGCTCGTTGAGCTGGCCCTCGACGTGCCAGGCGCCGCCGTCGAAGGTGGGCTTTTCGGGGGTCAGATGTATGTTGGCCAGTTTGACGATGACCTGGATTCGATCGGCTGGCCACCCCAGATTGTCAGGAAGGCCGTCTTCAGCGACCGGGAAGAAGTTAGAGTCACGAAGTCTGTCGGCAGTGACTGCGTCGCCATGTTCGTAGCCGCTCGGCTCCGGTTGTTCGAAAGGGTGTGTCTCATTGAGCCAAGCCAAATCCTTGACTACAAGCGGATGGTCATTCCCTAAATTACGATATTCAACCTGGCCAGGTCGCTCGTCCTCGCCGTCTTGCAATGGACGTGATGACTTGGGGCACCTGTAGCTGGGTACTTTTCCACAGACTTCCGGCACTTTGCAAATTCTTCCTACCCTGCGGCATGGAATTCGCACTCGATCGAAGTTCTTCGGCCATCGGTAGACGAGGTCCCACAGCGAAGAATCTTTTCGACGAGCTTCTCAATCGCATCGTAAAGATCCCGATGACGCCTTGGGTGCAGATTGTTGATATAGCTGACGATCTTAGCTTCGGTTCCGCTTAGCTCAAATGTCACACGGGAGCCACTGGAAGCGTTGGGACCAAGCGCTCTGCGTTCCACTGCGGGGGGCGCCCTCCCCTTGGGCTTCATCGACAGCGGGAGTTGGTACGACTTCGCCGATGCCACATTCCTCCATGCAGTTGTCGAGGGTGATGGGCTTGTCCGAGACGATATGAGTGCGTCCATACACGAGGGGCCAGAGCGATGGGTGAACCAGGTCTAGAACCTTTCCATCGCTGCGGGGATGCCAATCTTTGTCGATTTCCGGACCCTGTTCAAGGATAGAGGCAGCGCGCTTCAATTCTTCCCTGAGGTCGGCAGAGATGAGAGTATCGGATTTGATCACCGCAGCCGAGGCATCGAACAAGGGGATCATGCCCGTCTGGTCGTACAGCTCCGCCTTGCTCCTCAGCTCTTGCAGCATCTGCGAGAGAGTTGTACTCGTCAGCCAGGCAGCGTTGATGAATGAGGGGTTGCCCACTCGTGCAAGGCTCTCTCAGGTACGAACATATTCCCACATTGCGTCTGAGCAAGGGGCACTACGCTGGAAGCCAATGGCTTGGACCCAGTCGACTTTGTCGATTTCAGCCCGCCATTTACTGACAAGGTCATCGTTGAAGATCTTGACTTGCCAGTTCGATTTGTTGGTGATCTGTTCGCAGAACCAAAGCATGAATAGCTCGCGAATAGTCAAGGTAGAGGCTGACCAACCCTCTTGGAGGATGGTCGGGAACCTGTTCTTCGGCTCGGGCATATGGTCAAGACGCATGCCAAAGCCTGGGCGGACGAGGGGTTCCATCTGCTGCGGTGCTCAGGCTGTGTTGAGTCGCACAAAGGTGGCATGGGTCTGACGATGCTGAGAGTGAGCTATGAAGTAAGGCACGTAGGTCGTTGAACGCAACGGAGTAGACCCCTCTGCAGAGGTGCTGCTGACTGATAGGTACCTAACTACCGGGGGCTCACCCACCACTGTGGAAAGGGGGGTTCAGGGGGTGACGGGATGGCGGGGTGAGGAAGCCCCACAGCGGGGTCGTAGAAACCCAGCTTGGGACCCCTCGTCTCGGTGATCGCCAGTCATCCTCGAGAGCTTTCTCCCTTTCCCACCCCGCCACACCAACATCCATTGAACCATCAGACGAACTTGGTTCCCCCATTCGATCAAGCCCATACCGCGAGCTTTTCCACTCACAGCAACGCATCATGTCCCACTCCCACGACGGCGCCGCCAGCCACTCGCACGATACCGGCTTCTCAGCGGCCGAGCATGGCCACTCCCACGAGATCCTCGACGGCCCCGGCAGCTACCTCGGCCGCGAGATGCCCATCGTAGAAGGTCGCGACTGGTCTGACCGAGCCTTCACCATCGGCATCGGCGGGTGAGCACCCCCCCCCCACGCTTCTCACGTTTCGTACCCCTCTGACAGTGCCCCCCTCCCTTGCAGGCCCGTCGGCTCCGGCAAGACGGCCCTCATGCTGGCGCTCAGCCGGGCGCTGCGCGAGAAGTACTCGCTCGCCGCCGTGACCAACGACATCTTCACGCGCGAGGACGCCGAGTTCCTCACGCGCCACAAGGCGCTGCCGGCGGAGCGCATCCGCGCCATCGAGACGGGCGGGTGCCCGCACGCGGCGGTGCGCGAGGACATCTCGACCAACCTCGCGGCGCTCGAGGACCTGCACCGCGCCTTCGACACGGACCTCCTCCTCATCGAGTCGGGCGGCGACAACCTCGCGGCCAACTACAGCCGCGAGCTCGCCGACTTTATCATCTACGTCATCGACGTCAGCGGCGGCGACAAGATCCCCCGCAAGGGCGGGCCCGGCATCACCCAGAGCGACCTGCTCGTCGTCAACAAGACCGACCTCGCCGAGATTGTCGGCGCCGACCTCGGCGTCATGGAGCGCGACGCCCGCAAGATGCGCGAGGGCGGCCCCACCGTCTTCGCCCAGGTCAAGAAGGACGTCGGCGTCGACCACATCATCAACCTCATCACCAGCGCCTGGCGGGCCAGCGGCGCCGAAGGCAACAGGAAGGCCGCCGGCGGGCCGCGGCCGACGGCGGGGCTTGAGAGCCTGGGTGCCTGAGCAGCCACTCGTACGTGTAGGGGGGCAAGGGGGGCCCAGGGCAGAAAAAATGAGAGAATAAAAGGGGGGGGTAAGGGCCACAACGCCTGTGTGCCCCTCCCGCCCAATGTCTATACCTATATACCACTATGAAAGAGCCCCGAGGCCTCGGCTCTTCTTCTTTTTTTCCCCCATGTTCATGTCCCAGAGCGTAGTTCGTTTCCGTCATTCGATCATCATGTCGTCCTGCGCGGCCTTGGCCTCCTCCGCCCCCTGCGCCTCCCCGCCCAGGAGCGCGCCCGTGTACGAGGACGCCTCCCGCGGCCACACGCGCTTGTACAGGCTGACGCCGACGGCGTCCTGCGGGTTGATGTGCGCGTCGAACGTGGCCTTGAAGTAGCCGTGCGTGCCGAGCGGCTCCTTGACATAGCCGCTCCTGCCGCGCCTCGTCCACAGCGGCAGCGCCTTGAACCACTCGACGTCCTCGCGGTTGAAGAACATGTAGCGGATCGTGACGATCCTCTTGTTGATGTGATACGGGTGACCCGTGAGGATGACGCGCTTGGCCACGACGCGCGACGTCGACGGCGGCAGCGCCGTGCCCGTGGCGATGAGCGTCAGGCCGACGTCGGACTCCTCCTCCTCCGCCGTGCTGGGCGCCGTGCGCTTGAAGAACAGGACCGGGACGGCGCCCCAGGTCACGGGTCCCGTGAAGGTGGCCACGGCCGACTGGCCCGGGTGGAGGTAGCGGCAGTACTTGTGCACGTCGTTGGGCGTGTTGCCGGGCTGGGAGTAGAGCGGCTTGATCGTGAAGCGGCGGGCGCCGCACTGCACGATGAGCTCCTCCTTGGACTTGATGGACTTGTCGTAGTCCGAGCTGAGGTTGATGAGGTAGTTGACCACCGTCTTCTTCTGCTCGTGGCGCAGCAGGGAGACGAGGGTCACCGGCTGGCCGGGCTTGTACGACTTCTCGAAGGTGTCGGGCACGGCCCTGAGGTGCACCGCCACCCGCGTGCCGGGGGCGACACCTCCTACCAGAGCCTCGCGGGTGAAGCGGGAGCGCGAGCCCTGGTAGTCGGGGACGCGCAGCAGCCTGCGCCAGTCCTCGGGCTCGTACGCGCGGTCCTCGTCCTCGACCCACTCGCTCGTCCTCAAGCTCTTGAGACCCCTGTACTTGGCTAACCTCTCCCGCGCGGCGACGCCCGGGTGCAGCTCGATCTCGTCGGGGAACTCCTTGTCGTCCTCGACCTCGTCCACTTTCCTGTTCTTCCTGAACGCGGCGAGCTGCTTGGCGTCCTCGACCTCGTCAAGATCCTGGAACATCTCCGACTGCGGGTACTCTGACGGCGCACCCTCCGTCGGCGGCTTGGGGGCGTACCCCTCGAGGCCGTCCTCGGGCCCGATCTCTTCGGAGCCTGACGACTCGTCCTCCATCTCAAAGTCCTCCATGTCGGAGCCCGAGTCCGATATGTCATCGCCGAGATACCACGCCGACTGGTAGTTGGAGGTTCCCTTGGGCACCCTCTTGGGCTGCTGTGTGGGGTCGAGGGGGTTGTCCTCGTCGAAGTAGTGGTGGTCGTCGAGCAAGACGCCCCTCTTGCCCGTCGTGGCGACGGACATGGCGCCGTCGTCCATCTCATCGTCGCCTCCCATGGCCTCGTCGGGAGCCAGTTCGAGGAGCTCGTCCTGGTCCTCGTCGGGGACCTCCAGGATCTCCTCGGCATGGATGTCCTCGACCGCCATGTCGTCGCCCTTCTTCTTCTTGGATAGGGGCGCGGCCATGATCTTCTCGATCTGGAAGACGCCGTGGTCGCCCAGCTGCACCAGGCGGTTCGCCTTGAGCCCCTTTCCTCTGACGACACCGGTGATGACCGTGGACGCCGTGTCGGAGGTGGGGAACTGGACGTCCTCGGCCAGCAGCCAGCTCCTCTCGTCCCTCCACCTGACGCCCTTGGGTGTGGTGTTGCACAGGGAGCGCATCAGGTTGGAGCACTCCTGGCGGTTCTCGAGGCTGTAGAGCTTCTCCTGCTCGGGGTGGAAGTGGGTGATGTAGGACTTGAGGGAGCCCAGGACGTGCTGCTTCTGCTTGGCGGGCTCGACCTTGTCCATGCCCTGGACGATGGTGTACAGGGTCGACATGCCCTGGCTCTCGAGGCTGCGCAGCATCAGCTCGCCGAGCGGGTCGACCTCGACGCCGGCGCTGAGCATGACCACGACGAAGTCGGCGACCCTCGTGCCGTCGAGGACGGCGTTCAGGTCGCGCTTCAGGGGGACGTATTGGAGCTTCTGCTTGAAGCGGTCGACGGAGACGCGGAAGGGGTTCTCCTCGATGTCGGCCTCAATGTCGAGGCTGTCGTTGAGCTGCTTGATCGCATAGTTGACGTCGCTGTCGGCGCAGAGGGGCACGAGGGCCACGACGCGGGGGGCGCCGTCGCGGCCGACGAAGATGGACGTCTCCTCGAGGTGCTCCTTCTGCTTGGTGAGGCGGTGCTGCTTGGCCTGGTTGCGGCGGTCGAACTTGGACATGACGTTCTGGTGGGGGGTCTTGCGCTGGCCCTTTTCGGTACCGGCAACCTTGCCTGTCGGGTCTCATGTTAGTGGACATGTAATCTCGCGGAGGATCACAACATGGTTCTCCTCTCGCGGCCTGGAGGGGTTGTGGGAGCGTACCCTTGGCGGCGTTGCGCAGCGCACCCTTGGTCGCATGCTTGGACTTGAAGGGCTTGTGGGAGACTTTCGTCGTGGAGCGATGGGAGTGGCTCATGGTGGACATGTTGCCGTCGCCTCCGGCCTTGAACCTGAAGGGTAATGAAGCCACTTTGTTCCCGTCGGGCGTCTTGGGTATCGAGTCGTGTCGGATCGGGGGGATGGTATATGGGGGAAGGGGGGGGTTGGACGGCAAACAGCGAAGTTGTGGGAAGGTGCTGCAGATGCGGGCAAGGCGGGACACCCACCCTACGACACAAGTATAGCGGGCAGTCAGCCAGTGAGTGGCCACTGAGGGAGTGGGTGATGCACCCTTCTAGCAGGGGCCGAGCAATGCAGTCCAATACAAATGGCGGGGTCCTCGACTTGCGTCCAGAAATTTTCTGTGGCTATCTTATCGCCATCTTATCAGTGAGGGGATCCACGCTGGGGGCTCTCATCCAATGGGGTAGGCCGATAACGAGGTGTAGATCCAAGGACCCCCAAAGATTTTTTGGACTGGGACCGACTGCACTGGAATCGGCGGGCCATTGACCATTGACACGGGCGGCGATTCGACTTGATTCTCACGATCTTGATCTCGACTTCGACTTCGACTTCGACCTCGACCCCGATTCGACTTCGACTTCGACCTCATAATCGGTTCGACCTCGATCAGTCCAACACCCCCACCCACATCCGACGACACCCTTCCCTCCATCCCATCATGGAAGGAGGAGCTGTGTCCAGACCCGACGCCGCGCCGGCGAGGCGGCACTCCAATGGCGCAACCACGGTGGAACGGCGGACCGACCTCCTCACCAAGTCGGAGCGCGACAAGCTCAAGCGCCGCAAGGAGGCCGACCAGTCCTACGGCCGCGGCAAGAAGGTCAACCTCAAGACGATCCGCGACAAGAAGCTGCGCGGCAACATGAAGCGCCTCGAGGGCAAGTTCGAGACGGCCGCCCTCCGCGCCCGCGACGCCGAGATCCTGCTCGAGAAGACGAGCGGCTTCCTCGAGCCCGAGACGGAGCTCGAGAGGACCTACAAGGTCCGCCAGCAGGACATCATCGAGGACGTCGCCGTCTCCACCGCCCAGAAGCGCTTCGAGCTCAAGCTGGACCAGCTGGGGCCCTACGTCGCCGAGTACTCCCGCAACGGCCGCGACCTGCTGATGGCCGGCCGCAAGGGCCACGTCGCCACCATGGACTGGCGCGAGGGCAAGCTGGGCTGCGAGCTGCAGCTGGGCGAGACCATCCGCGACATCAAGTGGCTGCACAACAACCAGTTCTTCGCCGTCGCCCAGAAGAACTACGTCTACATCTACGACAAGGACGGCGTCGAGCTGCACTGCCTGAAGAAGCACCGCGAGGTCACCCACATGGAGTTCCTCCCCTACCACTTTCTCCTCTGCACAATCGTCAGTACCTCCTTCCCTCTCACCGCATCAAGGAGCGGCCGCTAACTAACAACACGCAGGCCACCAACGGCTGGCTGAAGTACCAGGACACCTCGACGGGCCAGATCGTCACCGAGGTACCCACGAAGCTCGGCCCCCCCACGGCCATGACACACAACCCCTACAACGCCATCATCCACGCCGGCCACCAGAACGGCACCGTGACCCTCTGGTCACCAAACTCACACGACGCCGTGGTCAAGCTGCTGGCGCACCGCGGCGCCGTCCGGTCGGCGGCCGTGGACCGCGAGGGCCGGTACATGGTGACGACGGGCCAGGACTGCAAGATGGCCGTCTGGGACATCCGCATGTTCAAGGAGGTCAACCAGTACTACACGCGGCAGCCGGCGTCGTCGGTGGCCATCTCGGAGACGGGGCTCACGGCGGTCGGCTGGGGCACGCAGACGACGGTGTGGAAGGGCCTCTTCTCCAAGCACGCGCCCGCGCAGGAGAAGGTGCAGAGCCCGTACATGGCGTGGGGCGGCGAGGGCCGGCGCGTGGAGCGCGTGCGGTGGTGCCCCTTCGAGGACACGCTCGGCATGGGCCACGACGCGGGCTTCTCGTCCATCATCGTGCCCGGCGCCGGCGAGGCCAACTTTGACGCCCTCGAGGTCAACCCCTTCGAGACGGTCAAGCAGCGCCAGGAGTCCGAGGTCAAGGGCCTGCTCAACAAGCTGCAGCCCGAGATGATCGCCCTCGACCCCAACTTCATCGGCAACCTCGACCTGCGCTCCGACCAGCAGCGCCGCGCCGACAAGGACCTCGACGCCAAGCCCGAGAACGTCGAGGAGGAGATCCGCAACCGCGCCCGCGGCAAGAACGGCGCCCTCAAGAAGTACCTGCGCAAGCAGCGCAAGAAGAACATCATCGACGAGAAGAGGATGAAGGTCGACGAGATCTGGAACGAGCAGCAGAAGCTCAGGGAGAAGAAGACCCAGGAGGTCGAGGCCGACCTGGGCCCGGCCCTGTCGCGCTTCGTCAGGAAGGCGTGAGGCGCGCCGGCGTGACGAGCGCGGGGCCTTGTAAGGGATTATGTGCCTGGGACGACGGGTTTGCATCTAGCTGGCGTTTGGACGTGGGGTCTGGTAGTCTGGTCATTGAGAGAATACCCATGACATGTCAACACGCGGGCCGCAGACGTGATGTGAGCATGACGTGAAGTTCGGTGCTCGTGGTGCCCAGCCATCTTGCTCAAAATGTATTCGACATCGCTCTACTGGTGTCGGTCAGGTTTGTTCATGTGCGCCAAAATCCTCGTGTACAGATGACAGAACAACTCCAGACCGGCCCACCTCCTCGTCTTTTTTTCGTACCGTTCATTGCCGTGCATGTCCCAAGTCTATGTTCACCGGTCCCGGTGCCGCCGACTCTATAAGCCCCCGTCGGATCTCCGCCCCGTTCGCTCACAGCAGCTTCAGGTGCCCGGTGATCTTATCCACCAGGCTCTTGGGCGCCGGGCCGACGCCCAGCACGGTCAGGCTGCCGGCCTCGATCTGCGTGCGGCCGGCGTCGGCGATGACCTCGGCGGTGACGCCCTCGGCGCGCGCCGCGGCCCGCAGCTTCTTGAGCTCGTCCTCACCCTTAATTTGGACGGCGATCTTGGCCTGGCCGAGGCGCTCCCAGCGGTCGAGCAGGCGGGCCTCGACGGAGGAGGGGCCGTTCTTGGCGGCGGCGCGGGCGAGGACCTTGTAGCAGGCGAGGGTCGCGTGGGAGCTCTGCGCGGCCATCTTGCCTGGTCGGGCGCGTCAGTATGTCTTTCGAGAGGGGGAAAAAAACGAGAGGGGGAAAAAAACGAGAGGGGAAAAAAGGGAGAAGGGACGAGGAAGAGGACTGGCGCACCCTTGGTCATGCCGAGGTCTGTCCTCACGACGAGGACGAGCTTGCACTCCTCCTTGCCGTTGTCGGCGACGGGGACGGCCTTGGTGGCCTTCTTCTTGCTCTTCTTCTCCTCCTCCTGCTGCTCCTGGCGCAGGCCGTCGCGGCGGTCGGCGGCCTCGCCGTTGGACCAGTTGGGGGCGTGGTCGAGGATGGTGTCGTCCTCGTCAATGTCGGACTCGTCGCTCTCGACCGGGTCGCGCAGGTTGCCGCGGCGCTCGGCCTTGAGGTCCGGGGAGATGAGATAGCCGCGGATGGCGAAGACGCCGAGGGCGAAGCCGGAGAGGAAGGTCACGGCGGAGGTGGTGAGGATGAGGTGGAGGGTGTCGGCCATGGCGATGGAGGTGCCGCGGGCGCGGGCTTGTCGCTGGGGCGGTTCGGGGTTGCTCTTGCGAGGGTGACTGATGTTGCAGAGGGTGTTCGCTGGGTCGTTGGGGAATGGATCGCGAGCTTGGGCGTGGGCGTGGGCGTGGGCGTGGTCGTGGAGGTGCAGGAAGAATGAGGTTTGTCAGGATGCGGGAGCTGCGGCAGGTTGGAAGCTTGGATCAAAGCTTTGGTGTTCGAGCGCCCATGACACCCCACTACTGCCTGGAGCCTTTGTTCCCTGCCACCTGAGTTCTCGATACGTCAGTTGCAACAGCCGGCCCCAGGCATCTGGCCTTGATTATTCCTTTGGCTAACAGAATCGATTGGGTTCTTGTTACCTGACGATGGTTGATCACAATGAAAGAAAGCACTCACGTCTACACTATTTGTCGTCGCCCCCCATAAACATCTCTGAGCTCAATGGCTGGCCGGCCACCTGAGTGCACCGTAGAGCCCTCGCAATGGAGCGTCTGATCACCGGCCCCTGTGAAACGTGCCATGAGAGATTCCAACGCCGATGATGAGACCAAAAGTAAACCATGCGGATTTCCATCCCAACCCGAAAGCCATGTTCTGTGTTGATTCTTGCCTGCGACTCGCCAATTGGAGCTAAGCAATTGACCTCTTTTGACTTCGGTGGACCGCCTCTGCCTCAGAGTCACGAAGCTCATTGATAAGCATCCTGTGTCTCACCACAACTACCGACTCACACGACAACATCCCCAGCCCCATACCCTCTCGCCAGCCAGCGAGAAGCTGCCCGCCATGGCAGACCAGAAAGCCGTCATCGTGGCCCTCAGCGGCTGCTCCTCAAGCGGCAAGACGACCCTTGCTCGCCTTCTACGCGACATCTTCCCCAACACCTTCATCCTCCACGAGGACGACTTTTACCGCGCCGAAGAAGAGTGAGAACGAAGACCTCGATCCTTAATCACATTGTTAGCTAATTCTCTCCAGGTTGCCTACAAAGAATGGCCTCCTGGACTGGGACTGCCCCGAGGCCATCAACATCCCCGACATGGAACGGGCCCTCTCCCACATCCGCACCTCGGGCTCATTCCCCGTACGCCCCCCCTCCCTCCCCTTAACATCCGTTCCACCCCGATGTCTAACCCGTGCCAGCCCTTCGTCGACTCAAAGGAAGACCAGAACTCCGTCGGCGCCTGCCCCGTGCCCCCCGCCACGATCGACGCCATGAAGGCCAAGGTCGCCGCCTGGCTGCAGCCCTCCCAGCCGGGCCACGCCATCCTCGGCGGCGGCGCCCCCACCCCGCCCCTGCGCCTGTGCCTCTTTGACGGCTTCCTCCTCTACTGCCGCGAGATGCAGGCCGCCATGCGGCTCATCGACATCAAGCTCTTCCTGACCGTCAGCCGCGCCAGGGCGACGCACCGCCGCGAGGCGAGGGACGGCTACGTCACGCTCGAGGGGTTCTGGAAGGATCCCCCCGGATACGTGGATGCCATTGTGTGGCCCAACTACGCCGACGCACACGGCTGGTTGTTCGAGGGAGGAGATGTTGAGGGGGCCTTGGACGCCGCCGTGCTGAAGGAGAATGGGATCCTGGCACAGGGGGGCAGGGAGTTGGACATCGACATGGAGAAGACGCTGGAGTGGGCGGTTGATACCGTCATGGCCGAGTTGGAGAGGCGGGCCAGGAGTTAAAGGGGCTCGAGGGTCAGATGATGAGGACAGAACGAGTAACGAGTCACCGAGACCACATATTCATCGTAATGAGAGTCCAATGCAGACAATTTCTCATTTCAATCTTGAATCCTAGCCTCATACCTTACGCATCACAGCTCTTGTACCACACACTCAAGCAGTCCGCCATTCGTCAGACCTCTTCAGCTCGTCCTCGCAATCCCCCGGCACGGTAAACAGGTGGTTCGAGCCTACCTCCCAGGCGACAGAGCCGTCACTCTCAACGCGAATATACTTGTATTCAATTGCTCTACCTGCCGGTAGAGAAATTGTAACATGCCAGCTCGGGTCATCAGACGTGTAACCCGTGGCGTCCAGGGGCACGGCACGCTCTGGGTCCCAGCTCCCCAAGACTGGTACATCTCCCACGATCTTGATCGTCTGGCCAAAGTCGGTGATGGCAAGCTCGTTGAACCCCACCAGACAGGTAAACGGTCTTGGTATCTTGATCGGTGGGGTCTCCGACGGTGGACTCCCTGGTGTTTGGTTCGGTGGGAAGGCAGTCACCGTTGCCGTGGTGTAGATTCCAAAGACCGAAGTGGCCAGGCACGATGCCGGAACCAACGTGGCGTCTGTGTCGATCCAGCCAGGAGGGACGAGGGCGGCTCGTCGTCGAGCCGCGGTCAGGAAGGAGGCGTACGACCAGGTGAGGTCCCGTGCCGACAGGGGCTCGCCCGTATCACAATCAAATTGCTCATCGAGTGTGCCGTTTGATGGCGTATACTTGGCCACAACATTGACGAAGCCGTCCGCGTAAGAGAGAATGGCATCTTTCAGGCTTGCATAGGTCAATGTTTGGTTATCAAAGGTGCCAGTCGTGACTGAGGGCAGGTGGGATTGGAAGAAGGGCAGGGAAACTTCTGTCACTGTAATAAACCCTTCGTTGTTCCAGACGAAAAGTGCATCATAAAGCTGTTCGGCGGCAGCTAGTGTCGAAAGATACCAAGCTTGTCCACCATAGTAGACGTCTTCTTGATATCTACCGATGGCGACGGCGGCAGATGGAGGAATGCCCTTGTTGATCCCGTAAAGAGATCGGAAGGAATCCACAGTTGCCTTATGATTAGAGAGTGCCCTATCGCTGCAGGGCTGGAAGGTTGCAGCGTCACAGCCAGCTGCAGGATCGAATGTGTGGATTGAGGCCAGTATGGAGTTGGCATCTTTCCCTGACCGCTGGCCATTGTGGTTGGCTGGATCAAGAAGGTCAGCGATAGTCGACTGGTAACATACAAACCTCCATCTCTTACTATTCGCCAATATGTACCCATCGGAAGGGGACCAAAATGTCTGTAGAAAGCAGAGTATGTGAGGAGCGATGGCTTCGCATGAACCACATCGGAAGCCGAGAGCCCGGGCGAGAGAGCTGCCTTCGACGAGAGCTATCTCAAGAATATATGTCAACAAGCACCCAATTAGGTAGTTGATGACCGCGACCACCCACCTCTATGCTGGCTTGCCGTGGTAAAAAATGAACTTCCATGAACTTCTTCCCATAAATCGAAACCAGTTTGGTTCCTTGGATCATCAGCCAGAGCGCATGCAAACGTTGGAGGAAGGCCACCATACCAGTACTGGGCAACGTAAGTGAGATCATTTTGGATCACAGGCCACAAGACGTCTGCTGCCGTTGAGACATGTCCGTTCTTGACCAGCCACCACGCGTACCCGATCACGGCAATGGCCCGCAACGCAGGTCCATCACGCTGCGGTCGTCCTAGACCTCGTCAGTAATTGAGTAGCCGGGGTAGGCAGAAGTGTCATAGTACCCCAGTCTCCGGTGAAGGCCGTCAGATTTGCGTTGAACTTGGCCTCGCCGAGCCCTTCTCCGTTCCAGAGCCCGCCTGACGGGTTGTCAATACCTTGCAGCCGAGCCGACGATGTGACATAGTTCTGGATCGAAGTTTGTAAAGCTGGATCGTATGTGTCGGCGAAGATGTCAACGAGAGACTTGAACACTAGCCCGCTATCCCTTGTCCAAGTGTAGAAGTCTGTCAGATCGATCAAGGTTAGTTTGGTGCTCGAACCAAGAGGAATTACTCTATGCTCAAGGGGACTGACACGGGGGATCCTCCCGACTTGGGGATGCGATCACGACTCCAGGGCTGGCGCCTTGTGCTTCGCATCCATCAGGACCAATATTGCAAAGCACACCGTTGTACGCGATGGGGTACTGCTGTTGGATGAAGGAGTCCAGGTCAGGCTTGTGCTGAGTCGTGATAGGGTTGCCTAGAATGTGCTGAACAGCGACAGAGCCTAGGAGCAGGACAGAGGACATGTAAGACATGAAGGGCTGCGTGAGGGATTCGGTGAGGTTGACTGAGAATGCCCCAGGGGTGAAGCCTTGAAAGAAAGCCATGGCAATATAGTGTGGCCTCGACCAAGTAGGTCAAGAGAGGTAGGACAGACAGCGTGCGCCCAAGGACAAAAAGTGTTATGGACCGTGGGAAGGACCGAATGCTGGGTATCACGGGAGAGACCCAGTGCTGTTGTTATACTGCTTCCGTTTGACTTTCGACAATTCCTTCCTCGATAATGCTAGGTTTCCACCTGCTTTGCCGGCATTCGTCGGACCTGAGGAAGATCACAAGACCACAACGGCAGCCACCGGCCCGCATAGCCGGTTATTCGATAGTAGAAGGGATGGAGTAGTACTGTCGAGAGCTCACGACGAAGAGGGGTATTCTCGACCTCGTAAGCGGACAGATTTTTGGCCGCGCAGTTATGGGTGATACCCAAACTTCATAGCAGGTCACTGGCAGAGTTGAGCGACGTCAAGTGAGCCCCGCACAGGTCATCAAGCTGTTTGCCTCGTCGACGACTGCGCGCCACGGAATGGACATGTGATCTGGATGCCGTCATCAGGCTTTGGCGTCCACATCCCCAGATCTTGGCTTCTGCCGACAGGGCTCTAGGCTACGGTGATGAAGCCTCCTACAGTCCTGGAATACCCACTCAGGCTCCATCAGCCGTCGACGTTTGCATGCCATTTCCCGGCCAACGAGAGCCCCTCTGTTTGGAAGATTTTCATACGAAGCGCAGAGTTGGAGCAGGTTCATTTGCCCGTTGCCAGCGATCCAATGTCCTTGACGGCAGATGCTTCTCAAAGGTGATGAAACAGAAACCGACATTGCCACAGCTGCCTCTTGCGATTCGCCAGGCAAAGCGGGCGGTTAGTTGCCTTCCAGCCAGCGAGCGCCAAGGCAAGGATTTATCAAGTGGAAGCATTCAAAGTCGTTTATGACATGTACAGCAACAGCAGCAGGTCAGCAGATGGAAATGTTGTAGCCGAAATGGTTTGCCTCCAACCTCATCGATCGACGATCTCGGTAAAAAGGTTTGGAATATGACGGCCCCAGTGCTCCCGTTCCCCCAGGCTCAGCTTTTGACGGCGAGCGAGGCTTCCCGGGCTGGTCGTTCTTGGATCTGCCGATTGGATGATTGACATCATAGATGATGGCTCCTTGGGGCGAAATCGAGATGCCGCAGAAATCAACTCTAACGCGCAGGCTAGAGGATCGCTGGGCACAGATCCGTGGTGAGAAGAAGGAGAGAAAAGAAGAAGCAGAAAAATTTCGAGGCTGCGATATGTACTCCAAATCCGGACCCGCAATCAGCGCTGACTAACCCGCATTCGCCTGCCTGAGGTGCCATGTGCTGCCTGCATCAGTGCTTTGGCTACCACCTGGGTGGGCCACAGCGACCGGCAGTCGACAACTTCAACCCATCACCATCCATCGCAGCACCGCCGTTAGTTCCACTCCGAGTCGACCCTGCCATCGCGTCTTCAACAGCCTCTCCGAAACCACCAGTCTCGAAAGCCCGCAGCTTGCGCCCTGCTCTCAGACGTCCTCCACCTCGCCCAAGATGGACGCCGCCACCATCGAGGAGACAAATCGCATGCGCGAGTCCCTGGGTCTCAAGCCACTCCCAGTCCCAGGCGCAGCCCCGCCCTCACCAAAGGAACGCCGCACAGATTCCGACAGCGAGGAGGGAGAAGAGGAAGCCAGCACCATCGACACCCGGCAGGCACAGGCCTACGACAACTACAAGGAGGTCCGCGACGCCGAGGAGGCCAAGCGCAAGCGCGAAGCTCGAGTCGCCGCCGCGAAGAAGGAACGCGACAATGCTCAACGCCTGGCTACCCTTGAGGGGAAAGGCCTGGGCGAGGAGGATGACGGTGGGGATGTTGATGCGAAGGCCTGGCTGAAGGCCCAAAAGAAGCGCCAGAAGGCCATCGCCAAGACGCGCAAGTTTGAGGAGGAGCAGGCCGCTGCAGAGGCTGCTGCTACCGCGGCGCTTGAGTACACATCCAAGGACCTCGCCGGTGTTAAGGTGGCGCACGAGATGGACAGCTTCCTGGATGGCGACGACCAGATCCTGACACTTAAGGACTCCACCATCGACCAGAACGAAGAGGATGGCGATGAGCTCGAGAACCTTGACCTCCGCGCGCAGGAAAAGCTCAAAGAAAACCTCGACCTCAAGAAGAAGAAGCCAGCATATGACGTACACAACCTAGACGAATCCGGCGAACGGGGACTTTTGTCACAATACGATGATGAAATCTTTGGCAAGAAGTCGAAAAAGTTTACACTGGACGCATCTGGCGCCATTGCTGAACTCGCAGACATTTTAGATGGGCCGTCGGAGAAGAAGAAGAGCCTCCAAAACATCGACCTTGATGCCATGGGGGACGCGCCCAAGTCTGATTACGTCGACATCTCGGAGATCAAGGTCAGGAAGCCAAAGAAGAAGAAGTCCAAGTCGACACGCCAGAAGCCCATTGACGAAGATGACATTATCCTGGAGGAGCCTGCGCCAGTCGAAGATGAGCAGATGGATATCGATTCAGGAGTGCCAATGCTTACGAAAAAGCGAAAGATCGTCGATGACTCTTTCGTGGACGACGAAGATCTTCAGGCATCTCTTGCTATTCAAAGGAGGACAGCGTTGAAGAAACGAAAGAAGACGCGACCCGAAGATATCGCTAGGCAACTCAAAGAACAGGCCGAGCAGCCTGAAGAGGAAGAGCAAGGAGGCGTCGTCATTGACGAGATATCCGAATTTGTGTCTGGCTTGAAGAAGCCGGAAGAGGACGAAGATCGGAAAGCTCGCAAGCTGAAGCCTGTCGTTGAGCAGTCTGTTACAGCGATGGATAATGAGTCTGATGATGATGGGGATCACCGCATGGGTGATGTCACACAGCTAGACTCAGACGTCAGGGTAGAGGATCCCATCGACTACGGCGGTATTGACGAAGAGAAAACCATTGGCGCAGGCATGGGCTCAGCACTTACTCTGTTGAGAGAGCGTGGCCTGATTCAAGACGCGCATGGTGCCGACCTCAACGAAGAGTTCCGTCGGAAGAGCGAATTCCTGGCTGCGAAACGACGTCTCGAGAGCGACCAGGACGAGAGGACACGCGATCAGAGAGAGAAGGACCGAAAGAGCGGCCGCTGGGACCGCATGTCGATTCGCGACAGGGAGGAGTACGCCCGTCAGCAAAATACCTACCGCGACCAGCAACAGTCTCGCACCGTGGACCAGCTTTTCAAGACCCAGTACAAGCCCGACGTCAAGCTCAAGTACACAGACGAGTTTGGCCGGCAGCTCGACCAGAAGGAGGCCTTCAAGCATCTCAGTCACCAGTTCCACGGCAAGGGCAGCGGTAAGGGAAAGACTGACAAGCGACTCAAGAAGATCGAGGCCGAGCAAAAGCGCGAGTCGCAGAGTATACTCGACGCGAGCGAGAACGCGACCATGAGCTCTTCCAGCAGCAAGCGGAAGGAAGCCGGCGTGCGTTTACAGTGATGCGAGCTCGGAACTTGGTTTACAAAGGTGCAACACCCTCTTGAGATTAGTACCCTAATGACATTTATTCCCTGCTGACACGCGAGCGCAAATAGACGTGGTCAATGATGAGGCGACCGCACTGTTGCGAGTTCTCTCATCAGCGTTACTACGGAAAGTCTCTTCAGGATTACTCGTGTCGTGCTGTCACTAACATGCGATATTAACTTTGTCCTGTGATTCTTCTTACATTCAAGCCTCTAGCTGTGCGATCAACCACAGCAAGGTTGACTGAGGATCCTCCAATGCGGCGGGAACAAACGTTTCTCCGCGGGATCCAGTCTACCATAGATTCGTCGACGATTCGTCTTTTTTTGATCATCTCAGCTTGTGCGGGGCCTTTGCTGCCTCGGCTCGGCCATCCTTTGCCCTTGACTCCCTCCTTCATTTCGTGGACTGTCCCGAGCCGTCAACGGCTATCGGTCTCCGATCTGGTCGGGTTAGGCCCGACAAGTCAGCTTTGACTCGTCTACCTGCATCACCAGCTTTTCCATTACAGCTGGCGGTACTGCAGCGATCGACTCGCTGGGCTTGCCTGCGTGCTTCAGTATCGTGGTTTCGAGCGCCAGTTATCTCAGGTTGATGTGCCCTGCATCTTGTAGCAAAGCGGCACCTGCAATTGGCTTTCGTTGCAGGAGGGGCTCCTCCTGGGTTGCGACCGGCGTCTGTTTCGTTCTGTATTTCTTGGTCGCGCTCGTTTGTGAAATGCTTGATCCTCTACCTTGTATGCGACGTACTGATGTTGTTGGGGTTGATTAACATTGCATGTAGAAAATCGGAAACTAGGAGCTTCTTATTAGGGTCGTTGGTCAGTAGCCAGTTTGCTCCAGAAGGCAATCAACTCTATGAGAACCATGTTACTGTACGCATTGACATCAGCCCAATGAAATATATTATATTGGTAGCTCTCGAATGGCATTGCTTTGTCTTGTTGATGTGCAACAGCTAGGATCAATATCAGACTCTGTTGCAAGCATCTCTTGGGCAGATCAGAGTCTTGTCAAAGCCGACTGCCGACTTGAGCACGGCAAGGCCATCACCTGAGCTCGAAAGCACGATCTCGACGGTCTTCGCACGTCTCATTTATACTGTAATAGTAGGTTCGGGACGCGCCCATCTAACAGTCAATCAAGCAGCTCTCGTCAGCGTAAAATGGCACTAGCGTGCCTTAAGGTAGGGAATACTTGCTTCATCTATTTCAAGGTCCTAAACAATAACGCCTGCCCAAGATGCATTCCTAAACTCCATTTCCATACCTCTCAGAGGCTAATGTGTGCCCCGATGCCCCTCCCTGTGTACCAAACCGTTTCCCTCCAGTTTCCCAGTCTTACCGTCACGTTTGCCTTTGCATCTAGCTTCAGCACACCCCCAAGTGCCTTCTTGACGGCATCATACCCGACCGACCCCATGGACCAATCCACGGGTAGCTTCGGCGTCTTCGTCGCCCCTGGCGCGACGGCGAAGGGCATGTCGTACTCGATGCGCCCCACGGGTTCAGTATGATTGTAGTACGCCGTGGCGTTGACCATGTCTATGTAGATTGTGTTATACTTCAAAGGAGAGACGAGTGTGAATGTCGCCGTGGAGGAGAAGACATGAAAGATGGCGTCGCGGATGAAATGGCCCTCTTCGCCGTCCTCACCCGGGAGATCGAGTCTTGGAGCGGGAACGCTGATGTTGAGGTGTGAGAGGGCTTCGCCGATCAGGGGCACGGCAGGGATGCTGTCACGGTGGGTCTTGACGTCCAGGGTAACGTTATAGCCGGACAGATACTGCGACAGGAGCTCGGCGCCTATCTTCTTGCCTTCGCCGCCTGCCATGTTGGCGTCCCACCGAGCGGTGACGCGAATGTTTGTATTGTTGCCTCTCGTGACGTTCAGGTTCTCTGCCGTGGCGCTGCCGAGAAGCGAGCCATTCTTTGCGATGTGTATGTTGACATATGGGATGTATGCGGCGTACGGTGTTGGGTTCGTCATATTGACCATGGCCTCGATGTCTACAGACGATGACGAGGTACCGAGGATCTTGATCTCACCGACCTGCGGGCTGAGATTACCAAGTGTATCGCCGGGAAGATCTGGCACACGGTCAGCCCGAGTCGATAACCGATGATGCGGTCGGCTGATGTATGCCGGGCGACAAAGAGAATCGACTGTCTGGGAGGAGACGAACAGTATTAAAACGAGTACGGACGTTTTACTGGGACACTGCCCTCGGCAGGTACGTCCCTGAGAGTTATCTCGCCCAAGGCTGTCTTAACTTGTACGTCGACCTTGGCGTAGACGTCCAGCAGGACATCCTCGCCTCCGAAGAAGAGCTTGGACATGACGTCCGAGAAGACGTCGCCGTCGGTGATGTTAAGCGGAACCTCCTCCACTCGCGATTGAATCTTCAGCAATGGGTCGTGTTCGTCCTTATCCTCCACTCTTGTCGAGTTGGCGTGGTTCCACCTGTCGAGGTTGAGGATGCCCATCTTGTCGCCCTTGTACAAGACGTCCGCTGTCGCGCGAAGATTTGTCACATTGATACCAAAGTTCATCTCTTCGGGAAGCGCAGCGAGAACCAAGATAGTTCCAGAAACCTTGGGGCTGCCGTCAGGGTCGTTGGGGTCAGCCATGGGGCTGGGGAGCTTGAAGTTGACATCCGTGAGAGAGAAGCTCCGGATCACCTCGCCCATGCCTTGGCTAGGAAACGGAACGGGAACAACAATCTTGGAGAGGATGTCGCCGATCCAGCCAGGCGTCTTAGATTCTGGTAGCCTTTGTCCTCGTACGTAGACTGTGGGAGGGTCGCCCTTGAGATACTTGGCGATGAAGTCGTCCATGGGCGACGAGTCGGATCCAGGGCAGGGCTCAGTGAACTCAGTGGGGAGCTCCCTGATGAGGCCCTGCGCGTCAACAACGATGTCCGTCTTGGGTCGCACAGTGAGATGTCCAGTGATGACATCCGCAATTACGATGCGTTCGTCGGTACCGTTGCAGTTGGGGACGAGAACTTGGAAACCAAGCTCGGGAACATCCATGCTGACGGGAAAGTCGTTGTGCGCCTTGACAGTGATGTCGGCTCCAACCGCCCCCCTTTCACCGTCGGGTGTCTGAATGTCGCGGAAATTGACGCGCGTAATGTTGTACTCAGGCATACTCGGAATCTCACCCCCTGTGGCAACGTCAGTAGGGGGTTCACTAAGGGTGAATGTGCCACGGGAGGGAAAACGTTGGTCTATTTCAGGAAAGCCTTCTCTCCAAAGTATAGGGATGCAAAGGAACGGTAGAGTGATTGACCTTCAAAGACCATCGTCTCAACGATAGGGTGAGTCCCGAGGGGAATGATGCCCGACTTCAGGTTAATGTTCGCCTTGCCCAACACCTTGAGCTTGTCGAGCTTGCCCTCCAACCAGTTGTTCGCAATAGTGCGATACGCTTCGGCATCGCCAGGGGCGAGATCGGCGATGAAATCGATGGCGGTGGTGTGGCCATCGACAATGTTGATGACAAGAGGAGGCACGACAGCCGACCCCAGCAGAGAGCCTTGGTACTCGGGCAAGTACACGTTAACCTTGGTCTCCTCGGTGCCCAGCTTCCGCACAACCCAAGTGGCAAAGCGACCCAAGCGTCTCGAAGAGTCGTCCTTGACCCGGGAACCGTCCAGACGGAAGTTTGCCTGGATGCGCGCCTTGACGCCATCCGACGTGATGGATTCGAGAGACAGGTTCGTAGGTTCTAGGACAGCGGCTTCCTTGGCGTATTCCTCGACTGCAGCAGGCAGGAAGAAGGCCAGAAGCATGACGATGGCGGCCACGATGACCAGCACTAGGATCGCAATTATTGAAGGCCATGGCATGAAACGTGTCTTCTCCTTCTTCTTGGATAGGTCGGAGTCGCGTGAGGCAACAGAGGCAGCGTCTCCATTGGCCGGTTCATCCTGGTCGCCATCGTACCTAGGCGTGGCGGAGGAGCTGGACAGCAGGGGCGCGGACTCAGAGTTGGCGTCCTCGTCTTCAGGCGATGCCCTGGCCTTGCCCTTGGGGCCGAGTAGAGGTGACCTCTCAGGGTCGGACATGTTCGGGTTCGGAGGTTGCGCGTAGAGGTTGTCGTCGTTGTGTGGATCGTGTGGAGGTGGTGGGGGGGGATTAAGGTCGAGCTATCGAAGGTGCTTCACCATCACCAGATGCCTGTGTATGCGCACTTGTAGATGTGTACGTGTGTGCTGTATTGATGTGAGATGAAGAGTGGCGAGCAGGTTTACAGACAGGATGGCAACTGACCTCGGAAGGGAGTTGGCGGTTGATGATGATGTCAACCTCCGGGGGGGGGGTTGTTCGTCAGCGTTGCGCAGGCCACACCAAGGCGCAGCGCAGCGGAGTGCATGCGATAACGCAGTCCTGCAGGTGATTGGTGGAGAGCGCATGGGGACGTTTTCCCCTGACAGGATGCGCACGAGCCAGGACATGAAATGCGCTACTCTACAATAGGCTAGTCTCTAAGGGTACCGGCTCACTCCGCTATCGGCTCCATTTTCAAAGGTGAGCAAGACGATGGAGAGCTCTTGAGCTTGATCCAATCGACGGACTCCCAAACCGTGTTTGTCATATTTTCGGTGTGAAGCGGTGAGCTTGCTTTGAGCCTTGCAATCGTGACTCAAGGTCATCAAATCGACTCTATTTACTAGTGAGTCAAGTTCGTGAGTCAACAGCTGGATAGACGAGTCGTTGAAGGCACTTCGGATCCACTCGCTGGCTTGCCAATTGACCTCTCAACAACCTCGACTTACTCTGGCACAGCTCCTCCCCAACAGCACATTCACCCACCAGGCATCATGAGGCAATCAGCACTCCGCATTGCGCGAACAGCCTTCAATGGCTCGCAGGCCCGAGCCTACTCTCAGGCTGCTTCCACCCCTCGCCATCTCATGTCAATAAGCGACCTCACGCCTGCTGAGTTTGCGACCCTCGTCCGCAATGCTGCGGCTCACAAGAAGGCCGTCAAGTCGACTGGCGAAGCGCCTCAGGCCCTCGCTGGCGGGCTCACGGGCAAGACGGTTGCCATGATGTTCAGCAAGCGGAGTACAAGGACCCGCGTCTCAACGGAGGCAGCCGTGGCCATGATGGGCGGCCATCCTATGTTCCTCGGCAGCAACGATATCCAGCTTGGGGTATGTTCGCAGACGTTCAAAACCTGAAGGTCATATGACTGACAAGGCACAGGTCAACGAGTCGCTGTACGACACATCCAAGGTCATCTCGTCCATGACCTCCTGCATGGTCGCCCGAGTCGGCCCTCACTCCGATGTTGCCAACCTGGCCGAGGACTCCAGCGTCCCCGTCATCAACGCCCTATCAGACGACTTCCATCCCCTCCAGATCATCGCCGACTTCACCACCCTCCACGAGACCTTTCCTGCTTCCGCCTCCGCCAACAAGGCCGACCTCGGTCTGCAGGGCCTTAAGGTCGCCTGGATCGGCGACTCCAACAACGTCCTTTTCGACCTTGCCATCGGCTGCGTCAAGATGGGCGTCGACATCGCCGTTGCCTCGCCCGCCGGCTACGGCATCCCTAACGTCATGAAGCAGCTCATCAACGCATCGGCCGACGGCGTCGCCTCTCCCGGCAAGCTGACGGAAACGACCGTCCCCGAGGAGGCGATCAAGGGCGCCGACGTCCTCGTCACCGACACGTGGGTGTCGATGGGCCAGGAGCAGGAGGCCCAGAAGAGGCTGAAGGCGTTCGCCGGCTACCAGATCACCAACGACCTGGCGAAGCGTGGCGGTGCCAAGGACCACTGGAAGTTCATGCACTGCCTGCCCCGTCACCCGGAGGAGGTCGCCGACGAGGTCTTCTACAGCCCCAGGTCGCTCGTTTTCCCCGAGGCGGAGAACCGGTTGTGGGCCGCTGTCGGTAAGTCTCAATCGGGCTCTAAGTTCACGCTCCAATCATGCTAATCATTGTACAGCCGCACTCGAGGGTTTTGTCGTGCAGAAGGGCAAGATTTGATTAGCATGTAGCAAAAAGCAGGTCGGCCGGCGCATATTGTTTACGATGGTTCACCAGATGGACGCCCTTAATCAGGCTTCAAAATACCGAAATTGATCACACTGAAAGACCTTGAATAAATTGCCTAGTAAACCTCTCTGACCAACGCCGAGTCCACTTGATCATTCTACAGTCCCTTTAACCGGGAGGAAGCTGGCTGGCGTCGACAACCTCGTCCGCCTCCTTGATGAGAGCATCGTCTTGGCCGCTCTGCAGAGGAGAACGGGGCAGGGCCATCAAACCAGTGCGGGCCGACTCGAGAATACCGAACGGTCCGACAAGCTTGAGGAAGGAGTCGATCCTGGACTGTTTTGCGGAGCTGTTGTCGTGGTTAGCTGGGGATGGGCACTGCGGGGAGATGCATGGGCACTTACACCTCGACAATGCAGCTGTTCGTGCTGATGTCAAGAACCTTGCCGCCGAACTGGTGGGTGAAGTATGTGATGGTCTTCAGGTGCTCGTGCTTGTGGCGGAGCGCCTCGCTGAGCGCCAGCTTGCTGGGGTGGAAGTCCTTGGCGGTCTGCTCGAGGGAGATGTCGTGGCCGTCCGACTCGAAGTCAGAGTCACCGGCGGTGATCTCGCGGTGGTGGGCGAGCAGCTCCTCGAAGTACTCGGGGCCCAGGATGTTGATCTTGGCCAGGACGAGCTCCCTCTGCACGAGGGCAGCGTTCGTGTAGTCCAGCACGGCCCAGACGGGGACAAGGTCCTCCAGCTGGCGGCGCGCCTGCTCGACGACGCCGTCCTGACCGGTCAGGACGATGGTCATGCGCGACAGGTCCTCGACCTCGGTGCTGCAGACGACGAGCGAGTCGATGTTGAAGCCGCGGGCGGCGAGAATGCCGGAGACGCGGGACAGAACACCAGGCTCGTTCTGGACGAGACAGTTGAGGATGTGACGCTTGGGCGGGGCCATGGACGGGGTGGGCGTCTCGTAGAGGATGTTGGAGACGGCAGCCTGGGCGGACCAGGCGGGCGTCGCGTCGACGGGGAGGGGGGAGGAGCGGCGGCGGATGGCCTTGTAGGCAAGAGCCGAGGTCGAGCTGGAGGAGCTCCAGCGCTGGGAGGCGAGCGATCTCGCAGTCGGGGCGGCCTGCAGCCGGGCGGCGAGCCGCAGCGGCGTGACGAGGCAGCGAGACGCCATTTTCTGATCAATTGCGAGAACAGTAGGGCTCTCTGACCAGGAAAGACAAGACTCGGGGCCTTGGGTGTTGTGGTGGATGGTGGGAGTTGGAAGAGTTGCGGTGATGGTTTGGTTGATGGGAAAAATTGGGGGACGTCCAAACAGACAATGGAGTCACAGACCTCCGATTCCCGGTCATCGGACTGGCCTGGAATTGGGGCTCGTTGAGTGGGCGCAGGGAACCGCGCGCACGGTTCACATGCAACAGCGCTCTGGGGGTTCACCGTGCTGTGGATCGGTGGGGTTTCGGTAAGTGATCTTCTCACCGAAACAAAGGTCACTGACTTCAGAGCAAGGCATGTCCCTCCCACACCCCGAAATCCAGCTATTCCACCGTCAGCAGTGAAGAAGATGCCCAGTGAGCACCCCGACTAAAAGATCACCGGCTAAGGGCAGATGGCAATGACTGGAGGAACAATAATTAACATACAAATCCTGAATCACGACAATGGGAACATGACACGGGCTCGAACCTCAGCAGAGAAGCATGGACCATTGGTCCTGAACTCCTGGCCATTTTGTCCTTTTTACTGGTTTTTTAATGCTTCAGAGTACTGAAAATGTGTTGTAGAAAGTCTAGACTGGACCAGAGGGAATAAAAATTCACGATATATAGGCCCTTCCCATTTTTTTGTTATCTTCTGCCTAGCAATTCTGGGTAAAAAGCTCTATGAGATCTGGGGAATACATCTTCTTACAAAGAAACTGGATTGGATATTTAATCCTTCATATTGGATGGTTCGTGTTGCCATGTTCTTGGGGAAGATCAAGCTTTGTTCGTTGCGTCCTAGGTGAGAGACTTCCGGAGACGAGCAACGCGATCTTGGTTCCATCGGCTGGGACCGGCCAAAGCCAAATTTTCGGTGCAATCTTGGAAGGATTTGTCAGTCTTGCCGTGCCCAACGTGGCATGGCCGTCGGAGGCCAAGGGTGGCGTTGGTCGACCATGGCTCGTGGTCTTGTGGCAACCGGCACTTCTGTGCCATACTTTCGGAAAGCCGAGCTGCGCTGCAGGATAATCCTGCATCTTCGGAAAAGTAATAGCATGAATTAAACGCGGGGTTGCATAGTTCCCCGCGGGGTACGCGCCTATGCCGGCAGGTAGGTACTAGAAACAGAAGCGGTAGGAATCGCTCCGATCGCGACATGTTGCGCAACCTGTATAATGGTGTTCTATCAATATCTCTATATGAATAAGATATAGTGATGCTGTCGATACCAGAGTGGTCCATTGTTTCGAACAGAAATGCCGAACCCAAGCGATGCTCGAGAATGGAAGCGCGGATGGTCGTGGTCCGTTGCGGTGTTCGGATGATCCAATGAAAGATTCGCCGTCTCAATGACTGATGGCGCACTCGAGCTTGATCGCATGCCTCAAGATGACAGCAGCCTTGTAAATGCGGAAATGAATCGATCTGAATGGTTCACGTTGAACTGGGCTAATCAAGCCGTGATTTTGCATCATGTCACGATGCCCCCAGCGGCCCCAGTGGTGAATAGTGTTGGAAGGCGAGCCCATCGCGAAGCTTTTATGATGCTGATCTTTATAAATAAGACGGTGTCAACCGCTCAGACATGGGTTATCCCTTGAGATCGTCACGGATTCCCCCCTGATCTACTTCTACCTCGTCATCTTCAGACTATCCATCATGCGGTCTTTCGCTTCACTTCTTGGCCTCGCAGCCTGCCTTCCAGAGCTCGTGTCTGCACACGGCTTCGTCCGCGGGATCAGAGCCGGCGGCGTCTGGACTGCCGGCTCCGACCCCGTGTGGTTCTACTCCCCCGCGGGTCAGGGCCCGGTCACTGCTGGCTGGGACTCTCGCAACCAGGATCTTGGTTTCGTTGAGCCTGCCCAGTTTGGCTCGAACGACATTGCATGCCACAAGAGTGCTACTGCTGGCAAGAACTTTGTCAACGTCAACGCTGGCCAGACCATTGAGATCTTCTGGAACACTTGGCCCGATTCGCACAAGGGGCCCATCATCGACTACCTTGCCCCCTACAATGGTGAGAACCATGTTTATCATTCATCCAACTCCCTTCATGCCTTGGGTCATGTCTAACCGTAAAAAAACAGGCGAGACGACTGCCGGGAGCTTGAGGTGGTCAAAGTTTGCCCAGAAGAGCATTGTCAGCGGCCAGACCTGGGTGACCGACCAGCTCATCTCCAACAACTTCACCACCACCACTACAATCCCCCGCAACCTGGCCCCGGGCAACTACGTCCTGCGCCACGAGATCATCGCCCTGCACGGCGCTGGTAACGACAACGGTGCTCAGAACTACCCGCAGTGCCTCAACCTGAAGGTCAGCGGTAGCGGCACCGTTCGCCCTACCAACGGCGTGGCCGGAACCAGCCTCTACACTCGCAACCAGCCCGGCATCATATTCAACCTGTACACCTCGTACACCAGCTACCCCTACCCTGGCCCAGCTCTCTGGACTGCGGCCAACTAAGGTCGGTGTTACACGCTGATTGAGGTTGCCCCCGTGGTGGAATCCCAGAATCTGGCCTCCAATGGCACTGAGCGTATGAAGAACTTTCCACGTTCCTCGAATTTGTAGCGGGACTAAGTGTTCTTCACGATATATAAAATATCTTCAGGGGTTTCAGAGGTTCCGTTACGGACAAGGGAGGAAATGTTCAAGTGATGGGGACACCATCAATGATTGCAAGGATCAGAACTGATCTGAGTCTGGTGGATATGGCATAGGGCACATTCGTTAAATTCACAATACATCGCATAGCTGGGTCTCAAGTTCAGGATTTTTCTTAATGTGCAGCAATAAGCCGTGTAACCCTACTTCCATCGCATGGATTGACCTAGCTTTACATTTTGCAAAAGATCTCGGCTTCCCTGTTATTCATTCCGGAGCTCTTAATTCATACACCCAGCTCAACACCTGTGTACGAAGCAAGCGCTCGCTGGCCCTGTTGAGCGAACCTCTGCCAGTGACAGAACACTGGTCATGTTAACTTCAATTGGCCACGGCCAACTGTAGTGCCCAGAATGGAGTGAATCGATAGTGGAGCATCGAAGTGGGACTAGCGCATTCTGGGGCTGGCTCACAGACCATGCAGGCCGCGAAAGCACAAGGCTCCACCTTCCTCGAAATCCATCTCGGCCTCTGAAGCTCGAAAACGCTTTTTCTGCGACTACCGTCTCGCGAACTGCCATCGGCTTGTCGAGCAGCGTCCAACCCCGACCACCCCGAAATTCGACAACCGCGCAAAGCCCTCACGAGAGGCCAAGAAATTCGACCTCGGTAGCCATGGACGACTCGGAGCGACGATCCGTCAAGCGCTCGCGCTTCGACCAGACGGAACCTGAACCGAAGAAGGCGTCGCGATTCGACCGCCGTTCGCGTTCTCCCCCAAGCAAGCGCTCCGAACCTCCCAGGGATCGCAGTCCCATCGGAAACGCCACGCCTGAGCCGAAAAAGGCACCTGCAGATGCTGCCGCTGCCGCAGGTGCGTGGCCCCGTCCCCCTCCCTACCTCGAACTTCTTGCAATGCAACATGGATGACTGACTACTGTCGCCCTTGTAGCCGCGGCCGCCGCGCGCATCAATGCTTCACTGCAAGCCAAGAAGGGAATCCAACATGTCGACGTCCCCCCGATCCGATCCACCAGTGAAACGGCGAAGGGAGGCTCCGGCTCTCCCCCGGCAGACAACATCAACGGAGAGATGTATGTTGCTGACGGCGACTACATCAAGGACATCGAAGTCAATGACTTGCGCAACCGATACCTCCTGACTAAGGGGTCTACACAGAAGATGGTAAATAATCCTTGAGCCACCACTGATCCCCCAGCCAGCTGCAGCTTGCTTGCACAAGCTCTGTTTCTTACATCCCTTCCCTCCTATCATTCGTGTCGAGGTCTAGCTGCTTACTGGGCCTCCGTAGCTCGCACAGCATCCCCCACTTTGGCACCTGCTGACTCCCGCTGCCTAGATCAAAGAAGAGACCGGTGCTGGTACGCAACGCCTCCCACTCACTACACCGTTTTAGACGCTCGAATATTGACCCTGCAAGACGTTACTACCCGAGGAAGCTTCTATCCCGACAAGGCCATGGCAACCGCAGCAGTGAGTGCTTTCGGATCCGCACGAGTTAGAATAAGCCGTTGACGTTTTGGCAGAACCCGCCCCTGTACCTTCACATCACCAGTACCTCCAAGGAGGGCCTTGAACAGGCCGTCGCCAAAATTGAGGAGATGATGACCCAGGAGCTCCCCCAGCTCGTCGACGAGCGTCGGTTCCGACGCCGAGACCAAGAGCAGGTGGAGCGGGATGAGTACGGACGTGTAGGTTGCTGACAAAAACCACAAGGAAACCCTCGCTGACGATGCGGTACAGCGCAAATGGCCCGAGGAGAAGATCCCCATCGACCTTGACCCCGTCCCAGGCTTCAACCTGCGCGCCCAAGTCGTTGGACATGGCGGCGCTTATGTGAAGCACATCCAGACCGAGACGCAGTGCCGAGTGCAAATCAAGGGCCGCGGCTCGGGCTACTACGAAGCCTCTACTAACAAGGAGAGCGAGGAGGACATGTACCTCCACGTAGCGTAAGTTGGCGTTGCGATGCTCATGATGCCTCTTTTACTGACACGACATAGAGGACCAGACCCTGCGATGGTGGCCAAGGGTAAGGAGCTGTGCGAGGACCTGATCGCCAACGTCAAGGAGCAGTACGAGGAGTTCAAAAACCGACCTCCTCGCAGCTACGGTGGTGGCGGCGGCGGCTACGGTGGAGACCGTGGTTACGGTGGCCGAGACCACGGCGACCGTCATCATGGTGGTGATCGCAACCACGGCGATCGGTATGGCGACCGCGGCTATGGCAACCGATCCCACGACCAGTCTCATGGCTCCGGTGGAGGCTCCTACGGTGGTCAGCAAGGCTCGCACGGCAGCTCTTACCAGGGCTATGGTGGCTATGGATCGGGTCAGGGTGCTGGCCAGTCAGCCAGCCCAGCTCCCGGCGGCACGAACAGCCCGGCACCTGGTGCTGCTGCTGCCGGTGCGGACTACGCAGCTCAGTATGCGCAGTATTACGGCGGACAGGACCCGTATGCTGCCTACGGTGGCTATGCTGCGTATGTAGCTAATTTCCCTCGACGTATTGTTTCTGCTAACGATTGGCAGTTACGTTCAGATGTACCAACAGTACTACGGTGCTCAGCAGCAACAGGCGCAAGGATCACCGGCGCCCCCTGGCACTGGAGCATCGGGGTCTCCTCCGCCACCTCCGAGCGAGGCAGCCCCTCCTCCACCGCCCCCGCCGAGCGCAGCGCCGCCTCCCCCTCCCCCCTCAGGAGGACCTCCCGGGACCGGCAGCTACGGATCAGTCCCTCCCCCGCCTGGTCTGTAATTATGGACCGGTCTGCATGATCGAATCTCCTACAACCGTAGCGCCAGGCCCAAGTCATCTTTCCTTCGAGGTCTATGATTCCAAGCGAACTCAGAGTTGTCGTCCACAGCAAGTAGGCCACTCATCGTTGAGCCAGGACATTTGCAGGGGGAGCCATCACCAGGAGGTATGTATGCTGGATCGAAATGGAAGATTGCGGCGCAAACGATCTTGGCATTCTGTATCCGTAAATGGTCATTAATTATAACGGGTTGCTACTCCCCGAGGTGTGGCCCAAGCTGCTTCGGCGTACATGCCATAGTGATATGGTAATTCTCACACCTTTCCCTTTCTATTAATGATAGTCAAGGGAATTTTGACTCGCTTCACCGCTCTCAGTTTGTCGGTGTGAGGCTTATGACCAAGGAACTCGGGCAGTTCTGAGCCTTCGATTTGCCGCAGGACTAGTGCTCGACCAGTTCTCTCGTCACGTCACCTGAATATTCTTTCGTGTGAGTAATGACAGTACGCATGTTTGATGTCGGGAAAGACCCTCAGCCCCCATTCGAGAGGAGGGTGTCGGACGAGTAATGCAGGCCGCTTCTACACCAATGTCAAGTGCTCTGAGCGCAGAAAACGTCTTCTGTGTTGGGAGGTCGGAGTAGACCTTTGCATCAGGTCCGAAAGATTGTGAGGGTGAGGGTTCCAGGCAAACCCCTAGATCATGATGCATAATTCAGCCGAGAGGCAAAAAGGGAGGGGGAAGTCGGTACAACAGGTTTTCTGAGGGAGTTCTGGGTGCCGAGGCTGCTTGGTATCAGTGATTGAGGTCAAGGCTGAGTACCTAGTATTTAAATGTCCCTGTTGCTGGCACCTCCCCCAGCAGGGGTGTCGATGCGCACCTTGGTGGGGGTGGCTTGTGCGATCCATGGCTGGTGTTATCGATAGCCGTAGGTCCACTTGAGCTGTGCTTCACTCTCGACCTGGTTTGGACTTCCGAGTCGCGAAGTTGCTCTAACACCCGACTAAACCTGAACACCTTCGAGATACCCACACGTACACACCAATATAACCAGGCTGAAATCAGATAGCCGTCCAAAGCTCCCGTGCAACCCGATCGAACGTAGCCCAGCACTCAATGCCGTCCTCTCCACCATGAGCCATCAACGCTATCCGTCCCACGATCCCATCAAGGAGCCTCACTCCATCTCGCTCAAAGTCCTCCGGTGCGTCGGTGCTCCCACGATTCCTCGAAACCCCCGCCTAACAAGTCCCGTAGCCTCTCTCGTCCATCCCTCGTGACCCAGCACTCGATCAAACCGCCCCTCGCACCCTCGACCCTCCACACGCCCTCCGTCCCGGCGTCTCTCGCCTACGCGATCAGCCCCTCCGCCTCGACAAACCCCGACCCCTTCCTCCTCGCACCGATCCTCAACCTCCCGCTCTCCTTCGGCTCCGCCTACGTCGGCGAGCACTTCAGCTGCACCCTCTGCGCGAACCACGAGCCGGCCGCGTCCCCCGATGGCTCGGCCCCGACGAAGCGCATCCGCGATGTCAAGATCGAGGCCGAGATGAAGACGCCCGGCGCGCACGGCGCCGTCCAGAAGCTCGCGCTCACGGGCGCCGGCGGCGACGACGCATCACTCGGGGCGGGCGCGGCGGACCTCGCGGCGGGGGAGACGCTGCAGCGCGTGGTGGGGTTCGACCTCAAGGACGAGGGCAACCACGTGCTCGCCGTGACGGTGAGCTACTACGAGGCCACGGAGACGTCGGGCCGCACGAGGACGTTCCGCAAGCTGTACCAGTTCATCTGCAAGTCGTCGCTGATCGTGCGCACCAAGGTGGGGAGCCTGCCGGGCACGCCGGGGGGCGCGGACGGCGCGGTGCGGAGGCGGTGGGTGCTCGAGGCGCAGCTGGAGAACTGCGCCGAGGACGTGGTGCAGCTGGAGCGGGTCGAGCTCGACCTCGAGGGCGGCCTGGCGTATACGGATTGCAACTGGGGCGCGGGGGGGAAGCCGGTCTTGCACCCGGGCGAGGTGGAGCAGGTGTGCTTTCTTGTCGACGAGACGGCGGAAGGGGGAGGGCTGGAGCCGGGCGAGGATGGGAGGATCGTGTTTGGAGTGCTGGGCATCGGGTGGCGGGGTGAGATGGGAAACAGGGGATACCTCTCGACGGGCAAGCTCGGGATGAAACCTGTGGCGGCGGGCTGACGGAAGTGCTCGACAGGGTGTGATGGAAGGGAGTACGTCGGAAAAGAGGAAGACACACCACGAAGAGCAATCGTCAGTCCTTGTGTAGGCCTTCGGTGTTGAATCGAAGCATTCGAGCGCAGAAGATGTGACGAGGTTCAGGGCATCACTTGCTGTTGTCGCCGAATAAGTCACGAAGAGGGACAGCATGATGGCAAAAGGAGCATTAGGACAACAATGCTGAACACGTTTGAATCACTCATGGTAAGTCATGGAGAACCTGGCTGGTATCTCGCATGTCTTGCGCCATGGCCATTCTCGAGTTTTCCCTGAGGAGAACGTAGGATCTATTATTCCCGGAGCGGTGTCCTGTATCTACGACGTGCTTGGCCTTCTTCGACTGAAAAGCCATACACCTAGGAATCATGAAGTGTGTGCTTCTCCCCATCTGTGTCGAGATATGGATCAGATATCAAGCCTGCGACGAGCTTGAACGACTCCTGTGAGCCAAGTGTGAATCCAGACCCCTGGGTGGTGCTTGCTGATCTGACTATCCATATTTCATGATGATTTCTTTCCCGTATGGAAATCGGTGCGCTCTGGTAGGCGTTCGGTACTGTTGGGCTACAGCCAAAAAAAATACTGTTGATTCAAGCCATGAACCTCTAGCCTTGAATCACAGAGAATCAAGCCCAAGCAGTTGGGCCGCACTGATGTGGATGACAGACACGTGTTTGACTTTCCTGGGCCGCCCTACGCTCTCCAAGTCATAGCCGAATGCGGCCATGAAAAGCCGGGCAACAGAACTCGGGGACTTTTTATGCCGAAGTATGAGTCGTGCCGAAGACGGTCGCTGCATCTGGAGATCTTAGTGCGAGACCAGTCGAACCAAATCTGGGGTCCTCCGATGAGTAGCCAAATGGGATGGGGTTGATCAGGGACGGCTAGCGTGAAGATCAGGGGGTGACGTAGGGGGGAGATCGGGGAAACAAAGAGAGACGCGCAACCTGAGAAGCTCATCGGCCCGGCTACGCTGGACCATGGGCTCATGTCGAACGGGAGAGGCAACACGACACGGTGCGGTTGCACGGCATGATGCAGCATATCTGCCTGCTCTGTCCCGGTGGGCGGAGCGGTCCTGGAGTCCGATTAGCCATGTGTCAGCGAAGTGACGACCCCCTATCTTGGCTTCGGAATAGGGTGTGTTCGGGCGGTCTGAAACAGTCCCCATCCCGCCAGATAGCGCGGGATGGGATGAGGCATGTTGGGGGCTGTGTCAGGGCGTGTCCTTGACCTGTGGCCTGCCGTGCCGTCACGCCGGCTGTGATCACAGACAACCTTGCCTTAATGAGCTGGGATCAAGTCCGACTATACAAACAAACAAAGCCTTGGTGGGCGACATGGATGGACGTGAGTGGACTTTGCTGACGGGTTGGCAGCCATGTCAGCGCGATCCTGTCTCGCCGTTGACAAGTGACGACGGGGGAATGCCCAGAAGCGCAACGTCGACAGTCATCATGCCATGGATCTGGAGCGCCATCGCGCGGCGAAAGAGGCGCCGGGTGGTAGCCAAGCTGCTCGCTGCCCACAGACACGAACCAACAACAGTGCGCGCGGGTATCCTGGTCGGTTCGTCGCGACAAGCCACGTTAGCGCGAGGTAGTATCAGAGGGATCGACAGGCAATCCACAATCCACAGTGTCCTAGCAGCCTCGAGACGACGACGGGGTTCGAACGGCGCCTGACGAGTTTGCACGCCACCCACCAGGAATCCGAAACGAATCGGCATGCGGGAGACCGGTGGGAGGGCGGATGACGGATGACGGATGACGGCGAGAATCGAACGCCAAGGTCGCGTGCCTTGCCAACCGGCGTCAAGCGGTGTCGTGCCGCCTGTCTTTGCCATGTTTTTTTTTTCCCCTGGCGACGTTGGGTTGTCAGGCTTGTCAGGCTAGGCGAAGGGGCATGCAAGGCACCTGCATGGAAAGAGAGGGCTAGACCCGGGCTAAGAAGGCAGAGGAACAGCGACTTGTCGGTGAACAGAGCGTCTTGTTGATAGCTGTCTGGAGTCTGGAGGATGGTGCAAGGGTGAGCCTCCTCGGCCCTCTTCTCCCCCCCTATTTGCTCCGGTTGGTACATGTATGGGGCCGTGGCGACGGCGCGGGGCATGCTGTATGCACCCATCCCCGTCGAGGTCGGCGATGAGCTTGGGTTTTTTGGGGTCTTCGGGGGCCCCTGCCTGCTTCCTTGGTGAGGAGTGCCGTGCGATGGGATGGCTTGACGGAAGCCAGACCTGGGACCGGGGACAGCAATGAGCAGAGCTGAGGGAGGTGACCAGATAGCTAGCCATGTGGGTGAGGTACGGAAGAGCCCGCCAAAAGATGCTGTGATTTTGTTGAGCAAGCTGGCAGCGGCTGTGGCGGGGTAGTTTGTCACGCCCGAACCTGGGCTCCTCATCGTGTCTGACAATACGGGCAGTGGAAGACAAGGAGGACAAGCAAGCATGGCAAGCCTCGCCCCCCCCTCCCGACCTACATCCAAGTCAAGCCTGTCTGTCCGTCGATGCTGGTGCAGGCTGCATGCATGTCGCAGGTCCACCCGGCAGCGAGGTGGGGATCAGCCATCCGCAGGGCGATGCGGTGGGAAGGACCTGAAGAAGCAAAGTGATCTGAGCCGGCCGCCGCCAGGCTGAGGTGGTGAGCGAGGTCTTGCCTGCGGGCACCGAAAAGAGTTCGATGCGAAGCTTGGTAGCGATGGAGGAGATGGTGTCAGTGTCGTGTCCTGTACCATCCGTTCCTAGGTAGGTAGGTAGGTACCTAAGCTGTCGACTGCCTCAGCTGCAGGGTACCCATCTATCTGCACTCTGCGCTCTGCACCCTGCCCTGGGCACTCACTGGGAAAACTCAGCTGCATGCAATGGGGAGAACGTTGAAGAGCGTGCCCCTTCATCAACAAGACAGACCGGACCACACGCACCAGAAAGGCAGCTGCAGCTGCGTCTGAGAAAGCAGAGCCCTGGGCCGTGGCAGCTTGCTCAGGGGGGCGTTGGGGACGAGGAGCAGACAGACAGACCCCTGGCGGAGCAGAAAACTAGGGGCTGCATGGGATCGGCACGGTGCTTCCCTCGTTCAGACACAGCGGATCCACGCCCGCCACGAGCCCTGAAGGAAAGCGCTGGGCGGCCTGGACAGAACCAGACTTCGCCAGGAACACTAGACATCGGGACACCTCCCAAAGGGTCTGCAGCGTCCCAATCCATCCTAGCATATCGCATCTCGCATGTCGACAACCTCCCACTCACCCACCCACTACCCGTCCATCCATCCCATCCGCGCCCCCATCGTCCATCTCGCCCCCCCCTCCACCCCCCTCGAACCGCCGGTCGCGACTGGTGTAAGTCATGTAGCTAGCCACCCGGACCTTGATCGAGACTGAACGGAGCGGAAAGGCCAATTCTCGCCGCCCTTTCCCCTTTCCCCTTCCAACCTTCACTGGCTGGTCTCCATATCCCCTTCCCTCCCCGTGCCCGGTTTGCTTTCTCGTCTTTCCATCTCAAACCTGTCGTCCATCACCTCCACCCGACCGAGACAGTCCCACGCCGTCGACCAAAGCTCGAGCACTTGGCCAACCTTAATACCCCCTTACGTGCAGCCGACCGTTCGACAAGACCTTCCCGGAGACCAGAACCAGAACCAGAACCAAGAGTCAGAACCAGAAATCAGAAATCAGAACACAGAAAGACCCCCTCAGGCAACCAGAGCACTTGGCCGGCCCGGGAGTAGTAGGCACGCACGCTTCCACCCACACCCACAACCACGCCCACATCCACATCCACATGCGCCGTGCTTGAAGCCTAGAGGAGGGGGCCTGCATCCCAAGCCCATGCACGTTGCCAGAAAAGACGCGCCAGTTGTTGTCGGCACAGGAGACGAGGCGAGACGTCGAAAAAAAACACACTGCCTTGCTTTCGACTTTCTGGCATAAGGTCAACCGAGGCCTCGTATCTTCCTGCTGTTCCTAGCTTTCCCCTTCCCCTTTCTCGCCTGCTCGCGACTTTCTTCGACGCCTTTCCGCAACACCACACCCACCACCTCACACCCCTCATTGCCTTGGGTGGCCGGTCGAGGCGTGCACCCATTCTTCACCACCACCACCACCAACCCCTGGCTGGGCATCCCACCGACCCCCCCGAATTCGACTCGGTCCGCCTCGCCATATTCCACCGTACGGACGCAGGACTGCCAGCTTGTGCTACCGTCTGTGCCCTTTGGGTGGCTTTTCGTCCAGGCCGCTTCGCTGAAGCTTCTCCACCCTCGCGCCGCGACTTCCATCTTCAACCCCGCAACCCCCTGTCGTGCCCAGTCCCGACAGCGTCCCCGACCAACCGCGCCCCCGATTTCGATACGAGAGCGACTTGCGACAAAAATCGCCCTCGTCCGGCTCGTTCCCCCAGCACCACCCTTCGCAAACCGTCGTAGCTGCGAAGCTCCAGTGTCATGTCATGGACAGCTCATCAGCGACGCCTCTCGCCGATTATTTCTGGATCGCTGGCATCGAGACAGTAGCCTACGATGATCCCCTCCCATCAGGCTCCCACGTAGCTGCCTCGATCGCTGAGGATGGCGAGCAGCACCCGGCTGAATCTGGCACCAACGCAAATGGAAGCAGCACACCGAGACACCATGCTCGCCATTCTAGGCAAAATTCGGCCAACAGGCTGTCCAACAGCCGCTTCTCCATCCACACCCTCGACGAACTAGACGGCAACACGCAGAGCAACCGCAGCAGCGTCACGATCCGCCCCTCCCAAGCCAATGGCCACGGAAACGAAGGTGCCGGTCCCGCCCCCGGGATTGGTCTCCTGGACGGCTTCGACTTTGACGACGCGCTGGTCAAGTTCGCAGCCGAGCGTGAGAACTTCCTCGACGACCTGACCTTCAGCGCAGGCGCCAAGCTGCAAGCGAGGCCACCCATGGTCAACCCGCGCGCCGAGAGGATCAAGGCCGAGGAGAGCGATCAGAGCGGCAGGAGGAGCCCGCTGCGCAACCTGGAGAGGAGTATCAAGGGCAGCATTCGCCGCAAGATGAGCTTCAGGGACATGAACAGCTCGCGCAGGCAGCCCGTAACGCCGAGGGCAAGCACGCCAGGCGCCGGCGCCATTCCCCGGCAGGGTGAGTGACCGTTTCCCACGCGCCTTCTCACAGTGACCAACTGACAATGCTGCGGCCTAGGTTCTATTCGCACCACCAGACGCCTGAGCAACTACAACTCCGTTATCCCTCCGCCCGAACCCCTAAATACCGACCCCAACATGCACCCCCTGAAACGACGCTTTGAGCCCGTCTTGCTGGACCGCTACCCTGCGAGGGATGCACCAGAAGAGATCGCGCGAAGGGGGAAATTCCCCGATTACGTCCCCATGTTCGCCTTTCCGAACGATATCCAGATTGTCTCGTCAGACGACAGACCCAGATCGACATGGCACGGTTTCACCATGACCTCAGACGACAACTCCAAGATTTATGGTATCACCATTATCATTTGGACAGCTCTGACGGCAGATGTGGCGGAAGAGGTCGAGAAGAGGTGTGAGCAGTGGCGACAGAGGCACATGTCCAACGAGGAGCGGGAACTGGCCGCGAGCTTGGGCGTCAGGCTTGCAGCCGAACGCGCCAATCTGTCTCAACTTCTAGCGCGCTTGCCCTCAGTTCCGTCTGGCTCCTCCGCACGAGACGCGTTAGACGATCAGATCAGCTCCGTCGAAGAGAAGATCAGCCTCATGACGGAAATGCTGAGGCCACTACGACACGGCGCGGCGTCCAAGATCGACGGCTTGACGGCTGGCGAGAGCGGCCTTTGGAGCCCCCGAGCCTACGGCATACTCGGTCGTGATGTCACCCGAATGACCTTCTGGAAGGACTGGCTCAGGGCGGTGCTCGTTCCCATGACCGACGGCGGTGTTTTGCGTATTCCGCCAAGCTCTCCCAAGGTGGGACGTTGGCAGCCGCTGGAACGATACGTCGTCAACCTCTGCACTGAAGCTTTCAGCCCCTTGGGCTCCAAGACACAGGTCGAGCTCGGCGTGCGAGAGCTCAAGTTGTACGCCAGGAAAGACGCGGCCAACGAGATTCCCGGCTCGCGGACAATCGACATATACGCCCTATTCCGATGCCTCTCACTCGAGAACATTGTGGCTCTGTTCGAGTACACCATGTCCGAATCCCGCATCATTTTCCTCTCCTCGCACACTGGTATGCTTCATCTCGCATGCCATGCGCTCGTGAGTTTGCTCTACCCCCTCAAGTGGGCGAGCATCTTCATCCCGGTCCTTCCAGCGCGGTTGCTATCCGCGCTGGAGGCGCCCTGCCCGTACATCGTTGGCATTGAGCGACGTTATGAACAGATCGAGCTTCCGGAAGACGACTACGTCTTGGTCGACCTCGACAAGGACACTATTGACGCCACCTCACAGCCGGTCCGGCTCCCGAGGCAGCATCGCCGCAAGCTGCACTCGCTTTTGCAAGTAGCTGCGCCTGCGAAGCTGAGATATGGCGTTGCGACAGGCCCGCCGCCGTATGCAATGGAGTCCTTCCCGTACGACGCCTTCTCGGCGGAAAATTCTACGCTCTACAACGACAACACATCGGCCAGCACTTTGGCTCAATGGGTCGCGCAAAACTCGTCGACCTTCGGCGAGCCGAGCCCCGCATCGGAAGCGAAGCCGCCCATCTTCAACGCGTTCTTGCACTCCAAGGTCGACCCGAACAAGCCAGACCGCCCGGGAACCAGCAAATCGACGAGGACCAGCCCGCCATCCTCCGTGTCGCCCGTTTCGATGAACTTCCCGCCCATGCCGACCACGCCTGTGTCGCGAAGCGACTCGGGCTTTGCCCTGACCTCTACCCTGCGTGAGAAGCGGTCCAGAAACTTTGACGAGAAGACCCGCCGAAGCTCGTCTTTTGGCGTCGACAAGCATGGCCCGCTCCATCGGCCTAGCATGCCGTTCTTGAACGGGAACGGCCATGCTCCCAGCATGTCCATCTCCGGCATCTCGGTGGACTCGCAACCTTACACACAGTCGCCGTACGCCGGAGGCTACGCCCCGTCCACATATGCACAGTCGACCCTCGCGGCGTCAACGATCATGCCTAACATGCTGATCCAGCCAGTATTCAACACGGAGACGACAGTCTGGGTAGAGGGGCACTGCTTCAACTGGGTGGCAGGCGAACTCTCGTCGTCCTGCAACGTGTGCGATGACCGCGCTGAGGGTGATGGGATTTACAAGTGCTCTGGCTGCGGCGCCTTTGCTCATGGCCGCTGCTTAGGCTGTGTATCCTTAGTCTGTTGCCAGAGCTTCTACCCCGACAGGGTGCGGGCCGCCTTCGTGCGCTGCCTGGCAAGTCTGCTGTACACCTACAGGAAGCACCTCGGCCGACCGACAAAGGACCAGAAGAATAACGGTCGGATGTATGCCTTTGACATGGATGGGTTCATCAAGAGTCTCCCGTATGATCAACAGGAATACGCCAACATGATGCGTGAAACGCAAGGTAGGTCCATTCCGGGTCAGCTCCATCGAGCATACAAGTTGACGATCAGCAGCATTCAACGAGTTTATCCACGAACGTGAGACGAAGCCCGGCTCCACGGCATCTATCAGGTTGTTCGACGAGATCATCATGGCTAAGAAGGCACGCGGACGGCCTGGAATAGTATCTGGCCTGTCACGCCTGTCTACCATTCGGTCTTCTCATGGCGCCTCGAGCCACTCGTCTAGCTTTGCCCCCCCTTCGCGGCTCAAGATCCCGACATACTTGAGTGACACCTCGGAGCACATGTGGCGGACGGCATCCGTGCCAGTTCCCAGCGCCAAGTTCTCGGGCGACTACCGATCGATCGTGACGAGGATACCGGCCAGGCTAGACACGTCACTGATGCGGGAGCCTCGCGTGATTCAGGGCGTCCCACGGCCCGAACAGCGCGGCACGCGAGGGCTGGTCAGGAAACAGGTCCCTAGCATGCTGGGTACCTCGCCGACCAACTAGAGGTCCGAGAGAAAGGGACCCGGCGAGCCGCGACAGCCATCGCAGAGCATGCTGCTTCTGCGATGAGCTACGCATTGTATATATAGGGCGGCGTACGATGACGTGGGTGACACCACGGGCGTATCGCCGCCAGGATTGTACTACAAAAGGTTCATGTTACGAGGCACGATGCCGACGAGCGAGGACACCAAAGCACGAGGTGTCCAGGGGCGTTCCGTATCGAGACGAGAAGCCTCATTCTAGAGTTTGTTTTTGGCACTGGACTATTCCAGCATGGCGTGGTGGATGTGCAGTCCTTCGTGCGCAGAGATGTGGTTTGGATTGTCCAACCCATTTCGCCCTTGGCTGGCGGGAGCATGGATAGACTACGTAGCTGCCCTGCGATGGCCGCGGCTGCCTAGTTCTGGACACACAAAAAGGGGCGGGCTGCGATGTTACAACGGCAAAAGGTCTCAGCGTACACAATGGCATGGCGGATTTGGAGGGGCGCGAGACCGCATTTCAGGCAGGAAAGGCATGGGGGACTAGGAACTGAACCATTTGAAATCCATTGCGCGTGTCAAGCCGCGATCGTGCCTACCAACCTGTTCCCTATCTAAAGACGCTTCCGCGACCAGCAGCCACCTCGATCGGCGGTCGGCGGTCGGCGGTCCTCAGGCTATAATCAATGAGCTCCGCATAAGTCGTGCCAGTGCCGAAACAAGCATCTCCCTCCCCATGACGTCCCTGCACTCCCTCGAGCGCGGCCGAACCAGACGGCGGCGCGGCGCTCAGGCGAACTCGTCCTCGGGCTCCTCGATGGCGTTCTTGACGCGGACCAGCAGGGTGGTCTTCCAGCGGTCGAGCTTGGAGATCTGGTCGTACTGGAACAGCTTGTCGGTGAACTCCTCCTGGTCGGCCTTCTCGACGGCGGCGAGCAGGTCGTTGAGGAGGGCGAACTCGCGCTGGCCGGCGAAGGAGGGGTCCATGTCGGCGTACTTGTCGATGGCGCGGCGGGCGGCGACGGCGTCGCCGGTGGCGAGGTGGCAGATGCCGGCCTTGAGGAAGTAGTCCTTGACGCTGTACTTCATCAGGTTGTTGCTGACCGAGGCGGCGGCCACGCGCTCGTAGGCGTCGATGGCCTTGTAGTAGTCGGCCTCGAGGCCGGCCACGTCGCCCACCTTGAGCCGCAGCTTGTTGGCCAGCGCCGTCGCGTTGTCGCCCTCGTACCACCCCGCCGCCGCCTCGTAGCACTCGAGCGCCCGCGCCGAGTCGCCCAGCTCCGTCTCGTACAGCTCCCCCAGCGACTCCTTGTGGCCCGCCGCCCGCCGGAAGTTGCCCTTGGCGCAGTACTGCGCGATCGCCACGTCCAGGCACCGCACCGCCGCCGCCGGGTCCGCCGTGCGGTACGCCTTGAAGGCGTCCACCAGCGTGTTGGCGGCGTCGTCGGGTTCCTTGAGGTTGGTCGTCTGGATGCCGGCCGCCTTCTCGAACGCCTGGCCGGCCTCGAGCGCTGCGTTCTCGCTGTCAGCATGGGATGATCACGATCGGAGGAGGGGGGGGCCTTCGAGGAAACGCACGCTGGCGGGCCATCTTGAAGGCGTTGGCGGCCTGGAGGTACAGCTCGGCGGCGTCCTGGTACTTCTCCTCCCTTCCGCCGAAGAAGCTGAAGCCGCCGCTCGCGGCCGACAGCTGCTTGTCTGCCTGGTGTTGCGGTCCGTCAGCATCGTCCCGCCGGGTCATGGTTGCGGGGGGATGCGCTGGCTGTGCCATGTGGCGGGGCAGCAGCGCGGGGTGATGGTGATGGGGCGGCGTACCTTTTGCAGCAGGGCGCGGGGGTCTTGAGCCATGGTTGTGCGGTTGTGTGGTTGTCTGTTTGAATCGTGGGTGATCGGAATGAAGGGGCGATATCTGCGATTTTTGCTTCGTGTGTCGTGTCGTGTCGTCGGGATGGCAGCACGTTGTTGTTCGCTGGTGGTGTGCCTGGGGGGTGTTGCCGCAGGTCAGGCCCAAGTTCCAAGTCGCAGGGTCCCGGCGTCAGACGTTGGCGTCTCGAGCTATGACGCTGCAGGGGACACGCATGCCCTGCGGCTGTGGCTCGGGCTGGTGCGGTGTCGGTACCTAGTGGCGAAACGCAGGCCCCAAGTTACCCTGCCTCTAACATTTAACTCCCATGCTGGCCCACCCATCACTAGCTGCCTCTCGACCTACAGTGCCCATCAATGCTCGTCTCGCACCACAACCTCCAGCAGCACATCACCACCTTGACAAGTCGATATCGCCCGCAAATTCACAACTACCATGGCCCGCCCACTCTGCCCCCGCTGCGTCCGCCATCTGCAGCGCCCGGCATCCCGACGACCCATGTCCTCCACCGCCGCCGCTCGCCAACAGAACCCATCCTCCCTCCTCGCGACCCCGACCTGGTCCGTAACCTCCCTCCTGGCAACCGGCCCCTCGCCCTCGACGCCCGATGAGATCTCGCCCCAGAAGCTGAACCACCTGCTTCGTCTCTCCGCCCTCCCCGCCCCGCCAACTCCTGAAGCCGCCTCCGCCCTCCTCGCCACCCTCCACGCCCATCTCCGCTTCGTCCGTGACGTCCAGGCCGTTGACACGCGAGGTGTCGAGCCGTTACGCGCCTTGCGCGACGAGACGGCCCGCGGGCGCGCAGCCGTGACCATCGGCCTGGCAGAGCTACAACCGGCGCTGGACAAGGAGGTGCATTTCGGGCACCGGAGACGGCCGAGGCGCATCAAGGGTGACAAAGCCGAGCTGGACCAGCATGCGAAGACGGCCGAAGATTGGAATCCCCTCGAGATGGCGAGACGCACGGCGGGCAAGTACTTTGTCGTCCAGAGCAAGAAAGGTCAGGATGCAGCATAAAACGGGCTGGAGGCATGGTTCGTGGCATGCGTTCGTTTCGTCGTAGAGGCTCAATAAGGTGCGTATCTACTAATACACAGGCGAATCTTCGCCTTGGGCCAAGGAAGCTTCCAATCGAGCAGTGCAACAGCTAATTTGCGAGTTCAGTCCGTGGACAACCCCCTCTCTCGATGTCCATCCCAAAGCGTTCACTTAACGAACGCTCGTAGCCGTCGCCTGTCGTGGCTCCCTGTATCTGATACCCCTGAATAATCATACTCTTCGGCTTGCCGCAGACTGAGTCGGCACTCTAGCCCTGCATCTGGATCTTGGTCATGCGAGAGTCAAGCTTGAAGGCGTTCTCCCGTCCTGCCGAACTTACCAGCGGCACCGTATTGAGCGTCACGGCCCTGAGTGGCGTGAGCTTCGTCGAGAGCACTGGCCGCACGCTCTTGTCGAGGGGCAGGTGAGCCGGCTTGACAACCTTGTCCTTGTTGTACTTCTTGTCCTTCTTCCCCAGAGTTTCTTCGTCGAGGGCCACCTGGGCATGGTCGATGTCTTCCCAGCCAATCATCTTGAGGATCGAGCCCACCATGAACTGGTATCGAAAGTGTCCGTTGAAGGTGCGGTTGGCGTTAAAGTTCTCGACGCCCTCGATACCCGTGACCGGCTCCAAGCCGGCAACACCGGAATGAGTGTTGGATGTGCGGTAGAGGAACCCGAGCACATAGTCGGTCTCTGAGAAGACGTTGATCAGCCGGCCGCTGACAACGCTCTTCATGGCGCGCCAAATTTGAGGATCTGACGGGGCGGGCGTGCCGATGATGGCCACCGACTCGACGAGCCCAAACTGACGTCTCTCTGCCAGGGCCATGAGGCACGTGTAGATGACGCGGGCCCCCAGACTGAAGCCCACTAAGGACACAGGTCGGTCTCCTTGGGTTTTGCGTCCAATGCATTCGGCCAGGGCCATACCCGCCTTTTCGCATCGGACCATGCCAATGGACCACGGATTGTCGAGAACCTTGCTGACGCGCACCAAGCCGACTGGCCACTTGTCCTCCTTGAGACAGGACATCACTAGCCGTGTGTTAGTAGCCATAGCATAGGCTGAGCGCAATATCACATACCGCTTCGTTTAGTGAGGTCCTTCTTGACCGTTCCCCAGGTGGCACTCCTGATGACCAACTCGAGCGCCGTGCCCAAGGTCGAAAGGTTCTCAACCTCATACTGTAAGGCATAGCACTCGGCTTGCGGGCCGAAGCATCGGAAAGGCATGACGAAGCCGTCCTCCTTCGTGAGCCAGCCACTGACGCCGATGACAAACTTCATGCGACGACCTGAGGTGGGAACCAGTTTGGCATCACGGTATCCGTCCGTAGACTTGCCTTTTATGGGCAACAAGGCAAAATCAGCAGAATCCTTTCCATACTGATCGATCATTTTGCCCGTATCTCTGCCAGCATAGATGCCAAGCATATTGCCGACGACGATGCCATTGTGAGCCACGGCACCGAGAAGGCCCGCGGCTGCTGTGTCGCTCAGCTTGAGACCGCCCGCGACGCAGCCAATGCCGGCGGCGGCAAGCGGCGCGGCCAGAGCACCGGCAGAACCGATCAAAGCCGCACCAGCAGCTTTCCACTTGCGAGATTTCTTACTCTCAATGGTCTTCTGCTGGAGAATCGCATCGAGGTTGACCTCGGCCGCAGCCGAGCCCAGACCCCGAGCAACACGGTTTTCGACCTCATACAAAGCCTCCATGGCCAGGCCCAGGGATGAGGTCAGGTGAAGCATTAGAATGCGGGCAAAGGCGGAGTAAGCCTCCATAGAGAGGACGAGCAGCATTGTCGTGTGAAGCAGAAGCTTGCGCTTGTCCGTGGGGAGACCGCTGAGCCAAGTCGCTAAGGGTGTAAATCGGCGCTTGAGGTAAGGGTCAAAGTCATTGGCTGGAGGTGTCCCTGTTTGTCCTACAACCCTCGTTAGCCAGTCTGGGTGCGAAGCAGGATCGAAGCAGGGTCGAGGCGTCGAGACACGACTTGTGGTTCACACATGACCTCTTCAACATACCAGGCAGTCTCACGACAGGACGAGGGAAGCCACCTCGAGCACCACCACGAGGAGGGGCACTGGCAGGACGAGAACCACCACGGCCAGACTCATGGTCACCTCGAGCTGCCCGTGCCCCACGTCCTCCACCGCGTCCGCCCCGCTGGTTGACGGCGGAGGAGCTCTCCGAAGGAGGCTTGACGAGAATGTCCTCGAGGCGGGTATAGAGGTTGTTCTGCCACTTCCTGAAAATGGCTAGGAGCTCTTTCTTGAGCTCTTGATGCTGGGGCTTCCCGGCTTTGGATCTTGAGTCCGAATGGGGGTCTCCCTTGAACGCCTCTGGCTCTTGGACAGCAGCGATGACGGGCACGTGGGCTTGACTATATGACTTGGGCGCATTCTGCTGTTCCTTAGGTGTGACTGTGGCTGTGGGCCTTCTGGCACTCTGAGAAGGCGTACTGTTCTCCTTGCCTCCGAGGTTCGCGTTGCTGGTGGTCTTGGTATCGGGCTTGTTGGGTATAATCGGATTGAAGGTGTTGACAAGCTGATTATCCATCCTTTTGGTGATTTCCGTGATGAGTGAGAGGAGTGCTTGGTTCTCTTCGTGGGTGAGGATGCCTGTTAGGTCCGTCTTAGCCCTACGAGGGGGAAAGGGGCGTCGGCCGCCACGGGGCGCATTGTTGACCATGTCGAGTATGACTGTACTGCGGCTTTGAGAACCTTTGATGGTAGGGGAGGAGTTGAATGCGTAGACAGGTCGAAGGTTCTTTCGAGAAGCGACGATTTCGCGATATGCTGGACTGACAGAAGGTCAGACAAGGTCAGGGCTCCCTTTGTGCCAAGGCTCTACAGAAACGACCAAGTTCGTCGGTTTCCTGATAGGAAAGGGGATATGGGTCTGGTTGTGGTTTGTTGAGGAACTTCAAGAGGCTTTTGAGCCCAAGGTGTGATGCAGAAAGAGGGAGGTGGGAGATGGCAACGAGGAGTGCCTGGGTGTGCGTGTCTGTTGCTGTGAGACCTGTAGGTTCTTTGGGCGGCAACGGTCCTGACATGTCAGGACAACATGGCCATCCAGAGGCTGTTGAGAGAGTCCGAGTTGACGTGGTGATGATGGGGAGTCGAGAGGAGGGCGGCGACGGGTGTTGGCTGTCAGGATCCTGTCTTTGTAGAGACTCAGCTTGGCCTTGCAGCGGACTTCGTGGTTCAGGAGTGGTTTCTAAGATTGATGCTGAGAGAAAGGGCCCAATCCGTTCCTTGGTCACGTTTAGGAAAGAGACTATACAGCGCAGCCCATGCGGCTCGACTGATGGCAGGGACCTGCAACAGACAAACAGCGGCAGACGCGATGATAGAAGGAGCTGGGTTGGGTTGAGGTCTGCTGGCGACAGCACAAGCACAAGCGCCAGCATCAGTAGCAGCATTGGCAAGCAAGCAATGTTTGTACCTGCCTCCCTCCCTGTGTCCCGGTGGGAAGGGAAGGCACATCGAGCAGGTCCCTTCCTCAGGACTTGACGGGAAGTTGCAACTCGCGAGACACAAGCCCCTTTGAGGTCACCCCGCGGCGGGGGCATTGCAGCACCCTGACCTTCCTGCCGTGCCCGAGAAGCTTCCATCTGTGTCACTGTGGTAGGACAGCATGATTAGCTCTGTCTTCTCAGATCAGGTTTATGTCACATTTGCTTGTTTGCTGTCCACAGATCTCTTTCGATTTGTGTTGTCAGGTTGCGCTGGCGTTCTGTTCTCGACGGTTTGTCACATACGCTTATGCACGATCCTAACCCCTGGGCTTGGGTTGACCCGGTTGGCTGGTTCTGATGTGGGCTGCAGATCCTCCCCATTCCTTGCCCTTCCCTGATACTTCACACGATGAATGACTGATCAAATAGAACATGGATTCCATCATCTGTTGGGAAGAAACATTGTTTTTGTTTGTATTACATGCATACATCTTGCCCAGGCCTCTGAAGGCTGTGGCGGCTCAGGGGCTGCATGTCGGTATCCTTTGACCGACCCGCCCTCCACCAGTGGCCTTGTTTGCAAACGAGCACGGCCAGTCCCAGCCTTGGGAGCCTTTCTCATCTATCCTGCACTCAAGCGGGAAGACCACTGGCATCCGGCCCTCAATGTGCCTAGGACCTGCAAATCAATGCTCTGGCAGGTGCGGTGGCCAAGTCACAGGCGAGAGTCTTTTGCATTCATTACACTGGTATTCTCGACGAGCAGACCCTAATCCCCCATCTCATGATACCGCGCATGGGCTGACACCGCGAACGGAGGTATGCTATGCCCACAATGCCGACACCGCACTGCGTCACCATCCTCCCAGGAAGCCTCTGCGTCCGCCTCAGTCTCCTCCGTGTCCATCTCCTCGGTTGTCATCTCATCCACTTGAGCCTCTATGCCATCGTCTATGATGGCAGTGTCGAGCTTCCACTGCCGTAACACGCCGTCCTGCTTCCGGAACATGGCCGAAATATCCCTCCCCACGCCCGACCCCGTCTCACTACCGCTCTCCACCATGTTAGCAACGCAGATGTTAATCAGCTGGAGGTTCCATTGGAACCCCTTTTCCGGGTGAAACTTCAACAGCATGGGGAACAGAGTCTCAGTGACGAGTCGCTCTGCAATGGGCTCGACCGGATCGCGGAGGTTGAAGACGAAGCTGGGGAGGGGCTGGGACTTGGAGGACCGGCTGAAGTTCCAATCTTCCCTCTCGCCCTCGGCGGGCCACAATCGAATCGACAGACGGAGAGTCCTGGGGTGCGCCATCCATCTCGGGTCATGACTTTCGGGTGGGTTTCGGTCCGGTGTGGCTGCCTGCGCGGCTGGTTCGACGGCCGTAAGGAGGTCGACCCGCATTCTCCTCAGTAAGGATGCCGCGAGCTTTTTCAGCTCCTCCTCGATCTGGGATAGCGACTCGAGTCGCCTGTATGTGTCCTCAATGCTAATCTGAGAGGGCACATCGCTTGCGTCCTTGACCTCGGTGTAGTCGACCCCGTGGAGGAGGTTCCATATTCGGACGCCAATGCCCTGTTCCGATCCTGGTCCGCCGAGCAGCTTCTCGAGCGTCTCAGGGTACATCTCAGGGTGGAGACGAACGTCTCGCGCCGCCAGTGCAGATTCGGTCTCGTACGAGCGAATCTCCGTTTGCCAGCCCTGCAGTCTCTTCTCCAAAGACTGCGTCGTCTTGCCGCCAATTCCGGGAATTTTCCGTATGGTGTACGCGTCGATGAAGTTCACGGCGGAATCCTCGTCAAACGCTAAAAGTGTTGTCTGGTTACGCGGCTTATTCTTACTCCCAGCCAGTTTACTCAGGAGCTTGTTCGTAGAAATGCCGCAAGCAGAGGTGAAGCCGAACTGCTCCTCGAGCTGGGTTCGCAAGTACCAGCCGAGATGTGAACCCAGTAGGAGACGCACGTAGGCCTGGTTCTCGAGTGGCTGGTCTGCGGGGGGTGTGCCGTGAACACAGCCTGCCAGCTTTGTAAGGTCGCAGGGGAACCCCTTTTCGGGGTCCGTCTTGGACAGGCAGAAGAAGCTGTTGGCTAGAGACAGCTTGTTCAGGCAGGACATGTTGTAGTTGATCATATCCGTCACGTCTGCGCGGTGTTACATCAGTACTCACGTACAGATCATGACACAGCGTCACACGCACCCATGAACACCTCATCCAACCCCAGCCTCTCCACCTTACCACTCCATGAATGGCCCCTCAGGAACCCATAGAGCAGCTTGCTCACATCCCGAAACGGCGTTAGGTCCTCGCCCTCGACGACGACAAGGTCGGGGCACACCTTGCGGGCGGCGGAGATGAGCATCAGCTTCCGAACGCCGCGGGCGCGGGCGACATAGTTGCAGGTAGCGAGGATGGACTTCTGCTTGACGCCGAGGGGGAGGGACTTCAGCGCTGGGTTCTGGGATTCGAGAACCGAAGCGTAGAAACAGTCGTAGTCCTAGGTTTGTCAGGGACGGGACGACGGGCGCACAAAGGCGGTCTCGGGTGCTAGGCATACGAAGTGGAGAATGACCCTGTCATCTTTTCTCTTGGGAGGTCTCTTCTTGGGGAAGTCCATGTTGGTGCGCTGCGTGAAGTTCCCGAATGGGAGTTGGCAGGTGTGAGCGAGTCCACTTATGTGTCGGTCGGTCGGTCGACGTTCACCGAGAAGCATGGCCTGTGCGGCTCACCAGTCTTCTCCTATTGACATTCTCACCGAAACCGGGCTTGTTCACCGAGGAGACGCCCAATAGGGGTTGGCGAACCAGTTGCCTTGCGGTGCTGCCTGTTCATTCTACAGCCGGTGACTCTGCGTTTCTTAGTGCCATATGAGATACAGGGGGGGTAATTCACGATATATCTTCAAAGATCTAGGTACTCATTCTTGTCGCTTTCACTTCGAGATTTGTCTGCTCCTCGGCCGCACCTCGATGTTACAAACCCTCAATATGCAGCTCCAACAACAGAATACTCCTAGTGACTATGGTCGAGCATCCACACCTCGGCCAGCTCCATTCGTCGTATTTCCCCAGGAGCTTCTCCCTTCTGGCCTCATCACAGGCATCAAACAGGACCGCTCGTCCTCGTTCTACGGCCCTTTTGACGCTGCTGTTCTGGCAGCTCAAGCCACGGCCATCATCAACGACAACTCAAACGCAAGCGAAGCCTCGCTCGAGGAGGTCATTCTTCGGTTTCTTACTCAAGCACGGGATGACGAAACGCCCGAAGCCGCGTGCTGCTGCTGGCTCACCATACGCATGACCCTCCCCACGACCAGCTGGGTCGTCCCGCGATGGCACACCGACGGCCGCATGTTTACCTGCAGCTGCCCTCCCCCCCAACTCCCGCACTCAAAGTACGCCGTCACGATTCTGGGCCCGTCTACGAGGGTAATGGCCTCGGACCCAGCCGTGACTGCAGTGCTCAATGCGCCGTCGCCGACGGGGCGGCCCTGGGACCAGAACGACCCGGATCCCGAGCTCGCGGAGAGGCTGGCAGGCTTTGAGGAGGCGGTCGTAGGACCGGGGCAGGTCATCCGGTTCAGCTGGGGGGAGGCCGATTCGCCGGTGCACTCCGAGCCGGACTCGAGCGGCTCGGCCCGCGTTTTCGTAAGCCTCCTGCTCGCCAGGGAGGAGGAGATCCTGGACATGTGCGAGTCCAGGGGCGTCATGGAGGAGTACGGGACCTGGGACTAATTCGTTGTTTTTGTTGGTTTTTTTTTTTTTATGTTTCCAATTCAGCAGGCGTCTGCCCGCTCACAGCCGCGGGCTTTCCCACTGCGGCTCGGCGGCGATCGCCTGCGCGAAGGCCTGTTCTACGTCGTGCTCGTGAATCCACGCCAGGTCCTCGCGCGTCTTCATCCGCGTCCGCAGCTCGGCGTCCGTCTCCTCCTTGAAGACCAGGTCGACGAGCCCCCTGTTGCGCTGCTGCACCGTCTTCTGCACCCTGTCGGTGTGGCTCTTCCGCGTCCTCTCGTACAGCCTCAGCGCCCGGGCGATGCTCTCGTCGGAGGGGCCCCGCGGCCCGCCCTCGGGGAACACGTGCAGGACAGACCGCGCAAAGGCCCACGCGTCGTCGATGGCGAGGCTGCCGCCGGCCGCGAAGGCGCCGCCGTGCGCGTGCGCGGCGTCGCCCGCGAGCGCCACCCTGCCGCCGCCCAGCACCCAGGTGGCCAGCTCCTTGGCGGCCGTGTTGGGGTAGATCTTGGTGTAGGGCGTCGCGTCGACGACGGCGCGCACGACGGGGCTCCAGTCCTTGTACAGGTCGCGCAGCGTGTCGACGCTGCCGTCCGAGTTCCACACCGAGTCCTTGTAGGCTGCGTTGGGGGCCTCGGGGTCGCTCTGGTGCGCGCCGACGACGGTGAAGAGGTCCTGGGCTAGGGGCGACAGGAAGAGGGACCGCTCCGGGCCCCAGAGGTGGACCGCCTCGTCTGGCAGGTCCGGGATGTGTTGCACGAGCGAGCGAGGGAAGACGGAGCGGAAGGTCAGGTAGCCGGTCCACCTGGCTGAGGACGTGGGCACAAAGGCTTGGCGGACGGGCGAGTGTATGCCGTCGGCGCCCAGGAGGATGTCGGTGACGATGCTAGTTCCGTCTGCAAAGGTGACCGCGAGGTCTTGAGACGACGGGTCGCGGGACACCGAGTGGAACGGCTTGCCGAGATGCAGGCGCCCCGGCTCTATGTGCTCGAGGAGAGCCTGCTGGAGATGTGGACGAAAGAAGCGTGCCGTCCGGTGCCTGTACTCAACCTTGCCGTGGTGAGAGTCGGCCGAGACGATCTCATTCGTCTCGTAATGCCTATCGGGGGTCAGTCTTCTATCGTTTGGAGGCTCTCAGTGGGATACTCACCGGTAAATCATGGGGTGGCCAGACTTGTTACGAAAAGCGATGGAATCATCCAGGGCGTTGCTCACTCCGAGCTTGTCCAGGGTTCTCAGGCCGTTCGGCCCCAGCGCGATGGTGGCCCCGACCTCGCGCAGCTCCGCCGCACGCTCATAGACGTGAACGTCAATGTTGGCGTGCTTCTGCAGGGCGATGACCGCGGTGAGGCCGGCGATGCCCGCACCTACAACAGCAATGCGTAGCTGAGCCTGGTCCGCCATGATTTTTTATGCAGTCGATGCCTGGAAGCGAGCCGATCGCATAGTCTTGGAAGCCTGTCGTCGTCTACTACATATATCAATTTGAATGCGACTGGTTACAGCGAGGATTCTCCGATGGCGTCGATGACGTGATTGCCTCCATTGTCTTCGTGATCAGTCTGGGCTGCGATACTATCAGCGCAAGGCATCGGGATCCTGCCGACGTCGTTGCGCAAGTCGACCGGGGAGACTGAATGTCGGTTGAAGTCCCGACCTTGGCGGTTGCCGATTGTCCGTTGGTGGTCTCCCTGACTCGAGCAAAAGTAAGGTGCCATGCCGCACACCAGCACGTCAGACGCGGGAACCCAATAAGACAACGACGATCCGACATCGGATTCGGCGAACAGCCAATGGCGACTGAAGTTGTCCGAATCTCTGCTCAGGAGATCGAAACCCCCGGACTACAGGTATCCAGCGTATCCACTGAGTGTGCCCTGACTAACGATTCCCTAAGGACTGGGTATCATGCATTATATCCACCGCTCCTCCGAAGCGTGCAGAAGACAAGCTGGAGATACCGAAATCAAGTCGGAAAGGAGGCAAATCCGACATGACGACAGGCCGATCGCGCCTGGCGCAATTCGAAGTTTTCAGATGTCGTTCGGAGAATATATCCTCAGCATGACAAGGTTTGGAGCAGAGGAGTTCGTTCCCGTGCTGCCTGTCATTGTGTTTGACCTAATATATCGCGCCTTTAGCCCGTTTAGTGTTCCGTAGTGTTGGAACCGCAGAAGCAGGCATTGCTTCTTCAGCTGGCAAGATGATCGAGACCACCGTCCCCCGGAAGCAGTGGTGGAAGATACAATGGTACTCCGACGATGATACCCCCGAAGAGCGCAAGTTCATCATCAAGCTGGACATGCTCGTCGTCCCCTACGCCATCCTGGCGTACTGGGTGAAATACATTGACCAGGCCAATCTCAGTAAGGACTCCGGCATCCCGAGGTGGACCATCATGATTTTGCTAACATGTAGCCTCCAGACAATGCCTACGTCGCCGGCATGAAGGAGGACCTGGAATTCTACGGAAACGAGCTTGTCCAGCTTCAGACCATGTACACCGTGGGAGCAGTTGTCGGCATGATCCCCTTCATGTTCCTGTTCACCTACATCCCCATGTATTGGGTCATTCCGTTCATGGATATCATGTGGGGTGTTTTCACCCTGCTGCAGTACCGAGGGACGTCGTTCGGCGAGATGGCTGCCTACAGATTCTTCGTCGGCTTCTTCGAGGTGGGTTCCCAATCGACCCGGCCGTATTCCCAGGTCGGCAGACTGACATGATCCGAATAGGCCGCATTCCCCAGCCATGCACTACGTATTCGGTACGCATCCATCATAATCGGACCCAGGTTCGCTACCTTACTAACCACATCGCGCAGGCTCCTGGTATCGAGGCCACGAAATCGCCCGTCGCGGTGGGCTCTTTTACACCGGACTGAACCTGGGCACGTTGACCGCCGGCTTGGTAGCCGCGGGGGCGTCTGCTCGCCTGGAAGGCGTCAATGGCCTCGCTGGCTGGCGATGGATGTACATCATCTGTGCTCTGATCACCTTCCCCGTCGGGATCCTGGGCTACTTCCTACTCCCAGGAACCATCGACCAGCCGAACCGATGGGTCCTCAACGACAAGGACATCGAAATCGCGAAGAAGAGGCTGAACGAGCCGGACATGTCACGCACGGCACGTTCAAGGTTGGGCATCTCAAGAAGATCTTCCTCAGCCCGCAATTCTGGACCGTAATCCTCGTTGACGTTCTCTTCTGGAACGCGGGTATTCACAAGAGCACCGGCAGCTTCCTCCTCTGGATCAAGAGTCTGCAGAGGTACGCCCCGGCCAAGATCAACGAGCTCGGAACCATTGCCCCGGCGCTGGGCATCCTGTACAACCTGGTGGCCTGCTTCGCGTCCGACCTGATCCTCGGTCCCGCCTGGGCCATCACGTTCGCATCGGCGCTGAACGCCCTCGGCCTGATCATCCTGGTGGTCTGGAAGGTCCCCGAGGCGGCGCTTTGGTTCGCCTTCTCGACCATGTATTGGTCTAATGCCCTCTCCAGCGTCTTCCACGGCTGGGTGAACACCCTGCTCCGCGACTCGCCGGAGGAGAGATCATTCACCCTGGTTATGATCACCATCATCGCGCAGTCTTCGACGGCGTGGACGCCTCTCCTCACCTTCCCGACGGTGGAAGCACCGCGATACCCAAAGGGCTTCGGGTTCTGTCTTGGGTGCGCCTTGGCGCTGATCGTGATCGCCTCGACCCATGTCCTCAACATTTACATCAAGCGCAAGGAGTAAGTGTCCCCCGTTTATCTGGCAATTGAGCAGAGGAGAACCTTTACTGACGAGTTCCCTCGAACAGGGCCAGGAAAGATGTTGGCGTTACTGAAGAAGCTGACATCCAGAGCGATTCTTCGTCGACGGAGGGCAGGAGAGGTGTCAAGGTCGCACAGGAGTTTGACTCCAAGGCCGTTGACACGTCCATTACGGCAGTATCGAAATGATTGAACGAGTCCTCCGGTTGTTATTGTGTCTAGCTGAAGAAGGTTAAGATTTTGTCGATGATGGGCCTTATGAGGAAGGGGGCAAAAGGGGAGGTGCCAGGGCAATCATAGCCATGTCGACTTTGCTTTGAAGGAATACAAATTTCCGCGCCATGCTTCAAGAACGCGTACTCAGATTCGAGATCATATTTCGGGAATCAGGCTCAAGGGTGGCCATCCTTCATCTTGCGCCACCACTTACTAGTCTGGTCAAAGACGGTCTCTCCTCCCATCTACCTTTTTCAGGAACTCCTAGACGATACATGAACCATCGCGGAATTGAATGGTCGAGTAAGTGAGACAAGCTGCGCACCTCGGCTTGCGCACGATGCATCGTCACCCTCGTCGTCACCGAGCTTAACGTATTGTGGCTGTCGTCGTCGTTGTGGGGTGGCTTCGTTTGTATGAAGGAGGAAATATTGGTAGCACCGACATTCAAGCGAAGTGGAGCAGACGACACGGGCGGGCAGTGGCGGCTGAAACAGGCGACGGAATGGGTCGGCTCCGCGGCTCCGGCGTCTCCGGCGGAACGCTGCCCCACCTTTGGCAATAGCCAAGGAACAAGGAAGGATTCCTCCTCCCCCTTCCAGCTCTCAACTCACCAACTGCCTCCACATCCCTGCCACAGTAGTCTCGTGGGATTCGTCCCATCGTCACTTCGTGACCCCATTCCTGGGTCAGAGGTCTGGTGGCTTGGAGGCTTGAGCATGGGAAACCCTCCGTCGAACTTAGTTTTGCAATCCTCTGCCTCGCCACGATCCTCAGACAGGTCCCCTGCTTGACTCAGCGTTCCTTTTCAACCAAATCAAATGGCCAAGCACCAGGACGCACCACCGCCATCCTGATCTCCCAGCCGTCTCCTTCAGAAAGGGCCGGCGGCCTGCGATCCTTTTGAGATGCGGTGAAGGACACGGAGCTCAGATTTCGCGCCTCTAGACGCCGCATCCCAGACCCGAAAACCGACGCACCACCCCGCACCCTCGCGATTGGGCGGCACAGAATCATCTCAGCAGGGTTCAGGGGCCCGTCCGGCGCTTGCGCCTCGATTCCCACGTCCTCGCGAGGCCCGAAATAGCCAACCACGCGTCGACTCACCCCTCCCCCTCGCGTGCTCATGCGAGCCACGGGAATCCATCACGGCCAGGAGAGTGTGTTCCGTTTCGTTTGTTTGCTGGACCCGCCCGCGTCTATCTGTCTCCAGGCCTGGGGCATGGCGTTTTGTCACACTGCATGCATATGCGGCCAACAGCGCGGCGCTTCATGGCACACCTGGTCTGGCTGACCTGCCCTGGTCTGCCCTGGGCACGGCACGCCCGGTTCCTTTCGTTGCTGACCACCAAGTTTGCGTCCATTCCGGGTCGGAACCATATAATAACGATAGCCGCCGGCTGTCTCCCCCCACCATGCTCATGTCGTTTTCTCGTCTGCTCGAACCAACGGAACTCGCATACATTTGATCGACCTTGACGGCGACGTGCCTGATCTCGCTTCGTCCGTCCGGCCGGGTCTCAAGACGGAAGCCCAGCCTGCCGTACAGACTACGTGTTCTTTGCCGTCGACTAACCTTCCACGGACTCTCTTGCAGCGACCAGGCAAAGTCATGTCGACACCGAGGGGAACCGCCTCAAGGAGGCCCAAGTTATCTCTCAGTATCAAACCCGCCACGGGCCCCAAACCGAGGTCGTCTAAGACGCTCGCCGTCGTGGATCCCAAGTCACCTACCGCCTTCAACACCCTCTCCAACGTCTATGTCACCGCGATCGAACGGTCGACGCCCGTCACAGCTATCAACACCCACCAGCCACCCCAACTTCACATCCAGACGGGCATGACTGATATCAAGGACCATCAGCGCCGCATCCAGACCCCCTACGCCGCCTCATACCCTGAGACACCGCTGACGGCCAACCCTGCCTCGCCATCCGTCATGGAGACCTTCTTCCCAAACATCATGACGGCAACCCCTCCGCTGTCGGCCGGACCGACCGAGCCTACGGACCCCAAGGTCTTCAACTTTGGAACGACAGAAGCCCCGAGCCTTTCCATCACAACAATCACCGCACACTCTGAGCCGCGAACGCCGCGCAGGAGAGCAACCCTCTCGGGATCCACTGCACCTTGGCTGAACCCGCCGTACTCTCATCCCCGGTCCCTGCACAGCATCCTCCGCAACTCGCCATTGCCACCGCCCACCGCTCGAACCCCCATGTCACCGCGGCGGCAGTCCCTCCGTCTCCAGGAGAAGGCCGCCCGCCGCGTGGCATATAACAGCCCGATCGAGCAGACCATCATCACGAACAAGTATACCAAATCACACATCGACCTCCTAATCGAGGACGTGTCCCCCCGCTCCCCCGCTCTGCCCGGCCAGGGGCCGGACACGATCCTCGACCTCGCTCTCGCATTCACGAGCGACGAGACGCGCGACGGAGGCCAAACGCCAGGGCCCTTCGAAGAGATGCGTCGTCGTATGGCGGGTCTCGTCGCCTCAACGCCGACAACGGGCTCGCCATCGGGGCCGGGAGGCATTCGAAAGCGGAGGAAGAAGGAGAAGAAGCGGCGGTGGGTGTGGACGATTGGGCAGGGGGAGGATGACGACGAGGAGGTAGGCGGCGCGGTGGCGGCGATGAGGGCGGTGGAGGCCAAGGCGGCCTCGGAGCCGCCGCCGCAGATCATGGTGCCACCTGCGGGGATGCAGTGCGCAATGGAGGACCTGCCGACGCCGAGCGTGGAGACGTTTGATGAGTGCGTGGATGTCGAGATGGCCGAGTCGAGCAGCGTGGCGTCGGAAAGCCGGGGGGTGACGCCTGGGGAGATGGACCTCAAGACGCCGACGCTGACGAGGAAGGGCAGCGAGGGGCTGGTGGCTAGGCGAAGTTTGGACCGGCTTGGGTCGGCGGACTTGTTCAACCCGGACACGGGCAGCAGGAGAGACACACCGGTGCCGCCAGACATGATGGTCATCTGAGGAGTCTCGCGGGGAGGTCCAGGCTAAAAGGAGGTTGTAACTGTATAATGGTCGTGTATTACTATGAGCGGCTAGGATATCCATAATGACTCAACGAAGAACATGATTCAAAGAGGCATAAGCGGGCAGCCTGGTGATGTGATGCCCTTGAATGGATGCGCCTCAGGAAATGCAGCACCCCGGCAACGGAGCCAGGCAGCCACTCTTTCCCATATCATCCCATCTGTGCCTCGCCCCTATCGCCAGTCCACAACCTGTTAGCCCAGCGGGTGTGGACGCAAGTTACAACCAGACAGGCACTGGTTCGAATCTCACGCCTACCAAAAAACTTTCTGGCGAAACCGCGGGCCTCGTGGCGGTTTCCGTACCCAGGGTCCATCACCCCTCGCCCACCGGCCCCCTGACGCAGGGAGCGGGTGGGCCGGGGGTGACCGGCCCTGGCGAGCGTTTTGCCATTTTTTTGGTCTTTATTAAATGGCGTTGGACAAGATGGGCTGAGAAACATGCCCTCTGGCCACTCACCCACTGCCTTGTCTTGGTGTCGTGGCTGCCGCGCCCCTAGGATGAGGCCAAGCTCAATTGCTCCACCATGGCCAATGCGAGAAAGCTTGAGCAACCATGAAAAGCTCCGGGGCTTGACATGTTGACGTCGAGCCACGTTGCTCACTTGCCTGCTTAGCGCTGCTCGAAAACGGTCTCTCTCTCACTCTCTGGCTCTCTGGCTCTCTCTCAGCCACAGATGTCCACGCTATCCATGGATGACGACCAGCCGCCTACGCAAGCCGGCAGGGGCGAGCCAGCGCAGCCGCAAACAAGGTGTCCCAGATCAGGAAAGCTTGCACGACCATCCCGTGCGGCGGGAATGTCCTGAGAGGGGAAGAGAGCTGAAAGGAACGCAGAGGATTGGACGATGGGCCCACGAAGCAGCGGTCTAGCGCTGTCAATCTGGCCGCCTAGCGCAGTGCAAGCTCCCCCCCTGGGTTTAGCGAGAGGCTTGTGTAGAGGACTTGCTCCAGGGGGTGGCAGCGGGGGCTCGGGCGGCCCAGGGAGGCCCCCGGGGCGGGTACCGGGGACATCGCTACTGCTAGGCACGGAGGCTACCCCACCCAGACGCTGCAGTGTGAGGCTGGACAGCAGCTATGAACCGACGTCATCGACCGATCCAGCTCCCCCCCTCAAACCCGCTTCTCACTTCTCACTGCCCACCCAACAGACTACCGACCATGGTAATGATGGCAATCCATGGCTGGGAATCCGGAAAGGAAACAAGCTACTGCTCGGTCTGCGGGGTCTGGATCACCGATCATCGACGGGAAGATAGATGCACGACCACAACAGGCAGGGCCATATGCCAATAAAGCCCCCCCGGACCTTCTCCTCCCTTCTCGCGTGCCAACTCTCTCTCTGCTCTTTCTTTTTAAGCATTGGTCTTCTCTAACCATCCACCTCCCTCCTCCCTCCCCCCTCCCCTTCCAACCTCCATATCTCACCTTTCGGCCGCGTCGTCTTGTTGAGCCAAGACCTGAGACGCAGTCATCATGGAGCACCAACCGCCCGTTGGCGGCCAGCACTACAGCGGCCGCAACAGGATCCCCAACATCCAGGAGTTTGTCGCCCAGCTCGACAAGGAGAAGGCTGAGCGGGATGCCGCCATTGATGCCGAGCTGAAGGCCAACAAGGGAGCCGGCGAGGACAAGGACCACGTTCCCGAGAGGAAGCATCGAATTCACCACAAGAACAAGAAGACCAAGACGGTTCGTGATCCCGTCACCGGCAAGGACGTCGAGATCGAGGACGCCAAGACGGACTTCAAGCAGGCCGTTGAAGAACCCCCAGGTACGCACGGCGGTGGTTCTCCCACGATCCCCCATCCCAGATCCTCTGACGTCATAACTAACATTTCACTCTTCCCCCCAAAACAGATTTCCGTTCCCAACGAAAATCTTGGCAAAGATGCGACCGTCAAGACCACTTCAGACCAGTCCGGCGAGGAGTACCGCCGGGCCCAAGACATCACCGCCCCTCCGGACCCCGTCGAGCCCGGCAGCACCTCCGACGTGCCGATCCACAGCGAGAAGACCAACGTCCTCTTCTACAAGACACCCAGCGTCAGCTATGAGCCCATGTTCGAGGCCCTCGAGGCCCGCGCCAACGTCATGTGCGCCGCCATCTTCTTCGGCATCATCTTTATTGGCAAGTTCTTCGGCGGCAGCCTCTGGGGGCTCATGCCCCTTTCCATCTGCATCGCGAGTGGCGTCTACCTCTGGTGCCGCGAGCTCATCAGCCAGGGCCGGAACGTGGAGTGGTCGAGCGAGCGAGAAGGAGCGCGGCGAGACGGCGACCGTCAACCTGGTGCCCGAGTCTGTTGAGGTGAGCAGGAAACATCCCCCCCTCCCACGGCCCCCCTTTCGAGAATGAAGTCTCTGACACGTTCGCAGTGGATGAACACGGCCGTGGGTATCATGTGGGGCCTGATCAACCCCGAAATGTTCGCGGGCGTCGCCGACACGCTCGAGGACGTCATGGTGGCCTCCATCCCCGGCATCGTCGAGAACGTCCGCGTTGCCGACATCTCGCAGGGCTCCAACCCCATCCGCATCCTCAGCCTGCGCGCCCTCCCCGACGACCACATGAAGGACGTCAAGGAGGAGACGCGCAAGCAGAACGAGAAGAACACCGACCCCAACGAGCTGGCCGCCATGGAGCAGGCCGGCTCCTACTACAACCTCGAGGCCTCCATCGCCTACCACGCGAAGCCGTCCGGCGGTGACATCTCCTCCAAGGCCCGCAACATGGGCATGCAGCTCGTCTTCTACCTGGGTGTCCGCGGCCTGATCGGCATCCCCTTGCCCATCTGGGTCGAGCTCCAGGGGCTCGTCGCCACGGCTCGTATCCGCCTCCAGCTCGTGCCCGAACCCCCCTTCCTCAAGACCCTGACGTTCACGTTGATGGGCATCCCCAAGGTCCAGGCCGGCTGCACCCCCATGATCGAGAAGGGCGTCAACATCTTGAACCTCCCCATCATCTCCAACTTTGTCAACTGGGCCATCGGGGCCGCGGCTTCCATGTACGTCGCGCCGAAGAGCATGACCCTGGACATGAGCAAGTTGATCCAGGGCGACGACATCAAGAAGGAGACCCAGGCGCTCGGTATCCTCTTCGTCAGGATTCACCGCGCCACCGGCCTCAGCAAGCAGGACAGGCGCGGCAGCGACGGCGGCGGCTCGGACCCGTACATCACCATTGCCTGGAGCAAGTTTGGAAAGCCCCAGTTCTGCACGCGCGTCATCCAGGACGACCTCAACCCCATCTTCGAGGAGAGCTGCGGCCTGCTCGTGACCGCGGACCTCATCAAGGCCGACGAGCAGCTGTCCGTGGAGCTCTGGGACAGCGACCGCGCGTCGGCCGACGACGTCGTCGGCAAGGTCGAGCTCAGCATCCAGAAGCTCATCCAGCACCCCGGCAAGATGTTCCCGCAGGTCTCAAAGCTGCGCGGCGTCAAGGCCGACAGCGAGATGCCCGGCGAGCTGGTCTGGGAGGTTGGCTTCTTCGGCAAGACGCAGTTCCGCAAGGCCCTGCGCACCGACGGCCACGACGTCAACCTGCCCCAGGAGCTCAAGAACAAGAAGGAGCTGCAGGACGACAAGGGCGCCATCGACACCGCCGAGGAAGACTCGGTCGTGCACACGCCTCCCGACCCGCTCTGGCCCTCGGGCATCCTCAGCATTGTCGTGCACCAGATCGTCGGCCTGGAGCTCGCCAACATCTCGGGCTCCCAGGGCAACCGCAAGGGCCGCGAGTTCGAGCCTGCGCGCCCCGAGGCCGGCGAGGTCAAAGAGGAGTCGAGCAAGAACCTGCCCAGCTCGTACTGCACCATTCTGATCAATGACGAGCTGGCGTACAAGACGCGCACCAAGGTCGTGTCGTCGCACCCCATCTTCAACGCCGGTACCGAGCGCTTCGTGCGCGACTGGAAGTCCTGCATCGTCACCGTTGCTGTCCGGGACTCGCGCAACAGGCAGCACGACCCCATCATCGGCGTCGTGCCCCTCAAGATCTCGGACATTCTCCAGACCGGCAGTGAGGCCACCCGCTGGTACCCCCTCGACGGAGGCATCGGCTTCGGCAGGGTCCGCATCTCGCTCCTGTTCCGCTCCTGCGAGCTCAGGCTGCCCCCGAGCCAGATGGGCTGGGACATTGGCACCTTTGAGTTCCTCGGCAACAACGTCAACGCCGTTCACTACGGCCGCTCCAAGACCAAGGTCCGCCTCCGAACGGGAGGCAGCTCGGCCTCGATCAAGCGCGACGCCTGCAACAAGCACGCGGACGGCGACGGGCTCGACTGGGACATCAGCGGCGAGAACAAGCACGACAAGATCCGACTGCCGGTGCGCTACCGTTACAGGTCGCCCATCTTCTTCGAGTTCTACCCGGCAGGCAAGCGACACCCGGACGCGTACGCGTCGCTGTGGCTGCAGGAGCTGGTGGACCTGGAGGAGCAGGACTTTGACATTCCCATCTGGAAGTGCGACAACAGCACGCGGCTCGCGCAGAACTACATCACGCAGGACAACTTCCGGGACGTGCCGGTGCTCAATGTGGAGGAGATCGGGCGGCTCAAGTTCCGGGGCCGGTTCTCGGCGGGCACGGACAGGGACCACATCAAGTTCGTGTCGGACAACAACTCGCGCGAGACGATCGAGACGTGGGAGGCGTGCTTTGCGGAGGGCGTGCGGCAGGAGGAGGTGCACGGGGAGGTGCCGCCGGCGATCCAGAAGCTGCACGACGAGTCGCTGACGCACGGGCGCGACGTGCTCGCGCAGGCGGACGAGAAGGAGAAGGAGAAGTGGCTGGCCAAGGACGGCACGGACTGGAGCGGCGCGTTCGGCACAGACCCGACAGACATGATCGACGGCAGCCAGGTGGACCTCAACAACGCGGACAACCACGACGACGTGTACGACTCGGACGACAGCGACCCGGACCTGGGCATCTCGGACGCGGAGACCCTGTCGAAGCGGGGGTCCCACGACGACCGCGGAGCGTCGGGCGACCACAGGAGGACGTCGTCGGGGACGCAGCCGTCGGGGTCGGGCTCGAGGCTCGAGGTCGGGAGACCAGACGCGGCCGTCGGGCGAGACGGGCCGCACGACGGACAGCCAGCTGCACGAGAGAGCGTCGAAGAGCAACAGCCCCGTGGACGCGTACAAGGAGTACAAGGACCACAGCCGGGACCTGCACCGGAAGCACCGCGGGCTGATGCAGTGGCGGCCGATCCGGAACGCGCAGTTCGCGAAGAACGAGGCGCTGTTCGCGATGCGCAAGGTGAAGAAGCTGGGGGCGCTGGACGGGCGGAAGCCGGACGTGGAGACGGAGGTGTAGGCAAACAGATCGTCGATGGAGGGCGTGGGTCTTGGGTATGAATTCGGCGCCGGGGTTCTGTATTTCTAGTGACACGTTATGACGAATGAGCAACAATTGCACGAGTCTATGTCTAGTGGTATTGATGATGGTGATGGTGATGTTGGGGATGATGAGGAGACACATGATGATAATGTTGGTGATGTTGAGATGGTGTTGAGGTAAAGACAGTGCGAATAGTAGATGTCCAGATTGCACTGTATGGGCCCTTATCGGGGCGGGGTGCTGCGATAAGGATTTTTCTCCCAGAAAAAATTGGGAAGGCGATACCCATCGAGAATCGTGCCTCCAAGACCGCCCAAGTCCCGAGTCGAACGTCGGATGCCCCCAACACCGTCTTGCCGACTGCACACGCTGGAACCATCATGACCAGCACCATGGCAACCCCGACACTGGACGACAAGCTGGACAAGATCCGCTCGCCGGGTCTCCAGAGCCAGCAGCGCGTACGTTTCCTTTCCTGTTGTCGCCGTCTACCTACCCTCCCCTTCACCTCCACTTCGACCTCTAACCTCCATATCCCCCCCCTTCTTCGGGCAACCCATAAATGCTAACGCACCCAGCGAGTGGTCGTCCTCCAGGCCGTCGACGCGACGCTCAAGGAGCAGAACACACCCGCCTCGCCCACGGGCTACTTCGCCGCCCTCCTCGGCCTCCTCAGCCAGTCGATCGAGAGCGGCAACGTCAACTCGGAGACGACCTCGTCCGTCGTCTACCTCCTCGACGTCGTCACCCCCTACGCCCCGCAGCCTCTCCTCCGCTCCAAGTTCACCCAGATCCTCACCCTGCTCGCCCCCATCCTCCTCCTCCAGGATGCCGAAGCCATCCTCCTCCGCTCCTCCATCGGCTGCCTCGAGTCCCTGCTGCTCGCCCAGGACCTCGCCTCCTGGGACCTCGGCGTCACCCAGATCGGCCCCCGCCGCGCCGTCGCCGGCCTCCTGAACCTCGCCCAGGACCCCAAGCCCAAGATCCGCAAGCGCGCCCAGGACGCCCTCAGCAAGGTGCTCGCCAACCCCCCGCCCAGCCCGGCCCTCGACCACCCGGCCGCCGACATGTGCGCCCACACCGCCCTCACCACCCTCGAGGACCTCGCCGCCAAGGCCACCCAGGCCCGCAAGACCCAGAAGAAGGCCTCCGCCGAGTCCCCCCACGACCCGGCCCTCATCCATGCCCTGCAGCTCGTCAAGACCATCGCCTCCGCCAGCGGCGGCTGGCCCAGCAAGAAGATCGAGAGCCTGTGCGAGCTGCTGCTCGGCATCGCCCGCTCCGGCAACGAGTACATGACCATGGCCACCTTTGAGATCTTCGAGATGATCTTCGAGGGCATGGCCGCCGACGACGTCGCCTCCTCCAAGCTGCCCCGCCTCATGGAGATCATCTCCGAGCTGCGGCCCGCCGCCAACGACACCCAGCTCATCCCCCCCTGGCTCGCCATCCTGTCCCGCGGCTACGACGTCTCCGCCCAGCTCGAGCCCGAGGACACCTTCCAGAACCTGCCCGACCTCTTCACCATGGTCCTCGAGTTCCTCGAGTCCTCCTCCCACAACATCCGCATCTCCGCCTCCGAGTGCCTCGTCTCCTTCCTCGCCAACTGCATCCCCGCCTCCGTCATCGTCGAGCCCTCCGTCTACGACGAGAAGACGCTCGAGAAGATCGCCAAGGTCGCCGAGACGCTGCTCAGTGTCAAGTACCAGGCCGCCTGGATGGAGAGCTTCAACGTCTTCGGCGCCATGTTCGACACGCTCCGCTGGCGCGCCCACCCCGTCATGCTGACCATCCTCAAGGCCGTCGGCGACCTCCGCAGCAACGACTCGTTCAACGGCAAGAAGGAGGCCGACGAGGTCATCGGCAAGGCCATCCGCGCCATGGGCCCCGACGCCGTCCTCTCCGTCCTGCCCCTGAACCTGGCCGCCCCCGTCAAGGGCCAGCCCGGCCGCGCCTGGATGTTCCCCCTGCTGCGCGACTACGTCAGCAACACCAACCTCGCCCACTTCCGCAGCGAGATGGTGCCCCTGAGCGAGCTCATGTTCCAGCGCGTCCTGGACCACGGCGAGGCCGAGAAGACCATGGAGGTCAAGATCTACGAGACCCTGGTCCAGCAGATCTGGGCCACCCTGCCCGGCTACTGCGACCTGCCCCTCGACCTCGGCGAGGCCTTCGACCAGAGCTTCGCCGAGCTCCTGGCCAACCTGCTGTACAAGCAGGTCGAGCTGAGGCTCGAGGTCTGCCGCGCGCTCAAGACCCTCATCGAGTCCAACCAGGCCATCGCCACGCTCGAGGATGCGACCGACGATATGGTCCTGCAGAGCCGCGTGCCCCGCGAGACGGCCCAGAAGAACCTTGCCTACCTCGGCACCTACGCCGGCAACATGCTCGCCGTGCTCTTCAACGTCTACACCCAGACGCTCCCCCAGAGCCGCGGACCCATCCTGCTGTCGATCAACGCCTTCCTCAGCATCACGCCCGCCGCCGAGCTCCAGGAGACGTTCGACCGTGTCAGCAAGATGCTCGCCGCCGAGCTTCAGAAGGAGCCCGAGCCCGTCGAGAAGGGCAAGAAGCCCCAGGAGCAGGCGCCCTCGACGACCAACACCCTCATGGACCTCATCATTACCATGTCGGTCTACCTCCCCCGCGAGAGCTTCGGCGCGCTCTTCGAGATCGCCGCCGTCACCATCGTCAAGCAGGACCAGCCCCAGCTGCAGAAGAAGGCCTACAAGCTGATCCCGCGCCTCGCCGAGTCGGACATTGGCAAGGTCGCGCTCGAGGAGCGGTCCGCGGAGCTGCAGGCCATGTTCATCTCGAGCGCCGACACGGTCTCGGCGCCGGCCCGCCGCGAGCGCCTCGCCGCCCTGTCGGCCCTCCTGCCGTTCGTGCCCGACACGTCGCTGCACTTCATCCCGTCGATCCTCAGCGAGGTCGTCATCTGCTGCAAGGAGAACAACGAGCGCGCGCGCGAGGCGGCGTACGAGCTCCTCGTCGAGATGGGCGAGCGCATGGCCGCGGCCAACGGCGCCACCATCGACAACAGCAAGGTGCCGCACATGCCCAAGGACGCGCCCGCCGGCACGGCCAACATTGAGGAGTACCTGACCATGGTGTCGGCCGGCCTCGTCGGCAGCACGCCGCACATGATCTCGGCGTCGGTCACGGCGCTGAGCCGCGTGCTGTACGAGTTCCGCCCGACGCTGGGCCAGCAGACGCTCGCGGACCTCGTCGCGACCATGGACCTCTTCCTGACCTCCAACAACCGCGAGATCGTCAAGTCGGTGCTCGGCTTCGTCAAGATCTGCGTCGTCGGCCTGCCGACCGAGATGATGATCCCGCGCCTGCCGACGCTGACGCCGAACCTCATCATCTGGTCCCACGAGCACAAGGGCCACTTCAAGAGCAAGGTCAAGCACATCCTCGAGCGCATGGTGCGCCGCTTCGGCTTCGACCTCGTCAACCGGTACTGCCCCGAGGACGACCGCAAGCTGCTCGCCAACATCCGCAAGACTAAGGCGCGCAACAAGCGCAAGAAGGACGCCGCGCGCGAGGCGGGCGACGAGGGCGAGAGCGACGACGAGACCGGCGGCCGCCAGGCGCGCAAGTTCGACAACGAGTACGACGAGGCGCTGTACAGCAGCGAGTCGGAGGACGACGGGCCGTCGGACGACGAGGGCCGGTTCGCGCGCGGGGCGAACGCCAAGAAGGTCAACAAGGGGGGCAGCGCGTACATCGTCGAGGACGAGGACGAGCCGCTCGACCTGCTGGACCGGAACGCGCTGGCGAGCATCTCGTCGACGAAGCCGGTCAAGATGCGCAAGCCCGGCCGGACCAAGGCCCGGGTCGACCTGGACGGCAAGCTCATCCTCGGCCAGGACGACGAGGGCGGCGCCATGGACGTGGACGAGGCCGACCCGGACGCGTCGGGCGTGGGCGCGTATGTCGCGGCGCTCAAGGGCAAGGACGTGGCGCAGAGGGGACGCGGCGGCAAGCTCAAGTTCAGCAACAAGAACCGCAAGGACGACGACGAGATGGACGAGGACATGGACGAGGGCACGGCGCATGCCGTCAAGGCGCACGTGGCGCGGGGTCGCGGCGGCGGCGGCGGACGTGGCCGCGGAGGCTTCAGCCGTGGCGGAGGCCGCGGGGGAGACCGCGGCGGCTTCGGTCGTGGCGGCGGTGGTGATCGCGGTGGTGACCGCGGTGGACGCGGCGGCTTCGGTCGTGGTGGCGGTGGC
>JPET01000004.1:2695388-2752060 GCA_000732205.1 Verticillium tricorpus MUCL 9792
GTCGGTGTAGCGGCCGCCGAAGAGGGCGGCGCGGTCGTCGGAGAGGGCGCGCAGGCGGCGCTTGGCCGCGTCCACGTCCGACTCGTGGTTGCGGAAGCGCGCGTTCGTCTTGGCCCGGTGCGGCGACGGGATGTTGGCCTTCTCCAGCCGCAGCTGGCCGAGCAGCTCGTCGGCCTCGTCGGCGGCGCGCTCGGCCGCCGCGATGGCCGCCTTGCGCGGCTCGCCCGAGAGCTCGGGGATCTGCTCGAGCTTCTGCGCGAGGTCCGCCTGCACGAGCTTCAGCTCGGCCTCGTAGTCGCCGAAGCGCTCGGTGCCGGCGTCGGTGTCGAGGTGGGAGGCCATGGCGGGGGTGGTGTCGTTCGAGGAATGCGTCGGAAATGTGTCGGGGATCGCTAAGGACAGGCAGGCCGTCGATGATGGGCGGTCGTGTGTGGTCGTGGGGTGGTGGTTGATGGAAGATGTCGGTGCCTGGATGGTCGTCGTCGAGTCGCCTCTGGCCGTCGGCTCCAACGCGGGTAGCGACATGAAGCGTCCCACCCAGTGGCTGGGGCGGCAGTCGGGTGGGTCCCTAGGCGCAGCCGCGGGAGTGGAGGCGGAGAAGCAGGCGAGCGAAAAAAAACCAGGAGGAAAACACGTGATCTGCAGAAATGCATTATTTATTCGGCGGCAGGCGCTCGGCTTTGGACTTTTCCTCTCTTCTTCTCTTCAAAGTTGAACCCCCGGCGAAGAAATAGGCCCCACGAATTGGGATCGTCGCGCTTCCTTCGGGGAGCCGGCGCTCAGTGCGCGTGGGGTTGAACAGAACCGGGCAGAAGAATATCCTTTGCTGATACGTCGCTTTTAAGAATTGGGGACTCGCTCACCACGTTTCCCGATCCCGTTGAGTGCTCGACATGCCGCTGTCTGCGCTGCTGCTGCTGCTGCTGTTGCCGCTGCTGCTGCTGCTACTGCCGGCCTGTCTGATGTGGTGCCGAGAGGCATGTGATGTGGCCTGTCCTGTGAGATCCTGTCACGAATTGGAGTCATTGGTTCGCTGGAATCTGCGGTGCTGCCCTCCCGCGGCCGTGGATGCAAAATCGGCGGACCAAACGGTTTCTTCCTGCACCAGGCGGGCGTGCTCGCTGTGGCCGTGGCGTAGTCAGCACGCAGCGAAGCAGCCACCTGCTGTGGCTGGAGTTCACCAGCAATGCAGCCACTCGACCCCTGCTGTGGCTGGATGCACTTGCAGCGCCACGGTGGGACGGTCTCAGATGTAAGCGTCACCGACGGTGGAAAGCTACGGGCTGGACGGGATGGGATGGCTCGGGCTTCTGCTGCTGCTGTTCTGCTCTGGTTTCATCATGATGACTTCAGTCGCTCCCGGCGTCCCTCCTTCCACCAGTTTTCCCGTCTGTCTTCCCGTCTGTTTCCCCGTCTGCAGCGATCATCCCGCCAGCGATCCCGTTCTCTCGTAGCGCCAGCCGAACCTACGCCACCATGACCGACAAGCCACAGCTGTACGTACCCCAGACCAGACAGACCAGACAGACCAGACAGACCAGACCTCCACCCCACCCTCCACCTCCCACCTCCCACCTCTGCATCTGCTCCTCCGTCACATCATCCCCCACCAACACCAACACCAACCCCCCCAGCTTCCCACCGCATCCCCCGAGACGGCTCTGCCGCGCTAGCTGCCCGGCTGCTGCACGCCGTGCCACACCAGCGCCGCTCTCTCTCTCTCCAGGATGGATGGCCAAGATCGCTGGCTGCTAGCGGCCAGCACCAGCAGCTACTCTGCTCCTCTGCTACTCGGCAGCAGCCTGGCCATGGATGGCCCTGGAGCTTGTCTCTAGCACCTCATGCCTTGTCTCACCTTTTTTTCTCCAAGCTCCCTCGTCTCGCCCGTCCCACGTTCGCACACACCTCTGCCGCTGTCTGCTACTCGTTCTTTCACATGTCACCCACCCTATCCATATAACCTCCAGAGACAGTCCCTCATCGTGAGCTGTCTCACGACGCCCACTCCCCCTCCTCCTCCTCACCACCTCGAACACCCCCCGTCATGTCCGATTCCCACGCGCACGTCAGCTTCAACAACAACGCCCGCACCCACAGAAGACCAGGCTCCCTGGCCTCCGTCTCCTCCATAGGCGCACCCATTGACGTCAGGCTCAGGAAAAAGGTCGCCGTCGTCGGCAGCGGCTGCTCCGGCATCGCCGCCCTGTGGGCCCTCAACCGCAGCCATCACGATGTCCACCTCTACGAGGCCGCCTCCCGCCTCGGCGGCCACACCAACACGGTCAAGTGGACCAACGGCAAGTTCGAGACCACCGTCGACACGGGCTTCATCGTCTTGAACACGGCCACCTACCGTGAGTCCCCCTCCCTGAGGTCCCCCCTCCCAGAGAGCCGACTGCTCCCTCCCGGTCGACGGCGCCCACTAACACCCGCAGCCAACTTCATCAACTTCCTTAAGCGCGTCAAGGTCGACACCGTCCCCACCGAGATGACCTTCGGCGTCACGCGCGACCGCGGCCTCTTCGAGTGGGCCGGCACCAGCCTCGACGCCGTCTTCTGCCAGCGCCGGAACCTCTTCTCGCCCCGCATGTGGCGCATGATCTTCGACGTCGTGCGCTTCAACCAGTTCGCCCTCGACCTGCTCATCACCGGCGAGGACGCCGCCGACGACGACGAGACGCCGGGCACCCACGGCATCAACGGCATCAACGGGACCCGCCACACCCCGCGCCACGAGGAGACCATCGGCGAGTACCTCGACCGCGAGGGCTACTCCGACGCCTTCCGCGACGACTACCTCATCCCCATGACCGCCGCCGTCTGGAGCACGAGCCCCGACAAGTGCACCCTCGACTTTCCCGCCGTCACCCTGGTCCGCTTCATGTGAGCCTCTTTTTTTCCCCTTTCCTCTTTGCCCCGCTGACAGACCGCCCAGGTGGAATCATCACCTCCTGTCGACCGTCGCGACCCGCCCCGACTGGCTGACCCTCAAGGACTGCGGCCGGTCCTACATCGACGCCGTTATGAAGGGCTTCCCCTCCAACCACCTGCACCTCAACAGCCCCGTCACCAAGGTCACCAACGAGGACGACGGCCGCGTGCGCGTCCACCTCCCCGACGGCGACTCCGAAGTCTACGACCACGTCATCCTCGCGACCCACGCCGACCAGGCCTACCGTATCATCGAGCCCACCGCCACCGACGAGGAGAAGGCCATCCTCGGCGCCTTCCACACCTCCGAGAACACAGTCGTCCTCCACTCCGACACCACCCTCATGCCCGCCTCCCGCAAGGCCTGGTCCAGCTGGAACTACCTCACCCGCTCGTCGCCCGCCACCGGCAAGCAGAACATCGACCAGATCTCCCTGACCTACAACATGAACATCCTCCAGCACATCCCCGCCGCGACCTTCGGCGACGTCCTCGTCACCATGAACCCGCTCCACCAGCCCGACCCGGCCAAGACCCAGGCCGCCTTCACCTACCGCCACCCGCTCTACACCCCCGACGCCGTGCGCGCCCAGCGCCTGCTGCCGCGCATCCAGAACCGCCGCGGCATCAGCTACGCCGGCGCCTGGACCAAGTACGGCTTCCACGAGGACGGCTTCAGCAGCGGCCTGCACGCCGCCCAGGACCACCTCCACGCCCGCCTGCCCTTCCCCTTTGTCGACTCGACCTACAGCCGCGGCCGCCGCCCCGTCCTCGGCCTCGCCGACCTGCTGCTGCGCATCGTCCTGCTGTTCCTGCAGGTCTTTGTCGTGCAGGTCCTCGAGCGGGGCTGGGCCGCCGCCCGCGCGCGGATAGGCCCGCGCGTTCAGCGCGTGCGCGGTCCGCTGAAGAACGGGAAGGCCCACTAGGCGTGTATGATACGGCGGCCCTGTGGCCCATGTCGCGGTTGGATGCAGTGTCGCGGTGGGTGCAGTGTCACGTTGGGTAAAGCGTCGCGGTTGGAAAAGCGTTGCGGTTGGGTAAAGTGTCGTAGTTGAGTAAAAGTGTCGCACTTGGGTAAAAGGCAGCGCCGTTTTGAATACAAACCCCTTAATGACAGGACGTGATACAAGTGAAGCAAGAGACAGGGAAGCGGGATGCAAAGGGATGCAGAGCGGGATGCAAAGCGGAATATCGGCCTCAGCCAGCCGTCCCGGGCCGTCTCTATTCGCCCACCATATGATACAATTCTACAGAGTGATGTACACCCGCGTCGCCCGTCGCCCGTCGCCATCACCCTCACCCTCACGCGGCCAGCTTGCGCGGCGCCGGCCCGTCCAGCCCCGGGAACGCCGACGGCGCCTTGTACACGCCGTTGTCGTCGTACTTGGCCTCTGCACCCAGTCAGCACCGTCCCAGCGCATTACTACGAAAGGCGAGAAGCGAAAAAAAAAGGGGGGGGGAGGGGGAGAGGGGGCTCACTGAAGAAGGTGTACGAGAGGGTGACCGTCTCGATGCCCTTAGCGTTGAGGTCGTTGACCATGTCCGGGTCGAGGTAGAAGAAGACGGGCATGTCGACGGTCTCGCCGGCGTTGAGGCGCTGCTCCTCGAAGCAGAAGCACTGGATCTTGGAGAAGTAGGGGGCGACCTGGGCCGGGGTGACGCTGTACGTGGCCACGCCGATGATGTCGCGGTCCGAGTTGTTGGTCGCCGTGTAGAAGGCCAGCGCCGTCTCGCCCGGCAGCACGCGCACCTCGCGCTGCTGCGGCGTGAACTTCCACGGCAGCACGTCCGACACGGACGCGTTGAACGTCACCCGGATGCGCGGCGACGACGTCAGCGGCACCAGCCGCGACGCCAGCTCCGCGTCGTCGTACGTCGAGTCGGGCCCGTGGGCGCGCACCGGCTGCCCGCCCCAGCCGGTCGTCTGGCAGATCTGCTTCCCGTCAGCGGGGTCCCGAGCCGCCACGCAGGGAAGATGAAGGGGGAGGGGAGGCGACTCACCATCTTGTAGAGCGGCACGGAGCCGTAGGAGAAGGCCACGGTCCCGAGGATGATGCTGAGGGTGTAATATCTGCCCAGTCTTAGCACGGGCTCACGGCCGGTCGGCGGTCCGGAGGAGAGGTCGCCTTACGCCACCGTCGCATTCTTCCTCTTGTAGTGGGCGTTGATCTGTGCCATGGACGGCGTGTACTGCTGCTGCCGCGGCGAGCTCGAGGCGTGGCGGGCGGTGCCAGGGATTCGGGGCGCGCGGGCCGGCTGCGGGCGCGCGTGCTGGCAGAAGGAGCAGCCCCATTGCCGGGAGGACTGCGCGATGCGCTGGGATATCCGGGGGAGGGCGTTCATGGTTGCGGCTCGGTGGGAGGCGTGGTGTCGGGAGCTGGGTTGCAGCTCTGAAGTCTGGCCATCATCAGATGTTGGAGGCCGGATGCCGTCGGCGTTTGGGCCCGCCAGCGTCGGCGAGTGAAAGTTTTAGTGGGGCCAGCGCGGCAAAAGCCGACATGGAAGGCATGCTGGGGTTCGCCTGGAGCTGCTCAGATCACCAGCATCACATACTTTCACTCAATGCCGATGCTGCCAATTGGATACCGTATAGGTAGCTGATCTCGTTGCTCCCATGCAACTCTCAGTACCTAGGTACCTGCCGTGATTATTCGTACATGAGGGCAGCAGGCCTCGACACGAGCCGCAGTCTACACAGTTCGTTCATGGCCCAGCGCAGAGAAACATATGCCGAAAGGAAATTCCCAAGATGCGAATACGACGCTGCACGACACCAATCTATTCAATAGATACCCTTTTCTCTTTCTCGATACATGCCGTCCTGAAGCTTTCCCATCCACACAGCTAGGCGCCCCACCAGGATCATGTCGTGGGGTTGTTGCTGGTGGACCCACATGCAGCCTCCACCCACTTAACCACATCACGTGCCCGGCTAGGGCAGCTCCATTCCCTCCAATGCCAAAACTTTTCGCCCACACTTCTCTTCCGAACTTTCTGAAGAACCAGCGAGCCTCACGACAATCATCACGATCCCTTCAACTCCCCCAGGTCGCCCATACTAACCGTCAAAATGGCCAAGGTCAACAAGCGTACGTCTCCGATTGCCGCCACCGCGTCCATGAACTCGAGCTGACCGTTTCCCCCAGTCCTCCACTCTTCCCGCCGCAAGTCGCGCGCTGCGCACTTCAGCGCCCCCTCCAGCGAGCGCCGCACCATCATGAGCGCGCCCCTGTCCAAGGAGCTCCGCGAGAAGTACAACGTACGTCTCTCTCCGTCGTCTCGCTCTCGAACCCCCCCGTTAACATTTCGTCCCAGGCTCGTTCCATCCCCATCCGCAAGGATGACGAGGTCACCATCGTCCGTGGCGCCAACAAGGGCCGTGAGGGCAAGGTCACCGCCGTCTACCGCCTGAAGTACGTCATCCACATCGAGCGCGTCACCCGCGAGAAGACCTCCGGCCAGTCCGTCCCCATCGGCATCCACCCCTCCAAGGTCGTCGTCAACAAGCTCAAGCTCGACAAGGACCGTGAGTCCATCCTGGAGCGCATCAAGCGCGGCCGCGAGGCCAGCGCCAAGGGCAAGGCCGACGCTTAAGCGTCCGCGTCTCCCTCGACGAACCCGCCTGACCCCGCGATGATCTCCTGACACGCTTGACTGCTGTCGCACGCTCCTCGCCCTCCCGCTTGTGGGGAGGAGCAAAGGGGGGGACCTCAAGGGGAGGGGGCAGATGTCGGAAACGACTGCCCCCTGTCCTTCTAGGGATGGCCCCCTCGAACAACACATTTTTTCCTGTTCCGATCAATCATGACCACACAATTCGGCGTTTACGACTACCCCCTCTTTTTTTCGACGGCTCGGCAAAAGGGAAAAGAAGTGCAAATCGGCATGAGGACACCGGATTCATGACAAGAAAAGCGCGACGAAAGGTGGTGCGCAGGGTAGCACAAGACACAAAACAATCAACAAATCGAGAAACTCGTTTTTCTCTATGGCCGTTTCACTTGTGAATCGCTCCATGGGAGGTCCTCCCGAAGCCAACCCTGCCGTCCCCCCATCCATCCCCCGGATGGTGGGACGGCTGGGCTCTGCAAACCCTCCCTCCCTTTCCCACATCGTGATGTCTGTCCCTCGCCGGACTGGGAGGACTCCCACTCATGCTACACACACTTTTCGCTCCGACTAACTTGACATGTACCTACAGCAAGCCCCATCACCCAGACTCGATCGTTCGTCGGGAGAACCAAATAACTGTCACGGGCTCAACCGTAAGTCTTTGATGCTTTCACTTTCTCTCTTTCTCTTTTGCACACGCTAGAATATCTCCGCGTCAACCACCAAGTCCATGGTTTTCGAGGTATACGACTGGCGAAGAATAAAACCAGCGGGGGAGACCTGTTTACAGGATAACCACTCACCTGCTCTCGCATGAAGACTTTCGCCTAGTTTTGCCATGAGGTAGAAAATTTGAACGCGAGGCACATCGCCTCGGCATACGACCGCTTGCTTACTGAGTGCCCACGGGCCGTCGCATAGAAAAAAATATAATGCAATGTTCATCCAGCCTGTCTCTTCCCATGACTGTTATTTCTAAAGTTGGCAAAAGGCCCTCTGCCATCCATCCACTTGGTTTCTTTCTACGTGTCAAGTCATCGGTGCGAGCACGTCACGTCGCAACAGCCTTGTACACTAACCTTGATTCCGTATGACTGATGAAAGAAGGGCTGGCTATGAACGGGATCTAACCTGACAATGAGTACCATAGACCCATAGGCAACGACTACACAACCGCCTCGAGAGACTGGTGTCGCCATGTCGCCTGGATGCCCTCCGTCCCCATAATCGGTTTGACCCCAGCCAACCATCTCAGTATGAAAAGCATAAGCAGATTTTTCCTTGAGAAATTGCACAAGACAGAGCCTTGTTGCAATGGTCGCCTCGGCGCACTGCCGAGACCAGATATTCCTACATGGGCCGCACCAATAACCATATCCTCCATCGTCCAACACAAGTTTCCCTCCTGTGCAGATATCTGCAGATGTCACGAGGACGCGGCGGGGCTGTCTTGGTCTTGGCGTGAAAGGAATCGGTCATGGAGCAAGCCCCAGAACAGCAGCGTATTCATGATGGTCATTTCGTTGAGCAGTGTTATAAACATGCCGAAAATAAGCAATGAATTTCAACGAAGCCGGTCTCGTGGTCGGTCGTTGGGAAATGATTCCGAGCAATAAAGCAATGCAAAGTTCGTGGCGAAGAACAGACGACGGCGGGGCCGTCAAAGTTGTAATAAGTCACATTGGTCAAACATCAGGTCTGCTGTCCACCATTATTCATGTCTCTGATGTCTTGTTAGCCGTGAAACCTCCAAGACGGCATTCGCGTCTTACTTGGGATCGCCGAAAGGCTTGTTCTCGCCTTTCATCTCGGTTGAGGCGCCACCAGAACCGAGTTCCTGGTGTCCGTCATCGGCAGCCTTGATGGGCGATGTCCGCATCGAGGAGGCCAAAGGGGAACCATTGCCAATAGAAGGCGACAGAGATGCAGCGGCAGAACCAGCATACTGTGGAAGAAGGCCGTGGGCTGTGGTAGAGCTCATAGCACCAGGGAGCGCATACGCGCCGCCAGAGGACTTCTTGACGATTGTCAGGGCACCGTTGCTTTTTCTGCAGCAACATTAGTCTCACCGCAAAATACCAATGGGCATTTACTGGGGCTGAGCATACCTAGGCCGCGTCATATTCTGACGACCCCTGAAGAGAATCCTTTCGCGAGACTCCTCAGTATCGTCTGACTGAGTTGACTGGGACTGGGCCGAGTCAAGCGGCGAGCTGACAGGCTGGGTGACCTCCGTGATAATCCGCGTCTGGTCCGAATCACTATCATGACTGAGGATCGACGTAGCAGGACGGTCGCGTGCGCCAGCCTTTAGCTTGACGTCAAGATTGCTTCCGTTGACATTGTCAGACTTGGTGTCCCGTTTGGCCTTCTGCTCGTGACGGGTGAGGGAAAGAGCCAGGAGCTCCTTCATGGTTCGCACATTGTCATCAGGGTCTGTAGGGGCGAAGCCATAATCGCCGTAGCCTCCAACAGCACGTGAGGGCTTATTCTGATCAGCCAAAGATTTGTAGCCATAGTCGTAGTCGGCAAGGTCACCAACAGGAAGACGCGACATCTTTTGCTCGGTCGTGGCCAGATAGTCATGGTCGTTGAGACCACTGACGGAAAGTGGAGACATATTCTGCTCGACCCCGGTAGCGTAAGAGTAGCCGATCCCACGGCCGCCCACTGGGTTGTGAGGCTTGTTGGTCGAGACGAAATCCATGAACTTGTTCTCTTTGGTGGGCGAAGGGGGGTAAAAGTTCTTGCCGTCGTACTTCGGCAGCCCCTTTTGAACCGAACGAGGAGCGTTGCCCCAGTACAGATGACGTGCACGAAGTTCATCCTCGGTCAACTGGCGATGGTAGATGTAGTCCTCGTCCTTGGCGTCTCTCATGTTGACACCAGGGCGCAGCTTGCCTTCAAGATACGGCAATCCGAGTCCATTGTTCAGCGAGCTGAGGTGGCTGTAGCTTGTGGTCCGTAACTCCGACGGCTTCGAGTGGTTTGCCGTAATGGGGAGAAGAACATTTCCTGGATCCTGGGCAGGGGCTTTCCCAAGGGCCCCCGAGTTCTTGATCGACATGGAATTTCCAGATGCCTCAGACTGCTTCAGAGACTCGCGACTGGGCTGATGGCCCATGAGTAGGTTCTTCTGGTTCCTCGGTTGGAAAGGAGGTGCCAAGGCAGCTGTGATGGGAAGACCAGTTTTTTTCTTCGTCGGCTCATGTGTGACGCTTGGGGGAACAGTAGCCGGGTTCTTCCCGAGAACAGGAATTTCCGCCTTGTCGCTCTCTTCCCTGGGAACCTTGGGCTGTTCAGATTTCTGCTTCGTAACAGCGGTCTTGGCTCGACGCTCCTTCTTGCCGAGCGACGTGCCCTTCAGGTCGGCCTCATTCATATTCTCGCTGACAACAGAAGTCGACTTGCTTAGCTCCCGGGTACTGGAGGAATCCTTACTGGAACCTTTGCCCCGCTGCTTGGCCTCATGCTCGAGTTGAGACTCGAGATTCTTCTCGAATGCCTTGAGTTGGGTACGAATGCCATCGCCAAGGTGCTTCATGAAGTTCTCATCGACTTGGTGCTTGTTGTACTGAAGCTGATTGTCGACCCACTTGAGCTGAGCACGGAAGTTCTCGATGTGCTTCCTGGTGACTTCACTCATGACGATGGACGATGGCGAAGGAGCAGTAGGCGCGTGGAGGTGCTGTCCGTTGAGCATAGGGCCGACACCGGGAAAGGGCATGCCAGGCATGGGCATTTGCATGGGCATAGGCATGGGCATGGGCATTTGCATAGGCATGGGTAGATGCTGAGGAAACTGCCCGCCTTGCCACTGCATCGGACCGTAAACAGGCGTGAAAGGCATCGGAGGGGGCATGGGGGGCATCACGCCAGGCGCAAAGGCAGGGAGACCCGGGTGCGAGGCAACCATAGGCACAGGCATGGGCATGGGCATGCTGTGCAGGTAAGGCTGGGCTGAGGGTGTGAAGAATGGGCCGGGGTTCGACCCAGATGGGGCAGATGTGTTGATACGGGCCGGCTGCGGCGTCTCGGTCGATCCCTTGTCTGTCTTGGGGTCGCCGTTCTTGCTGCTCTTGTCGGCGTCCTGAACAGGAAGCATACCCGCAGGCGCCATTGGCATGGGTGGCATTGGGTAGCCAAAGGGGAACGACATCATGGGCATGCCTCCCATTGACATGGGAGGAGGCATCATGCCGGGAAAGCCAGCCGGGACAGGAGCTTGGTGCTGCTGAGACGATCCACTCGTGGCGGCGACATTGCTGGTGGAGACCTGGCTAGCTGGGCGAGCGAGAACTAGGCTGAGAGCATCGCCGTTGGCCTTCTCGTTGAGACTCTTTCCAGTGGGAGACGACGAGCCTCGAGGGTTCGGGACGATGCGGCCGCCGGCGGTGACACGGACGTGGGTGGGCGAGACGACGGCTTTGTAGAATCTCTTAAAGCCTTCGTTGGATTGCGATCCGGTATCAACCGGGGCAGATACGGGGCCAGAATCGAGAACTGACCGATCCTTGAGCTTCCATTCGAGATCCTGGCCATCGAGCTGCTGGCGGATGGGCTCCTCCGAATCGGCCGAGGCGTCATGCTGGAGCGTACGATGGGTGACCTCATTCTTGAAGCCATTGGTGGCATGGCGCTTGTTGATATCGTTCTTGGCGCCGTTCGCCATGTGGTCGGCTACGATGGTGCGACCGTTCTGGAGCTCTCGCTCGTGGAGTCTCTGAGAGCCGTTCTGGATGGACCGCTCACCCTCGGTGGGTCGAGCGAGAGTGGGAAGCCGACGGCGGCGAACAATGTCGGCTACGACAGCGAGTGATTAGATCGGCATAAGAGAGAAGATGAAGCAAAACGACTGCAAGTGCATACCAAGTCCGTTTTGAACCAGAGAGTCGACCAAGCCACACTCGTATGGACGAGGTTTGGGGTTGATGGGCCGCATGCCCATGAGCTGATGACGCCGATAGGAATTGGTCATCTTGAAGGCGACAGGCCAGCAAGGCGGGAGGCACAGGATTTATTTCCCAACCGAGAACAGGTGGTGCGATTCCCGTCCTTCGACGATGCCAAAGAAGCGGTTTCTTCAGGGATGCTCGATCTGTGTCTTCAATGCCTTGATTAGCATTTTCCCTGGGACGCCTGGCCAGCAACAGGAGAACGAGGGCCGGACAGCAGGTTGATGGACGCTGTTGAAAAGAAAGGGTAGGACGGGACAGAATTCTGGGGAAAGAACAGAAAAAATAGCAAAGAGAAAAAGTCTGAACATACCGAGATGGACCGGGTAGAACAAGCCAGTGCGTGAGCTGCAGGTGCTAGGCATACAACAAGCCTTCGGAGAGTCAGCTTCCACCAAAATTGCAGCACGACGCGTGGGCAATAGAAACGAGAAAGGGGAAGGGTTGTCGAGGTATGCCGCGGTTGGTCAGGGTCAAAAAAACGAGGGCGCTTTTCGTGATGAGAGAGGTGTTCCAAGAAGTCGGAATGGGAGACGAGGCGATGGATGGGATGGAGATGGGATGTGATGGATGGAGGTAGTCGGTAGAGCGATGCAGGAAGACCAAACCAAGGGTACAGCGTGTACGCGAGAAGGCTTCCCGGCGGGTCCCAGGTAGATCTCCAGGGCAGGAAGTCTCGAGAGCAGAGGGCAGCAAGGAAGAAGAACGGAGTGCTCGCGCGAGGGAAGAAGCACCTGGTTCGCAGATGGTGCAAGGACCTGATGGAGGAATAGAGGCCAGAGAAGGCTTACCTGATGAGGCGTTGGTGGGTGCTTCCCAAGTAAGCAGGCACAGAGGCGTTGGGTACGAGTCTGTTTCCTCGGCAAGGTAAGAGTAGCGAGGAATCCTGGCCAGGCGTCTTCGCTATCGCTAGAGTAGTCGTGGTAGCACTCTGGTGGTAGCCAAGTGCCTTGCCCAGGTTGGTATGTTGCTTGGGGTGGGATATGGAGAGGGTTAGTCAGGTGGAAGGGAGTCTTGGTGTTGTGTGTTGAAGGGCTCTTGAAGAGGGAGCTGCTACGCTGTACTGTGTCCTGGGGGGCAGTTGTGAGAAGGAAAGCTGGGCAGAAGGTAGAAGGGAGGGCAGAAGGTAGAAGGGAGGGCAGAAGGTAGAAGGCAGAGGGGCACCTGGAGCTCTCGACGTGTTGGCTGGCAGGCAACAATCGCAAACCTGCTGCTCGGGGCGACCTGCCTAGGCTTGAGGCTCACGATATCAGGAAACTGAACGACAGGGGAGTGGCGCAGCGAGAAGGAGAGGAGTGCATTGGGCGACTCTCTTCGACACGGAGAAGGACCACGCGGGTCTGTCCTTCCTCGATGGCACGGCAGTGAGAAAGCTGTTCAGGTAGGAGAACCCAGTGACTCCTGCCCAAGCATGATGGAACCTATCGACGTAGGACGACCTGCACACCTCACACTTGCTCGTGGGTGTGCTGCTCGTGGGTGTGCCCATAGGTAGTCTACACACTGACAGCCAGCACAGTCTCCAGCATTGCACATAGCTGCACAGGAATGAGGGTGCTTCAGAGTGAGGGTGACCAGCTGGCCCCATGTGCTCTGTTAAGATGGCATCAGACGTCCCAAGCCAGAGCTTCTCCTTTAAACATACCAAACCTGAGCCAAGAAGAGCAAACCTGACGCCTGTTTCTTGACAGAGCAGCCGCTGGCACCCGGTACGTCGTTTTAGCCTCTCTAAGAATTGATATTGAAAGTAAAAAAAGAGAAAGGAAGGCCGATAAGGAGATTAGCTTGCGGCTCAGAAAGACCGCTCGATAGGTGAACATGGTGCACCCATCTCAGCACTGAACAACGCAATCCAAGCCCACTTGGGCCTTTGGTCGCTCAACTTCACTCTCCCCCTTTTTATGAGCCTGCTGAAAAGGAATTGGCCCGACTTCGCCCCGACCTGTAGCCTTGCACAGGACCGTGGTTGTCAATGGGAATAGCACGATGACCCTCGATATAGATTGCCAAGCTTCCAACCTCAGAATGAAGACTTCAGCGCTGGTCGTTGGGGTTGACGGCTGCGTTGGGATTGTGCAAGTCAATGGTTCAATCAATTTCTTTGACAGCGCCAGGGAAGGGGCAAATATGTCGAAAAACGAAGCACTCGATATAATCATACTTGGAGGACCCGATAACACGATAACACGATAACGGGGTGGGAGGCCACCACCACTGACGTTGCGCACTGTACGTCTTGCACCTGGCGTCCCATCCATCATCCACACGCCGTTGGTCAAGTTGCTTTCCCTAAACTTCACCTTTCAGATTCCCCGACACAATCTCCGGCACAAACACCAATAACAGGGGCAAACATGATACAGCAGAAACGAACCAAGAATCACCACCGATAATCCCTCCAGCAGACCACCCAATCGGAGCTCTCACCACCTTCTCAACCCCTCCTTACAATGACCACCCCTGAGCTCCTCTGTCATCGTATTTGGATGAGCAACGGAGCCCTCAGTTTCAGCAACACGGATCCCTGCCCAAGGTCCCTCCCAGCCTGATCTGGTCACCCCGATGATTTTCCGCCCTGCCCGCCCTGCGCACATCCCCCGCAGCAGAACAGCCACTGAGGGCGATCAGCTTGTTGAACAGGGGGGGCGAGCGAGTCGTGAGGTGCGTCGTCCCCGAGGTAGCCCCCGAGGAGCACATATCATGGGAGCCCGTTGAGAGCCCTTCATTCCAGGTCGAACATTGCGGCGTGTCTGCCACATTGTGTCCACACAGCGAACTGGCGATTCGGCGACCTCCGAGAACCTGGTGGCGGTGTCTCGATGCGGCGAGGTTTACTGTCGGCGCCGTCTCTCATCAGGCCCCTCTGGTGATGGCACCGGCGGGTCAGGGCGCGGCTTTGGTTGCGGCTTGTTTCCATCGCGCAGGCGGGAGGAGGCGAGGGACGGCATGATGTTTGTGACGGAGGTGAGGCGTATGGGGTGAGACGAAGATCCGCCGCGGCCGCAGCAGTTGACAAGAATGCAAGTGTACTTCTTCGCGACAGCACCGTGGTAGGTATGGCGGGCGTTTAGGGTTCGCGTCCGCGGAGAACGCTTCAAGAAAGAGTAGGCGATCAGCCGGGTCGAGCTCGAGGATGGATGAAGGGTCTTTTGGCTAGCCTGGACAAGCTTCAACAGGTCGACTTCGGATGGTGGCCTTGGTCGTCCTTTTATTCACCTGCCGGCGATTTCCACGCCACCCAGGTCAACCACTCGACTACCCCACCACCTTGGAAGAGGTCGAGGCATCCGAGAGCGCTCGAGCGGGACAGGGACATGCCCTCGAGAGATTATACTTTCTTGGTCATTGATTTGGAAGCCAACAGTCTGACGATGCGCCTTTCGGGACATGGGCGCGAGGCGAGGGGCTTGATGTTTGCCCTACGGCATTTAGGACCACCCTCCTCCATGGGGGCAAAATCTCTGGCGAAACCAACAGGCGAGTTTGATCGACTGTTCGCCTGATCCGCGCGAGCAGAAAAAAACATAGAGAGGTTTGGAGACAGCGAGGTGCGCGGGCTTGCTGGACACCACGGCAACGTACCCCCCAAGGCCAGCCGACTCGGTGCTGGATCCGATTCGAGCTCGAAGGGGTCCCGCCAACCAGCTCTGCCCGCCTCGACGCTCAGACTTCCGCTGTGACAGGTCTATGGGGTCTTTCACCGGGAGGGCAGCTCCTCTGGCTGCGGCAGGGATCCCAAGTCAACGCCCGACGTGGGCATGTCGGTTCTCAGCTGACTTTTGAGATTAATACCAGAGGGTGAAAGGGCGAACTCTCTACTGACTCGTGGTTGGGGTTCGAGGATGCGCCCACGATCGACGCCGTGCAGCAGTTTGACAACGGCACGTCACGGGCCTTGTTGGGCCATAACCCACTCCAGAGTCTATTCAAGGGTGCCCGACGCCGTTTAGGCATTGGCCTACCCGCGGCCCCTGTCCTCGGAGGTTGCGAGCTGGTCGTCTGTGCGTGCGGGCGTCCGTCCGTCTGCTACAAGTGCCCCCCAAGAGGCCAGGGGATGCCCACGTCGGGCGGGTACAGCACCACTCGCACGCTGCGGGTGCGGGCAGGACGGCTTGTCATCGTTGCCCTGCGTCGCCTCGCCTTGTTGAAGAAGAGGCCAGGCATGATGACCCCATGCACGTCGCCCAGATGGGACTCTGCAAAGTGCCTACTCCACCGCTCGAGCCCTCGGCGTGCTGAGCCGCAGGAAGCAAGCCGTGGCCGGCCATGTCCTCATGGATGGTACCTACATGGATGGGATCGCGGAAGGGTTGCGCTTGAGCCTCTGCAGGAACGTTCACATCACTCAACTACTGGTGCGCCTCGAATCGATAGTCGCGACAGGGATTTCACGCGCCCAACAACGCACCCGGCCCTGGCCTCTCCAGCTTCGTATCAAGGACCCTGCCTGGATTAGGCAGTTTGCTGAGGGGGAGGGCACGGCTCCTGATCTGAGGTGGCGCTCTGAGGCTGCGCGCGGCATCTCTCGGCACGCCTTGCTGGTCTTGTCTCGCCTGTCTAGCTCCCGCGACTGCACGCCGACCAAGCAAGCCCGGCATGCGGGTATCGGACGTGGTGGCTGACGGGGCCTACGGGCTGATCATTGACAATTTCCTGGGGGGGGCATGCAGGTGCCTGCCTCTTGTCGCTCGGCGATTGAGTGATGAGGCATGTAAGACATGGCTTGGCTGACACTGACAGGCCAGTCGACATGTCAATATCGACCGAGCGGGCAAACTATCACCTCGCACAGTCCTCGATGTCGCAAGACACCAAGACACTGCTCCGGCTCCTCGTCCTTCGGGCCATCTTCAGGCGTGTGCGCGGCCTGCGACCGTTCATGAGGAAGCATTGACAGGACCTGGCGTTGAGACAGGGTGATGTGATGCTCAGTGTGCCTCGTCCTCGTCCCGTTGGCTTCTTCGCCGCCTCGCCCGCGCGTCTTCCAAGCTTCCCGCTTTTTCCTCCACTTCCCTGCCGGGCACGGTGACGGTCGCACGGCATCATGCAGTGCCGGTCGATCACCTGATCACCTGTCATCACGACAACCGTGTGTGAGTCTGCAGCGCCTCGACCTGCCAACAGACAACAGGTACCAGGCACCCGACGACCAGACTTCAGACGCCTGCACCCTCTCTGCCAGACCAACGGACCAACGTCTCTGGAGGCCCCGTCGTCATTCATACCCTGCACCTGCATCATGACATGCAGCTAAGCTGCGTTCGGGTGGGCTCAGTCGCCGCTACTGGGGGGCGTTCAGTGCGCCGTCGGTCCGGCTACGACGCATCGGTGCTCTTGATAGGCCACGGCCCGCCGCTGGAGACGGACACGATGGGCGCGATAGGCATGACGGACACGGCTCCTGAGCCAGAGCCGGCCGGACGCGTCCTTTTTCCCACTACCCCGCGATCCCGCAGAGTCGTCGCGGGCGCAGCCCCGCAACACCATCACATGGGAGCAGCCGAGCAGGCCACCAGGGGCGGCGCTGCCAGGGCGGCTTGCGCGGGCAGTCGGCGAGCCCAGGCCAAGCGGCTGCGTCTTGCTTTTAACCTAGGCCCAGTGAGCTGGGCAGCCGGTGGCTAGCCGAGTGACGAAATGTGTTGGAAGCTTGAGTTCTTTTCTCGACGGCCGCCTCTGTGCTCTCTCCTCGACACACTCATCGTCAGACCGACTAAACCAAGCTCGTATAGCAAGCCATAGCCCTTCAATTGACACCACCGTCAGTATCTCTCGATTCATGGACTTCAGGCTCGCAAGACAACCGACTAATACGCTCCAGACAACCCCCCACGAACCTCATCAACCACCTCAACCGCTGCAATGGCTCCCCTCACGCCTCACTGGACCCAGCCGTCCCACCCCGACGTCCAAGAGGTCGTCAAGGCCAGCGAGACCGAGTTTCTCACCAAGAGCCTCGCCAAGGTCGCCCTGCCGCCCTTCGCCGTCTTCTCCAAGATGTCGTTCCCGCCCTGCACCTTCGCCGACACGCCGACCTACGCCACCGTCCAGTGCGGCAAGGACAGGCACCTCGACCTCAACAGCGACATGCTCTACATCAACCACTCGTGCGATCCCTCGCTGGTCAGTCCGTCCTGCCCGGCGCATCCGACGCGGCGCCGTCCGCATCCCGCTCCTTCGTCGCCCGCCCCACTAACGTGAAGGGACCTCGGCAGATCTTTGACACGGGCAACCTGAACATCCTCGTCGGCCCGAAAGGCCTCCAGCCCGGCGACGAGCTGACCGTGCGTTTCCCCCCCCGCCCCAGCGAGGGTCCCTCCTCTTGATTTCAAAAGCCCGCAGCTGACAGGCCGCCAGTTCTTCTACCCCTCCACCGAGTGGTCCATGGCCCAGCCCTTCGACTGCTTCTGCGGCGCCCCCACGTGCCGCGGCACCATCAGCGGCGCCCGCGACATGTCGGCCGCCCAGCTCGACGGCGTCTGGCTCAACGGCCACATCCGCGAACTACTCGACGAGCGCCGCCGCGCCGGCGAGGGCGCCTCGGCCGCGAGCGAGGACCCCACGGCCCGCGCCCTCCGGGACGCCGTCGCGCAGGCCGAGAAGGGCGTCGAGGCCGCGCGCGCCGCGCTGCGCGCCTACACCGAGGCGCACGGGTCGCGCAACGGCGTCAAGGGCGTCAAGGCGGTCAACGGCGACGCGGACTTTCCCGCGGGAGCCGGGCGACGTGGCGCGTCGTCAAGGGAATTGGCCGGCGAGATGGGCGGGGATACGGTCGTCGCCGTCTGAGGGGGAGGGGCGAGGGGTGAGGGGTGAGCGCTCAACTGTACTCGGGAAAGGGGCATAGGAGGAGGGGAACTCCGCGCTTCCCGTCCGTAGATTCAACATCTGTGCCCGAACCGCTGCGTGATGCCGTGAATGTCTAAAAATGTTTTGATTCGAGAACGCCATACACCTATCCACCGGTCATGCTAAAGTTACAATATCCAACACATACAGACGTGCTCTACGTAATGTGCAAGCCAAGCAAGCAGGCGGTCTGCTCGCGGTTCATGGCGGCGCTGAATCCAATCTAATCCCGCGGCTCCTTGCCCTTCTTGCCGCGGCGCCGCGCCTCCTTCTCCTCCTCCTCCTTCTTCTCGTCGTCGGACCAGCGGCCGCCCCACCCGCGCCCCTGGCCCTTCTCCGTGCCGGCGCCCTTGGCGTACCGGCTCTCCTCCTTCTCCCACGTCTGGCGCTCGACGGCGCGGCGCGCGAGGAAGGCGCGCGCGAACCGCCAGGCCTCCGTGTCGGCGAGGTTCCAGGCCTCGAGGGCGTCGCGCACGGCGACGACGCGCTCGTCGTCCGTCTCGCGCTGGGCGGCGAGGGCGCGCTTCAGCAGCGGCGGCTCTTCCTCGAGCTCGGCCTCGGTGGCGACGTGGCCGTCGGCCGGATCGTGCTCCTGCTTGGGCAGGCGCTCGGGGCCCGGCACCGGCGTGTCGGACTCGCCGCGGTCGATGCCGTGGGGCACGGCGAAGCCGAAGTGCCAGTCGAGCTCGTCGCGGAGCGCGGCCGTCAGGGGCTTCTCGGCGGTGAGCCACAGGGAGGCGGGATAGGTGAACATGGNCGTGGGGTCGGCGGCGACGATCTCCTTGAAGAAGAGCACGCGCGGGGACCCGCCGACGGCGGCGCCGAGGAGCTCGACCGTGGCGGCGGCGAGCCAGGGGTCGCGCGGCGACTCGCGGCGCACCCAGCGGATGGTGATGGAGGTGCTCATCTGGGTCATGACGGCCGTGGTGTAGGGGTGGGGCACGGTGCCGATGGTGTAGAGGGTCGACGAGTTGCGGTAGCGGCCGGGGGTGCCGATGTGCATGGGGGTCGAGGACACGCAGGGCGAGCAGCGCGGGTTGTTGGGCGGGCACGAGGCAACCATGGGCGAGGGCGAGCACTGGGAGAGGTCCTCGGCCAGCTCCCAGGCGTCGGTGACCATGTAGGTCGAGTGGTGGGGCAGGGGCTTGAGCACGGCGATGCCGCTGGTGAAGGTGTTCTGCCAGGTGGTGTGGAGGTGGCTGTTGATGAGGGTGTTGAGGGTGGCGAGGCCCTTGGCCGTGTCGTCGGCGAGGGCCTGGGCGACCTTGGAGAACTTGCCCTCGATGGCGGTGGCGTCGTAGTAGGCGACGGCAGCGGGCTTCTTGTCGACGGCGAAGGCCGTCTTGGGGGCGACGGCGAGGAAGTCCTTGGCGTCGGCGGCCTTGTCGCTGGCCATGGCGTCCTTGATGGCGGCGACGACGTCGGGCTGGGCACCGGCGAAGAGGCCGCCGCCGAGGGCCTCCCAGCGCGTGAGCTTCGGGTAGTCGCCGCGGCGGAAGGAGGCCAGCAGGGGGTCGTCGCGGGGGCCCATGGGCAGGGTGGTGTAGTAGGTCAGCAGGCCGCCGCCCATGCTCTCCCAGGCGAGCCAGCGCATCATGTCGGTCTTGAGGCTGGGATCCATCTCGGCGCGCTGGAGCTCGACGTAGAGGGGGTTCTGCATGGCCTCGGCGGCGCTGAGGATGACGGGGCGGAAGCCGTGGGCCCACCAGGCGCGGCGCCAGGTGAGCAGCAGGTCGCTCTCGGCATCGCGGACGGCGTCGTCCTTCTTGACGGTGGCATCGTAGTAGCAGTAGATGGGAGCGCGGTCCTGCAAGGGGGGCAGCAGGGCGCGGTCCTCGTCGAGGGTGAGGGAGGAGGAGAAGGGCACGGAGAGCCACTTCCAGTCGGCCCACCAGGAGCTCTCGTCGTAGGCGTCGTTCTTCTGGCGCGGCGGGGGGTGGGAGGGCTGCTTGAAGGGGTTGAGGACGCTCTGGGCGAAGGGATTCTTGATGTTGGAGATGTTGGGGATCTTGGGGAGCTTGGGAATGCGGTCGGCGTATTTCGTGAGCTGCGAGTCGGCGGAGATGGCGGTCGGCAGGCTGATGAGGAGGGAGAGGACGGCGAAGATGGAGAAGCAGACGAGGAGGAAGGAGACGCGGCGGGCGCTCAGGCGGGGGATGAGCCGGCCGCGGAAGGTGTGCTGCTTGGGCATGGCGATGGTGGCGGCGATGGCGGGCGGGCTGCGAGCGTGCGACGGCCGTTCAGCGATTGTTCTTCGCCAGGAGCGGTCATTGGTAACCGCGGCGGATGTTGTCGATAGCAATGGGGGATGGAAATGATGGCTAAGATGCGATCGAGACGAGCTGGACGTGGACGTGGACGGTAGAGGTTAGCGGCTCGAGGTACGAGGACGACGACATCGACGTGGGGTGGGTGCTATGTCGAATCCGGTTAGCTGGCCATCCCCTGTTGACTGGTGGGGCTCAGAGCTCACCCATTCTCAGGCACCTACAGTGGGTGGTAGCCTCGGAGCCCCCCTGTTGACTGCTGAGCTCGGCCAGTTTGAGCTGACGTACAGTGGGGGGGCAGCAGTATTTGCCCTGTACCTAGGACATGGGAACGACGTGCACCACGAAGCTCTCTACCTACCTACGCATCTCCGCTGCAGTTCCGGGACACCCCAAATTGAGGCCGATAACCTCAGGTGCCTCAATACTCTGCGATCCGGGGGGGTTTAAGATCGATACGGCGACGAGGCCCAGCAGTGGCTCGTGAACTTTTCCGGGCTGAAACTGTTCAAGCTTCAATACCTAATTGTACAGTTCGTAGTAATGCCACCAGGAAGGCTCGCTCGTGACATCTCGAACGTGAGAAGTGGCAGAAGGACAGTAGCCCAGAGCCCCGGGTGCTGGGTTGCATGAATCATGTAAGCCCAGGCCCCTGGTGTAAGATCCCAGACGACATGGACGACATCGTGAGCTTTCTGCAGACGAAGACGCTGGCCGGTAGGGTGCCCATGATGGTGCTGCAACGAATGGCCTCTTTTGGAAGCTGGCGCGCCTGTGTCTTTGTGCCGTGACGGGCTCGTTGGAGCCCTACCATCAATCACCATCTCTGCAGCCTCCAGCACCCCGCGGCCCAGCGATAGCTTGGCCTATGACGGCGCTGCAGCTGCGGTTCGATGCGCGCTTGACCGCCTCGGGTCGAGGTGGTGTCCAGGAACCGAGCACCCCACACCGCCCTGTTCTCCACTGAAGCTGAGCTGAGCTGTCCACTGACGCTGTGCCACGCGTGGCCCGAAAGGGGGCCCCTATTAGCAAGCCCGTCGTAAGCCACACAGGGGAGAGCTACTGCACTGATTCCGCTGGTCGGCCGCGAGGGACGTCTGCGTCATGTAACTCGCATTGGATTCCTGTCCAGTACCGGGAAAGGCGGTGGACGCGTTCGTTGGCCCGGCCTCCCTTGATCAGCTTTCAAACAGGCCCCGCCGCGCGACCTCTGCCCACGATGTTGGATGCTCAGCCGTCTTGGTGTTCACCCTCTCCTCCAACGTCACCCGAGTCACGAGCTTCACAACGGTCTCCTGGATCAAGAAGAATGACATGTCTTGAGTACTTTTATAATGCTACCCGTGGTCTTTTCCGACCTTTTCTTTTCTAGCCGTGTACCCAATCTAAACTTACTGGACGATCTCCTCCTTGCAGAAGATGCCGTAGGCCTAAACAGCAGAATGATCAGCGTGCGTTCCACTTGCGGTCGCGGCGGGGGGCTTACCTTGAGGTCCTCGATGAGGGGGTCGTTGATCTTGCTGCTCATGGGGGCGAGGACGCCCTTCTCCGAGAGCTTGCCGCTCAGCACCTGCCTGACGGCGACAGCACAGGGGATGCCGACTGGAACGCGTTAGCTGGCTGCGCCCGAGAGTCGGACGGGGGATACTGACCGAGCTTGGCCATGGCCGAGTAGCCGTTGGGGTCGGTGCTGCCGTACTCGACAAGGGTCGAGAGCCTCGTCTGGCGGGTGCCGTCCTTCAGCTCGACCTCGAACTTGTGTTGCAGACTACCCCGTGTGTTAGTCCGTGGCCTGCGCAGAGTCTCCTGACGGGGCGCCACTTACATGACCATGTCACGCTCGCCCTCGCCGTACTGCATCTTCTGCTCGAGGGTGGCGCAGATGGTGTCCAGCGGGTTGCCCCTGGGGATGGTCTGGCCGCGGTGTTAGCATCGTGCGGCGGCACGCCGGTGCGACCAGCGAAAATAGGAAGCAGTGCTCACCTTCTCCGAGGAGAAGAGGCCGAGCCACCGGAGGCCGGACAGGATGTGCTTGCGCTGCTCCTCGTCCTTGAAGGTGGCCTTGGCGGCGATGGCGTCGATGAGGTCCTTCTCGTCCGTGGACTTGGCCGAGACCATCTTCTGGGTGACCTCGTTCCAAGGAAGCGCCTCCTTGAAGTAGGGGCGCTCCTCATCCTTGAGGAAGTCAATGTCGACGAGGACCTTGACGAACTCGGGGAAGCCGGCGAATCGGAGGGTACCGCTAGTCACATAGTCAGCAAGCCGCGCAGAGACAGCCCGGAGAGGTTCGCCTACCGGATGATGGTGTCGGCCTCGGGGATGTTGTAGCGCTCCTTGTAGGGGGCGGAATCTCTGTTGGGGTACGCGACGGTGGCGAAGCCTTCGTTAGGTGTCAGTACTGCAGGCCGTGCCTGGCGTCGCGACTGTCATCTTGGGGCCGCTTACCGGGGTAGATGTGGTACGGCTTGGCGGTGGCCATCAGATCTGGCGTTCCACTAGGTCAGTCATGGTGCTCGACGGGAAGGGTAGCAGTGGGCGGCATACCGGGGCCGGCAACGTCGACGACCTTGCCGTCCTGGTAGAAGCGGGCCGGGTTGCGCAGGGCGAGCAGCACGCCGCGGGGGGACCTTGAGTCATGCCGGGTCAGCACGCCATTTTCAAAAGACCGGGGCGCCTGTTCACACGTCCAGGCGCTGCATCGAGAGTCGAGCCGGCTGCTTACCAGGAGAACTTGTAGCCCAGGGGGTTTCCGGAGCTCTCGGGCGCGGGCAGACCACCGCAGTATGACAGGAAAGACTTGATCTTGCCGCCCTCGGCGTGGACCTCCTCGATCGTCTTGACGGCGTCTGGAGTCATTAGTATGGTGTCGCCATGGGTTGCCACGGAACGGGTCGCCTACAGAGGTGATCAATGCCGGGGTCTGCAGACGTGTGGTTAGCGGGAGGAACGCGAGGAGGCCCGGGTCGGAGGAGGAGGAGGAGGAGGAGGACGCACCGAGACCGATCTCGTTCATGACGGTGATGCCGGCGTCCTTGCACTGCTGGTCGAGCTCGAGCATGGCGGGGGAGACGTAGCTGGTGGTGACGACGTTCTTCTTCTGGCGGATGGCGGACTTGATGACGGTGGCGTGGAAGGTGTAGGGGATCAAGCTGATGACGAGGTCGTGCTTGGCCAGCTCGGCGTCCAGGGCCTTGTCGTCGGTGACATCGAGAGAGATGGGGGTGGTGTGCTGGATGCCGGCGGCGAGGGACTTGGCCGACTCGAGGGTGCGGCAAGCTTCCTACGTGTCAGCGTTCTGTGGGGGGAAGGGGACATCTCTTCGGGGGCAGGAGCTGTCGTACCAACGGTCACAGAGATGCCGGCCTTGGTGAGCTCGTCGAGGGTGGGCTTGGTGACGAAGCCGGCGCCGAGCATCAAAACCCTGCGTGTGTATGCCTGGTCAATGTTCATGCTCTCGATGCGGGGGGCACGTCTGCTTACTTCTGAGGAGCCATGGTGAATGTGATTGTGGTTGTGGTAGCGCAATGGTGTTGTGAAGACGATTCGAGATGGAGGTTTCGTGCTCTCACTGGTTTCGATTTCTTTACTCTGCCTTTACTTTCCTTGGAGGGGAAGAGTCAAACCCCCTCAGCGGGGCAGGGTCCGATGCCGGGTACAGGTCGGCACCCCGCCAAGGGGTTCGTAGGGCGGGCAGCTAAAATTTGAGCTGCCTACGTCATGACGGGCCCTCCAGTAACGGTAGGGCGAGCGAGCAATGAGTACGGTAAGGTAAGGTAAGGTAGGCGTGTAGGCGTAAGGCGGGCGTTAAGCAGGCGTGAGGTAGGCCTAAGGTAGGCTGTTAGGCCTGTGTCAGGTCGCGAGTTCCAGTGGGGTTGACCTGCCTGCGGCTAAGAGCGGCGTTGCTCGGGCTTCAGTGCGCCTCGGTCAACGACAGACCACCGCCCCACCCAACTCCGTTCGCAACCATTAACCCCCCCCCCCCCTCCAGGTACTTACTTTACCAGACCTCGCCTCGTCTCGTCGCCCATTGCACGAACACCAATTCACACATCCGCCAACATGTCCTTCCTCCGACCAGCCATCTGCAGGGCCTGCCAGAAGGCCAGGTTCCGTCCGGTCAGGGGCTTCGCTACGGCCCACGGCAGCCCCCAGCAACCACAGCCGCCTCCGTCGGACAAGTACGTCAAGCTGGTCGAGGTCGGGCCTCGCGATGGCCTCCAGAACGAGAAGACGGCCATCCCGCTCGCCACGAAGATTGAGCTGATCGAGAGGCTCGCCAAGACGGGCCTCTCCACCATCGAGGCCGGCTCCTTTGTGTCGCCGAAATGGGTTCCCCAGGTGCGTCCCTCGTCCCCCTTGGTGTGAGGGTGGCAAGCCAGCAAGCAAGCACAGCACTGACGGCGAGACCCTCCAGATGGCCAATTCGAGCGAGATCATGGAGCACATCCTCACGAAAGCCATATCGTCGCCCTCCCCGCTCCTCTACTCCTTCCTGGCCCCCAACGCCAAGGGCCTCCAGAACGCGACCGCCCTCCTCGAGAAGCACCCCGACGCCTACGCCTCGCTGCTGCGGCCCGCCGGCGACGCATCCCGGCCGGGCGTCGAGATTGCCGTGTTCGCCGCGGCCACCGAGTCGTTCTCCAAGAAGAACCTCAACTGCGACATCGCCACGTCGCTCGAGCGCTTCCGCGAGGTCATCCAGGTGGCCAAGGCCAGCGGCGTGCGCGTGCGCGCCTACGTGTCCGTGGTCCTGGGCTGCCCCTTTGAGGGCTACGACGTCGACCCCCACAAGGTGGCCGAGATCGCCACGGACCTGCTCGAGTCGGGCGCCGACGAGATCTCGCTCGGCGACACCACGGGTATGGGCACGGCGCCGCGCACCAAGGCCCTGCTCGACTGCATGCGGGCCGCCGGCATCCGGAACGAGGACCTGGCCATGCACTTCCACGACACGTACGGCCAGGCCCTGGTCAACACGGCCGTCTCGCTGGAGCACGGCATCCGCACCTTCGACAGCAGCGTGGGCGGGCTCGGCGGCTGCCCCTACAGCCCCGGCGCCACCGGCAACGTGGCCACCGAGAACATGGTGTACTTCCTGAGCACCCTGGGCATGGAGACGGGCGTGGACCTGGACGCCGTGTCGGACGTGGGCGCCTGGATCACCGGCGAGCTGGGCAAGGCGAACGAGAGCACCGTCGGCAAGGCGGTGCTCGGCGCGCGTGGGCGGGCGTAGCTGGGCATTTGGGCGTAATTAGGCGTAAATTCCGTGTCTGGGGGTGATTTGAAGTGATTCTATGTGAATACAGGACAGGCTATATCTATCACTCGGCATGATCACAGCTGTTTACTAGAACGGGAGTAGGCCGTGAATGTGGAGAACTAGCACCGAGGACTATACTTTTATGGGTCTAGAAGTGCGAAGTGGAGAAGACGGCTACCGGGTACCGATGTCTTTTGGCAGCCGGAATAGTCATAAAAACGTCTTACATCGTCCATCTTGAACGACGACGGCCTCATCCAATCACACCTCACACATCCCCGTCGTCATACATTCAGCGTCATACAGCAGCCAGCCAGCCAGCCAGACAGACATGACAGATCAGCCCGAAATGAAGATCGACCCCGCGCGAGCCAAGGCCCTCACGTCGCAGCTCCAAGGCGTCACCACCCGGCTCGCGGCCGCCGCCCAGGGCCGCGCCGTGCGGCTCGTGGCCGTGTCCAAGCTGAAGCCGGCCAACGACGTGCTCGCGCTGCACCGCGACGCCGGCGTGACGGACTTTGGCGAGAACTACGCGCAGGAGCTCCTGCAGAAGGCGGAGCTGCTGCCGCGGGCGCTGCGCTGGCACTTCATCGGCGGTCTGCAGTCGAACCACGCCAAGAAGCTGGCGCGCATCCCCAACCTCTTCTGCGTGTCGAGCGTCGACGCGCTCAAGAAGGCCCGCCTGCTGGACGCCGCGCGCGCCGACCTCCGCGCCGCCGACCCCGCCGTGCCGCGCCTCGGCGTCCACGTCCAGGTCAACACCTCGGGCGAGGACGCCAAGTCCGGCACCGCCCCGGGCCCCGACACGGTCGCCCTGTGCCGCGCCGTCGAGCACGAGTGCCCCGCCCTCGAGCTGCTCGGCCTCATGACCATCGGCGCCATCGCCCGCAGCCGCGCCACCACCGCCGACACGGAGAACGAGGACTTTGCCGCCCTGCGCGCCCAGCGCGACCTCGTCCGCGCCGAGCTCGGCCTCGACCGCCCTCTCGAGCTGAGCATGGGCATGAGCGAGGATTTCGAGGGCGCCGTCGCCATGGGGAGCGACGAGGTCAGGATCGGGAGCACCATCTTCGGCGAGCGCGGGCCCAAGAGCGAGGCCCAGATCCTGGCGCCGTGACCGTCAGTAGCGAAGCAATAAGATAGTCAACATGGTCAAAGACGAGTCTTGAATTTGTGTTTCTGGTGAATATCGACAGCTCCAACCCAAACCACTTTTGGATTCAGCGGGAATGACTGGTATCCTCCGTGCCCCGTACGCCGATTTTTGCTGCAGCATGCTCAGACCAAAAACAAAAACCCAACGACATGAACCACACGCCGCTACGCCACCATGACGTTGGAGAAGACGTCCGAGATGTGCTCCCGCGTCGGCGGCGACGGCTGGTCCATCCCCACGCTCACGCCCGCGCCCAGACGCTCCTCCATCAGCTTCATCATCGTCGCCGGCACGCTCTCGTCCGTCGCGCGGATCGTGATACGTAGCATCTGCCGAGCATGTTAGCGTGAGAAAACATCACCGGAACCGTGTCGTGCTGTACATACCTGCGTCGAGTAGTTGGGCTCGAGGCGCATCAGACAACCAAACTTGCCGCCTTCCGACGTGTGGAGCACGCTGGCGCCCACAAAGTTCTTCGAGTTGGGGTCCACGCCCTCGAGCACGCGCCAGCGGAACCCCTCGACCGTCTTCTTCACGAAGCCGTGGTTCATCTCCCGGCCGGCGTTCTTGCCGGCCGCGCTCAGCCCCACCACCTGCTGCGCCTCCCGCGCGCCGCCGCCGATCTGCTTCCACCGCTTGAAGAAGTCCTCGGCCGTCAGGTCCGCCGGGTCCATGAACTTGTGCGCCGCCACCGGCAGCTTCAGCGTCAGCGCCTGCAGCGCGCCCGCCAGGTAGCTGATGCGGATGGTCGGGCACTTGTCGAAGACCCTCTTGGCCTCGAACATGATGACCTGCTGCGACTGCGCCCCCTGGCTGATCGAGCTGTCCGGCATGCCCTTGACGTCCCACGTCAGCTTGCCCTTCTCGCTCTCGTCCAGGTCCAGCGTCGTCGTGAACGAGCTGATCGTCGCCGGCGTGTTGTTGGAGAAGTAGAGGATCAGGCACGCCATCTGGCCTCTGTACTCCGACCTGACGCCCACCTGGATCTGGCCGTCCTCGAACAGCACGCCCTCGGACCGCAGCAGGAGCTTGTTGAAGCCTCGCTGCCAGCCGGGCGACAGGTGAGCCGCGCTGGCCAGGTTCGGCCCCTTGGTCTTGGGCTCGGCCGGCCCAATGTTGAGCATGTCGAGGCCGGCCAGGTCGTTGGCGCTCGACCCGCCGCCGTTCGCTCCGTTCGCGCCGCCGTTGGCATGGCCGTTGGAGCTGAAGGTCCTCTTCAGGGCCGCGTTCTTCGCCATGGCCAGCTCCGACGCGTCTGCGTTTGCATGCTTTCCACCCACAACCCAAGTCCTCTTATCACTCGTGTTGGCGTGCTTCTGATGCAGTCGGGACAGCAGCGCGGATTGGCGCTCGGGGAACGGCGGCATCTCGTCCAGCACGGTGCGCAGGAGGTCATCCGTGGGCATGTTGGCGAGGGCGAGGTACTCGCAGGCCCGCTGCTGGAGCTCCGAGTCCAGCGTGTGGCTGAAGACGCGGAAGGCGTTCAGGAGCTGCGGCTTGATTTCCGGGAAGAGGTTGACGAATTTGACGAAGCAGGACAAGATCATGGCGCGCGTGGGCGATGAGCACGCGGAAAGCTTGCCCTGGAGCGCCATGAACTGCTCGATCGGGCTGCACTTGGGCTGGTCGGCGATCAAGTGGCCGAACTCGCCCAGGATGTAGGCGCCGATCTTCACCAGCGTCTCGTGGCAGTGGTCTTGCTTGACGTACTGTAGAGAGTGCTGAGCGGCATAGACTTGCAGCTCCTCGTTATTGGTCACAATCTGAATGACACGCTGCCAGACCTCGTCGCTGACGTGATCGCCCGCCATGGCGATCAGCCTCAGCGAGATGTCGACGTACCACTGAACGTCGGTGGCATACTTTTCCGTCAGAATGGCAATCTTCAGCACCATCTCTTCGCGAATGGCAAAGTCGGCGTTTTGCAGGAAATGCAGCAGCTCGCCCACGATGACCTGGGCGTTGGTCGTGTCGCACATGCTGTAGAGGAGATCGAGGCCCTTCCTCCTGACGCTGATGTCGCGGTCTTTGAGGGACCCAACAATGACGTCCTGGTGCTGCTTGATGGGTTCCAGGTTCTCGCCGCGCGCGGCAAGATGCGTCATCGCTTCGAGGCCGAGGTAGCGCACGTTGGTCTCTCGTGATGTGAGGAAGCGTCCCAGCCTGGATGAGATCTGCTTCATGAGAGCAGTCTCAGTGTCCAGGTGGATGATGAGGTCGATAGCCTCGAACAAGACTGCATTCTGCGCGTTGTTTTGCTGGACGTTCTTGGTCTGCTCGAGGGCGAGGTTGAGGATCTTCTGCACCGACTCGCGGATCATGTCCCGAACGTGGGTATCCTCTGCACTCATTAGCAAAGGCGATCTGGCGCCGTCACGAGGGGGGCAGCTCACCTGAGGGGGGGAAGTACTGAAGCAGGCGGAGCAGCTTGACCTGGATCCAGGGGCAGGGCACTTTGTAGTAGAGGTAGTCAGGCGTGAACTCGCCGTCGATGACGACTCGCTTCAGCTTGATGGCAGCCCGGGCATAGGCGCCCTGGTACTGGTCGAGGTTGTCCTGTGCCAAGGCCATGACGAGGGAGGTGACGGACAGAGCGACACCCAGGTCGGGATCGTCCATGAGCGATATTATCCGCTCGGCCCATTGAGGCTGGATGATCTCGGGGTGCTTGCGGTACAGGCGCAGCAGGGTCAGGGCGGCCTTCTTTTTGACAAACGTCTTGGACGTGCTACTCGGGGGTCAGCACCCATGTACGGTGGGGGGTTCGTAATCTAAGGACGGGAGACTCACGGCGCAATGAGAAGCCTGTGAACCTCGTTGCTCAGGGCCTCGCCCATCTCCTTGCTACCAACGTTCGCAATGGCGTGCAGGGCGAGGCAGTTGAACAGCTCGTTGTTCTCCAACAAGTCCTTTCGGATGCTGTTGACGACAAGGTGGAGCAGCTCGTGCTTCTCATGGAGGAAGAGGGTCATGGCCAGGTAGCCAATCTGCTTTTCCGAGTATTTGGTGGCGGAGATGAGGTTGACGGCCTCGAGGTGGCCGAAGTCGACGTTCCATCCCAGGATGTAGATGTAGAGGAGCTGGGCGGATGTTAGTCGAGCTGGAGCTGGGCTGAGACGAAAGTGCCGCGGCCGGGTCGTACCTTGCAGACGTATTTCTTCTTGTGATATCCGCTTAGACTTCCATCTGGGGGTTCGTTTAGTACGGCGTCCCACATCCCCGATCCCACGCACGGGCGACGGCATCATGCATGCGCACCTTTGAACTTCTGGCGGATGTTGGCCAGCTCCTTGTTGATTCTCTTTTCCTCGAGATCCCTCGCTCGGGCATTGCGCAGGTCGGCGATGAACTGAACGAGGCCTCGCATGTTGGCCGTATTACTACTCGACCGGCCGAGGAAGCCACCCGTGACGGCCGACATGGTGTGCAGACGGGAGGGGGGTGTGGTTTTGTGCGGCGCCTGTGGGTATTTCGGGATTGGTGTATCGGTTGGTTGGGCCTGATGTCGTTGAAATCGGTCGTCGTGGCCAGAGGAGAGCTCTGATTGTGTCGTATCCTTCACTCCATATGCGCAGTGCTCGTGGATGGCGGGGTGTCAATGGGGAATCGGCACAGGTGATGTTTGCCCGGTCGAACCGGCTGTCGCAGTCGGTTGGATGTGTTGGTGATGGTCGAGGTGGGGAGGGTTCCGTGAGGTGCTCGACTGGCGGTCAGGCCGTGTCGTTCGGGGCTCGTGGGTAAGGTCGGTGGGCGGCCGGCGACAGAGATGGCGGTGTTGGAGCAGACACCAGACTGGAGAGGGGACGTCTATCACGACGGAAGACGTGGTTGAGGGTCGAAAAGTGCTGGTACGATGAGCCCCTGTCCGAGCCGACCACTTCTAGAATCGAGAGGAGCCAGCAGTACTCTCTTCTCTTCTTTAGCGGCCAGGGGTCCCGGTGAGTGGTGCTCGCGCTCGCGCTCGTGCCCGTGCTGCGGTCGCTGGAGGGGGGCTCGGAATGGGGGGGCTGTCCAGGGGGGTAANGGGTAAGGGGGGGCTAGGGGGGTTACTAATGGCTGGCAGCACCAATTATCGACCTCCACCTGCCTGGTATGGTTGGAGGTCTTCTCCGCCGCAATTACTCTCCAGGTGGTCCCTCGGTCTCTTGTCTCAATACGAATATGGACGTACCTTACAGTAGGTAGCTAGGTACCTGGGCAGGGCACCTACTGTACCTGCCTACGTCTTGGTCAACGCAAGGCACAGTACACGGTACAATTACACAGAACCATTGCTCTGGCTGGCCCCTTGATGGTGGTCAAGACTCAGCGATTGATGCGGATGACGTGCGTCTCGTGCCATGCCACATCATCTCCGTCATGGTATGGGCATGCACCCGGTAGCTCACCCCGGAACTTGAGACGAAAGACGAAGACAGAGACAAGTGACAGGCAGGTACCTAAGACGAGTATCCGTACCTAGGCGAGTAACTACCTAGCCAGGGTAGAGAGACGAGCAGCCTGTTGCTTGGCCTTGCTGGGGCATGCGTGGTCTGTGCAGTACTCCACCCTCGAACCCCGAAAAGTGCCTGTATCGATTTGAGAAGGGTGCCATCATCGACTTTCGTCACGAAGCTCCTGCACTCCCCCCCCCCTTCGCAACCCCTCCGTCGCACCCCTCGCCCAAACCCGACGACGACGAGTCTGCGGCTACACCAGCATCAGGCATGTGAGGGCGAAGCGCGCCCACCTTCCACAGACCATGCATTGCACATTGAGAACCCTCCGGCCCCTCGGCCAAGCTACCTCGACCTGCCTCGGAGCTCCCCCCAAGCTTGCCGCCCGCGCTGCACCTCGCCGCGCCTATGCATTCCAAGCCGGCGGATCACCAACCTTCCAGGTCTTCAACCGCCACACGAAATGGCTTCAGAAGGAGCGCGCCGCCGCCAACGCTGAGGCCAGCCGGGAATCCGATTATCTCAAAGACGAGGTGGCCAAGCGCCTCTGCGAACGACTGCTTGTGCGTCTGCCCCCCCGCGACGACGCCATCTTCTGTTCCCCGACCGGCTGACCCCTCCTCGCCCAGGATATCAACCGCTCGTTCCCCAAAGTCCTCGACCTCGGTGCCAACTCATGCAACATTGCCCGCGCCCTGACGGCGGAGAACCCCGACCCCGACCCGTCACGGCCCATCAGCCCGCCCATCGCCACCCGCATCGAGGAGCTCGTCGCCGCCGACTCCTCCTCCACCCTGCTCCACCGCGACGCCGACCTCCCCTTCAACAAGGACCTCAGCATCACCCGCCATGTCCTCGAGAGCGAGGAGTTCCTCCCCTTCGCCCCCGGCACCTTCGACCTCGTCCTGAGCTCCATGAGCATGCACTGGATCAACGACCTCCCCGGCGTGCTCACTCAGATCAACAACGTCCTCAAGCCCGACGCCCCCTTCATGTGCGCCATGCTCGGCGGCGACAGCCTCTTCGAGCTGCGCACGAGCCTGCAGCTCGCCGACCAGGAGCGCCGGGGCGGCATCTCGCCGCACGTCAGCCCGCTCGCTGACGTCAAGGACGTGGGCGGCCTGCTCCAGCGCACGGGCTTCAAGCTGCTGACGGTCGACGTCGAGGACATCATCGTCGACTACCCGGACACCTTTGCCCTGATGCAGGACCTGCAGGCCATGGGCGAGTCCAACGCCGTGCTGGGCCGCGAGATGGGGCCCATCGGCCGGGACGTCCTGCTCGCCAACGAGGGCATCTACCGGGAGCTGCACGGGAACGAGGACGGCAGCATCCCCGCGACCTTCCGCATCATCTTCATGATCGGCTGGCACGAGGGCGACAACCAGTCGAAGCCGCTGCCGCGCGGCAGCGGTGAGGTCAACCTCAAGGACATTCTGTCGACGAGCTAGAGGCCACGCAGGTGGCAGGGCCGTTTCGATGTAGACTAGGTGTATATAAATATTGCGGAATACAGCAGGGGCATGCACAGCAGGACCATGTATGGCAGGGTCATGTATGGCAGGGCCGTGAGATGTAGGAATAGATCATCGGGTCACTCATCAACCATCAAAGCCGAGGAAGAATTAAAGTGCCACGTCCCAGTCTACGCTCGCATTCATTCATTCGTCTATTTCCCCCCCGCGGTGCGCGCTCTCGGCCTCCACTCGCCCCGGTCTACACCCGCCTCCAGTCCGTCATGGTCCTGCCGACGGACCCCAGCCCCGCGACGTCGACGACCTTCTCGTGCCAGCTCAGCAGCACGCTCATGGCGGCGCCGACGCTCTCGTTCGCCGCGCGCCCGCCGCCGATCTGGCTGAACCCCGTGGCCTGCGGCGTCACGGCGCTGCTGCCGGACCGCACCGGCGGCGCCGCCGCGCCCATGCCCTTGTAGATGTACTTCATCAGCACGTCCAGCAGCTCCGCGCCGCCGGGGGATCCGTAGATGCTCTTGAGGAGGGGGGTCATCTCCGAGGCCTTGATGGACTGGAGGACTTCGGTGATGGTCTGGAGGTGGGCGTCCTGCGTCTGTCAGCGCTTCGTTTCCGGGTCCTGCTTGCCATTTCAGGCCGAGAGTCAGGAGAGCGTGGAGCGCACCTTGGCGGCGTCGGGGCCGTTGTAGACGGGGGACTCGAGGCAGCCGCGCAGGGCGCCCTCGGGGTCGCCGCCGCGGAGAAGCTGGCGGACCTGGCCGGCGAGGCCGCGGACCTCGGCTTCGCTGACCTCGGGTTGCGGGGGCCGGAGGGTGGACGTGTCAAAGTTGTAGGGCGAGTCCTCCTCGAGGGCGTCGATGTTGATGGTGCGCCATTGGTCGCCGAGCGACGCCGAGGTGTGCTGCTGGATGATGGACATGGCGGGCGGTCGTTCGAAGTGCCGGGACAAGAATTCGGGCGTCGGGCTCGGTATGGGGCTCGCCGGGTGGTGCGGGATCGTGCTCGGGTGAGGGTGATGTTGGATGGTGGGGTGAAGCTGGGGATGCGTATGTCTTAATGCGTGACGTCGTGCAGCGTGGTGGTTGGTTGAGGCTGAGCTCCGTCTAGTTAGGTAGCTTGGGTGCTGTAGCTGTGCACGTGACATGCCTGAGTTGGCATGGGACAACCGCCCCTGTCATGACCTTCTGGTCTTGCCAACGAACCTTCACTGCTGAGGCAAGGAGCAGTCGTCTCTGTCTACGGCTAACGTGATCATTTCTAAACAAACACTTATTGATTGCATTGCTTAACCTCCTTGGGCCGCCCATTTCAGTCCTGGGGCAACCAACATATACCCATGTCGTGTTAAGGAGGTCAGCAAAAGCAGAGGTCGTTTGATATCCCCCAAAACCAAAAAGGCCACATACTCCCCGCATTCCCCAATAGCTCCGTTATGTTCCCACCAACAACCAGATTACTGGCGTCAACTTCTTGGTCAAAGTCAGCGAGTTGGTCTTGACATTTGAGAAGCCCTTTGCCGTTGGTGATGGCTGGGTGGGGTCGAATCAGGGGGGGCACTGTGAGACACCTTAGCGCTTAACATATAGGCATGCAGTTGCTGCATTTGATCGTCAAATCACCAACCAACATGAGGAAATCTGCCTACCTTGTCACGGCAAGATCGGTTGTCGACCGGGACTGGTCACGTATCTGGGGATTCGGGGAAGCCCACACCTGTATAAAGAAGTGCAGAGTGCCCGCCCGCACTTCATTCCGGGGCAATTCTCAAATCACTGGGCTAACGTCCTGGTTCGTTGGTATCGCGGCACGTTGATCTCACCGACAATCTCAAATCTCGCGAGAAACACCATGCCTTCCAAGGGGAGATACCCTATCATGATGAAGGATGACCTAGCCTGGGAAAAACTCGAGGAAGGTACTGACGCGTGGGAAGCGTCAGTTCGCGAAGAACAGGTATGCCTCTCTGTTGGCAGACTGATTCTGAAATACAAGCCTGGTCCGGCAGAGGTCATGCATCGAGCAATCCAGGGCGGATACAATGTTGTTTATCGCCTCGAATACAAAGACGGCTCGTCGATCATAATGAGGGTTCCCATCAAAGGTATCATCCCGGTTCAATCTTGACCGCATCAAGCTTGGAGATGCCAATAGAAAGCAGGCAGTGTTCAATTTCCCGACGAGAAGGTGCGCTACGAGGTGGCCACCATGCGATATGTTGCCGCCAACACGACCATCCCGGTCCCGCATGTCTACCACTACGGCACAGCGGAGGACAACCCAACCGGCCTGGGCCCTTTCATCATCATGGATTTCATCAAGCATCACCAGAACATGTCTAGAGCGCTCTGCGACCCCGAAATCCCAGCCGACGAGCGCCCGATGCTGGACCCTGACGTCGACGAGGAGAAGCTCGAGCTCCTGTACTCCCAGATGGCCAACATCCTGCTTCAGCTCGACGCCCTGAGGTTCCCCAAAATCGGATCACTCGTTGAAAAGGAGGACGGGGGTCCCATCTCCGTCGAGGGACGTCCCTTGATCGCGAACATGAACGCAATCATCGTTCATACCGGTGCGCCAGAGAGCATCCTGCCGTCTCAGCCCTTCACATCGGCGGCACAGTGGTACAGCGCCCTCGCCGACATGCACATGGCCCAGCTGGCCCTCCAGCACAACGACGCCGTGGACGACGAGGCCGACGCACGCGACAAGTACACCGCTCGCCAGCTGCTTCGGACCCTCGCCACCGAGGGCCGCCTCGCCTCGGAGCCGGAACCGGACGACGGCTACAGGCTGTTCTCCGAGGACTTCAGGCCCGTCAACGTTCTCATCGACGAGGACCTCAAGGTCGTGGCCGTCATCGACTGGGAGTTTGCCTACTCCGCCCCCTCGCAGTTCAGTTCCGACCCCCCCTGGTGGCTCCTCCTGCGGGAACCCGAGTCCTGGACCGGTGGCTACCGCCCGTGGATGCAGGCGTACGAGCCCCGGCTCCAGACCTTCCTGCGTGTGATGGCGGCCGAGGAGGCGAAGATGGCGACAACAACAACAACAGCGGACGTCGCCGCGAAGCTCAACGGTCTGTCGCTGGCCGTCGATGGGAAGGTTGATGTGCCGCTCTCCCAGCGCATGCGCGAGAGCTGGGAGAAGCAGACCTGGCTGCTCAGCTACGCGATCAGGAAGAGCTGGGCGTTTGATTTCGCGTGGTGGAAGTTCCTCGACGAGATGTACTTTGGGGAAAACGAGAACCAGGACTCCGAGGCCAGGCTGGACCGGCTTTCACAGCCGCAGAGGCAGGTGATGGAATCATTCGTGGCGCGCAAGCTGGAGGAAAGCAGAAAGCCCGAGATCGTCCAGTGGGACGACGAGCGCGCGGCAGAGTGTCTTGCTGAGCTGCTTGTCTGAAGTCAAACACTGGGTCGCCGAAGAATGAAGAAGCCGGACACTATCACATCAGCACAGGCACATCATCTTCTTCTCAATTTGTGCGGTACTGTAATATTCAATGCAAACATAGGTCTGAACGTCCATCGCCTCCCTTACGGATACACAAAGGTGGGCCTGTCTCTCAGCCCCCATTACCAACTGTTCGCACACGCTGGCATCCACCCAAGCCCGACCGGACCCCCCTCGGAGCAGACGAACCCCTTATGCGTCGATGAGGTTCTCCTCCTCGTTCTGCTGCACCTGGTCACGCTGCTTCTGCTTGTCCTTGGCCTCCTTCGCCGCCCGTTGGTAGAACTCGTTGAGGACCTTGGCGGGAATACGGTTGAGCAGGTCCTTGGGGTAGATGCGGAGCAGGCTCCACGCGAGGTCGAGGGACTCGAAGATGGTGCGCGACTCGTAGGGGCCCTGCGCGATGAACTGGCGCTCGAACTTCTCGAGGAACTCGAGAGACAGCTTGTCCTCGTTGGACAGGGCCTCCTCACCGACGACGGCCTTCATGGCCGCGGCGTCACGACCGATGGCGTACTTGGCGTACAGCTGGTTGGAAACATCGCCGTGGTCCTTGCGGGTCATGCCCTCGCCGATGGCGGACTTCATGAGACGGGAGAGCGAAGGCAGCACGTTGATGGGCGGGTAGATACCACGGTTGTACATGGGTCGGTCGACGAAGATCTGGCCCTCCGTGATGTAGCCCGTAAGATCGGGAATCGGGTGGGTGATGTCCTCGTTGGGCATGGTCAGAATGGGGATCTGGGTGATGGAGCCGTTGCGGCCCGAGACACGACCGGCTCGCTCGTAAATGGTCGACAAATCGGTGTACATGTAACCGGGGAAACCACGACGACCGGGCACCTCCTCACGGGCGGCGGAGACCTCACGGAGAGCGTCGCAGTAGGCAGACAGATCCGTCAGGATGACCAGGACGTGCTTCTCGAGCTGGTAGGCGTAGTATTCGGCGGTGGTCAGGGCGAGACGGGGAGTGATGATACGCTCGATCCTGCGGCACTTGTTAGCGTGGCTCTCGCGCATAGGCGTCGACACTTCACATACGTGGGGTCGTTGGCGAGGTTGAGGAACAGCGTGACACGCTCCAGACTGCCGTTCTCCTCGAAATCGCGGGTGAAGAATCGGGCCGTCTCGAGGTTGACACCCATGGCACCGAAAACGATGGAGAAGTTCTCCTCGTGACCGTCGTGCACGCCCTTGTTGGTGACACCCTGCTGCTGGACCAAGCTGGCCTGACGGCAAATCTGGGCGGCAATCTCGTTGTGAGGCAGACCGGCGGAGGAGAAGATGGGAATCTTCTGGCCACGCGCAATCGAGTTCATCGTGTCGATGGCAGAGATACCGGTCGAGATCATCTCCTCGGGGTATTCCTGGGAAGCGTCAGCGGGAGGACTTGTCGGGGAGGCAGCCCAGTTTGCGACGTACTCGGGAGAAGGGGTTGATGGGACTGCCGTTGATGTCGAGGTAGTCCTCGGCCAGGACCTTCGGGCCCTTGTCAATTGCGCGGCCGGAACCGTCGAAGACACGACCCAACATGTCCTCGGAAACTCCGAGCTTCAGGCTCTGACCGGTGAACTCGACTTTCGTCTGCGGCGTGGTTAGCGCGGGCCGTCGATGTGGCGGGAGGACAGCAATGTACCTTCTTCACGTCAATGCCGGTGGTGCCCTCGAAAACCTATTGCAGTCATCAGTCGGTATGCGTATCGGAGCGAGGGTTCGGCGATGTCTGCGCACCTGAACGACGGCGCGGTCACCTGGGATTGAAGTCAGCGGTGGGATGGTGAGGGTTGGACGCTGGGGTAAATACCTCGAGCCTCGAGGACCTGGCCAGATCGCTGCGTGCCATCGGGGAGAGTGATGTTCACGATCTCGTTGTACTTGGGGTATTTGACCTGCTCGCACGTCAGATTCTGAGGGTCGGCAGCGGTGGCCGGACGGGTGGGGGACGGACATTCTCGAGGATGACCAAGGGGCCGTTGACGCCACCGACGGTGTTGTAGCGGATTCGGGGCAGGATGGAGTAGGAGGACGAGTCTCGTGGGTCCGTCATGGTGGGCGTTGAGTAGCAGACCAGTGCCCTGTGTAGGGATGCGAGGCGATGCGAGGCGAGGTGGGAGGGCGGAGGAGTGCGGTCGGTGATGGGGGGACGGGGACCTGGTTCGGCTTGAGAAGCAAGGTGATGCAGCAATGCAGCTGGAGGAGAGGTTGGAGTTGGAGCTTGCACTGGGCCCTCCGCTCCACTGTCGGTCTGTCTGGGCGGTGGAGCCGCGCCCGACTGCGCTCCGCTGCCTCAGCCAGCTCAGCCAGCTTTTGGCCCGACGCGATAAGATAGCGTCGTGTGGAGCTAGCTCTCTGGCTGTGGCAGTGACATCACATGACTGTCGACTGCGGCCCACCATCTGATGGGGGGCTCGATGACGGTCTGGTGCCAGATGGTGCCAGGTGGTCTCAGTGCCTTTGGTGCCAGCTTTCTAACCGCCAGGCCAGCGACAGTCCGCATCCACCCGCGTTGAACCGTGATGTCTTCATTCGGCTGGAGGGATCTGGCCTTGTGGTCCTGGAATCATCACTCACAGATATGGCCACATATTACGGACTGTCGCAAAATCTAGCGATCGTGGTAGAGACGATGGTGAGACGTTCTTCAAGTGTCTCTATCGTGGAATCAAATCAAGTCATTTGTGACTCGGTTCTTGCAAGCAAATCATTTCTGCCTTGATTACCGTGTGCTTGACATTGTGCCAGCCAGGCGAGATAGTCATCAAAGCTGGAGAATGAAATCCTGTATCTCGCTCGGGGACGATCCTCGAGGCATGCACCCTTAAGTCGCCGTCGAGGATCCGTAATTGGATCGAACAACTTGGACGGCTATCACCGGGCAAACTTCTACCGCGTACTCAGTTGCCTCGGCAGCACATATTTGTTCGGGCAGCCCAAGAACGACAGGGAACAGTGGGACTTTGTGGAAAGTTTCGAAGATTTTGAAGCCCCGTGAAAACCAAGGCGGGCTTTGCAAGACAAGGTTTGGGATGGGGTGAGGCTTTGGCCAGGGGAAGTGGCATCGCATTTCAAAATGTGGAATCAAAACAAGGCGATAACATCATCTCCGGTAGGCTCATCGACCCTGAGGGGCTTGGACCGGTGCTTCGACTGCTTGGCATGCTTCGGTGCCCCGAGGAAGATGTCGCGGAGGGGAAAACCGCACCCGACGGACGTTCATTAGACCGCTTGTCAACTTTTGGGGAATGCATGCATCTTGTCCGCTCCCAGAAACGGTGACATGCTGTCTGGAGAAAGATTAGCAGAGGCGTTGGGACGGGGAGGCGCCGAGGGCCGTCACCTCACCCTCTGCAGGCCGAACCCACTGTCCACCAATACAGCCAATTAGGGGTCGGATGAGGCGCAACGTCAGCCCTACGAGAGGGGCCCTCAGCCCTACAGGCGAGCAGGGTCCTGAGCTTTTGGTGATTGGCGTCAATCAGCGGCCCGGCCCACCACATGGCAAGCTCGTGGGATTCGATGTGTCGGGATGATCTGCCCTCCTCGTGGCACCGTGGAGCGGCTCTGTGAAGTTGGTATCCGATTCACAGCCGCGGTGTCCGTCTATCTGATGGGCGTGAGCACTCCAGCAAGGACACTATTGATGGTTCGGCTTGGGATGCCCGAGGAAGAATCCGCTACCTCTGCGGACTCTGTAGAAGCTCATACCACCCGGGGCCCAGACGACACCCCGGTGGCTTGCTTTTTTGAACTTTGATCGAATCTTTTGCCCTCCAAGCTCACTATTCATACACCCACTGGACGATTTGGGGGTGTGTTTTGTGAGAATGGCTGCCATCGTGACCCGGGACAAACCTTTCTTTGCTACCAAAGCCTCCACCGAGTAACATAGCTAGAGAGTCTAATCTAGAGAGTATGGCCATGGCCTCCTCTCGTACCCTCGTAGACTGGACTTTGACCTTTGCTCCGTTTACTTAAGACCGGGTTTTTCCAATGCCCCCGGGGAAATCGCTTCAGCCTCCAAACCACTTACACACCCAGCAAGATCACTGCTTCCATCAAATCCTGTTGTTCTTTCATCCATTCACGGTCTTTTTGAGCATCAAGCAAGCCAAGTCTTCAAGCATCCCTTCTCGATACCCCTTTCATACTCGTCTACTACCTCGCTCACTCGCAGGGAGCCACCAAGCTGTGGTCCATACCACCTTCATCCACTTTTGCTCCTGTAACAGTTTGTAACATCAACAGCCTTCTTTCTGGAAATTCCAGCCACTACTTCAGCTGGACTCTGTTCTTCACGAGAAATCCATTATCGGGCCAGCCTTGACGGAACTTCGACCGCAAGACGAGATGTCTGCCTTCCACAGATACCGGTATCCAAGCCAACCAGTCCAAGGCAACATGGCCCAGGGGTCTACCTGGACCACCATGGTCCTTCCACCCGCCGGACAGTCCACCAGTCCAATCCAAACGACTTCTCGGCCAGGCTTTGTTATGCACCAGACACCTACCCAGTCTAACAATATGTACAACATCAACTACGGCGCCCAGAACATGGGCAATTTCAACCAGCAGCTCGCTCAGGCCCCGTTCAACCACGGCAACGCTCGCCGCCGGCGTGCAAGCAGGCGCCATGTCCACGTTGGCCATGAGCAGGCCTCTCAGTACATGGCTGGTCCGGTCCAGAACACCGGCTTCATCCAGTCCGACTTTACGTATGGTTCCCCGCCAGTGAGCGCCGTTTACACAAACACTTACGTACCCTTTCCCATTGTAACAGACAACAGCACGGTGGCAGGCTCACTCATTCCCATGAATGATTATGTGAACAGCACCACATACATCGACCAGAGCCAAGACCCAGCCGTCGACTACTGCGGTTTCAGCTCCAGTGCTTCAGAGATGCTTGATCAAATGGCCGCCGAGCAGGACCTTGAGGAAACACGCAGATGCACTGCGATGCTCGAGAGTTTCGACGCCGCCGGGCGAACCTCCCCGGCGGCCCCCCTCGCGGACGCCACCGTCGATATGGCCACTGAATCGACCGAGGTCACGGACCCTCTTGAGCACAGCATCACTCACTCGCAACCGGGTGACGACGCTGCTCCCAGTCTGGGCGAGGACCTAGCTGATTTGTGGCTGCAATTCGAGGATGATGTCGACAACGACCTAGACGGCCAACAGACTGCGGCCGACGATGCCCTCGAGCGCTGCTCCCTCTTCTCCGCGGACTTGAGCGACGATGCTGCGGTCTCAGGCCAGTCGCCCCTATCTGCAAATGACAACAAGGTCGAGAACTGGTTGACGGACCCGTTCAACTTTGGACCACTCGATGGCCAGACAGTGTCGCTGGGCTGGTGCCCGCCAGCGACTGACTTTGTTGATCCTAGTCTCCTGACTTTGACTGATCAAACCGACGGTACGGCATTCTCGACTTCGCTAAACGTTTCGGATGACATGTCTGAGGGCGAATACGCAGTCAGGCTTGGAGTGCTGTCTTTGCAGCAGCATATGAGCGCCGAGGATCAGGCCGCTAAGGATATTATCACCGAGACCCAGGTCCCCGAGATCCAGCTTCCTGAGGTCCAAGCCCCTGAGATTCAGTTCCTTGAGATGCAAAACCTCGAGGTTGGGACCGGCGGATCAACACCCTCGTCCGCAACCCTCTCTCCCACGAAGCGGAAGAGGGGCCCCAAGGGCCAGACAACCGATACACCTGCCGCGCCAGAGCGAACATCGAGCTCTGACATTGACCGCCCCGCCAAGAAGCGGAGGGGCAAGATCGCCAACAACGCGTGCGAAGCATGCCGAAAAGACAGGAAGCCCTGCGCGCCCGTGGAGGGCACCTTTGCATGCGCGCGCTGTCATAAGCGGGGAGCGGCGTGCAACAGGTTCGAGCCCGGCGCGGCGCAGGCGCCCGACGGCCGCACCAACCGCACCGTGCAGGAGAACCACCAGCGCATCTACAACGAGGGCGAGCGGGCCATCGCCAAGCTCTTCACGGCCCTGTCGGCCATGATGCCGTCTGTCGATGGCGACGAGACGGACGACCTCAAGCAGCGCCGCCGCAAGCTGGCCAGGGACGTCAACGCCCGCATGCCCGCGAGCAACCTCGAGAGCTGGATCCCCGTCACGGCCGACGACGTCGCGGGCCTACCCCTGTCGAGCGGCTGCTTGAGGCTCATCGGGGCGCGCGACTCGTTCGTGAAGCCCGTTCCGGCGCACGGAAAGCTCGAGCTCCGACGCAAGGCGTGCCGCGAGCTCGCGGACCAAATCGGCAAGGTCGTCGGCGTCCTGGTGGACTGCATCGTGTATGCGAATGCGGACGAACAGAGAATGCAGGCTGCCCAATACCTCTGCAGGCTTGTCGACGACCCCGAAATGTTCAATAGCCACAACCCGGAGAAGAACCCGCTGTCGGTGGCGTTCAGGAAGCATCTTGACAACATTACCAAGAACGTGGCCCAGAACTGAGGCCGGCATGGGAAGCAAAAGGAATAGGAATGGAAACAGATCAGAAAAAGGAGGACACGGAATACGAGAAGTTCGATGCCTTTTCCCGGAGTTGAAACTCGTCCTCCGTCTTGTCGGCATACGCATCGGAGCAAAAACAGCATTACACATGGTTGGATACCTGTCATCGAGTGGTCCTGGGGAGGACTGCAAACGAGTCTCGACACTCGAGGGTGAACACAGGCGGGATGGGAGGGATTTGAACCGAGAACAGAGTAATGCTCGAACCGTAAATTAGATTGATGAATACGCATGGCTATGACCATAGACCGCCTGATGATGCCTCGCTGCGTGACATGACGTGAATGTCGTGAATATATGCGCTGCGCCGCCGAGAGAACCGCCCTGGGAATGCCGACGACAGAATGAGAGAAGGCCGGGTCGCTCAGTGGCTGGCGGCGGCCTTCTCCTTGCGCTTCTCGGCGACGATGCGGTCGACGCGCCAGAAGGCGGCGGCGCCCTCGAAGAAGGTGGTGCCGACCCACTGCCACCACAGCAGGCTCCCCGGGGCGACGCCGTGGGGGACGAGGCGGGAGCGGTGCATCCACCAGGACTCGATCAGGTGGATGCCGAGGACGGGCCAGAAGATGGCCTTGACGAGCCAGCGGTAGGAGCGGGGCCCGCCGGGGTAGACGGCCTGGAGGAGCTTCCAGAAGGGGGTGCCGGGCAGGACGAAGGAGATGGTGGCGTAGCTGAGGAAGTAGAGGGCGACGGCGGCGAAGACGACGATCTCGACGCCGCTCGGGGGCTCGTAGGTGGTGATGTAGACGTCGCGGATGCCGAGGGCCTTGCGGGCGTCGGCGTCCATGGCGATGACGCGGGAGCGGGCTTCGGCGAGGGACTCGAGGGGCGGGGAGAAGGGGATGAGGAACTCGCGGCCGCCGAGGCCGCCGGCGGCGATGGTCATGCCGTCGAGGGTGAGGTCCTTGAGCCAGGGGGTGGAGGCGGCGCGGGGGGAGAGGTTGGCGTAGTGGCGGAGGTAGTGGGAGAGCTCGCGGGCGTGCGACTTGTTCATGTGGGAGGCGATGCGACTGCGCGCGGCCTCATCGGGGCTCAGAGCGGGGGCGGCCATCCTGGATGTTTTTTGCGTGTTGTTTAGGTCGAGTGGTGGTGAGGGTGAAGTCTTGGTGAATGTGCCGTCTGGGCAGAATTTAGAGTCTGGCCGAAGTTCCTTCGCCTGTTGGTCGAGTGGATGGATGCATGTCGTCAAATACGTGGCTGGTGGGGTGATGCTACACGGTGAGACACGGTAAAAATACAGGGGGTGTTAGGTAATCAGCGACCTGGCCAGGGACCACCAACCGCTGTGGCTGCCCCTGGGCCCCTGCTCCCGGGGCCTGGACCTACCCGTGGCTGCTACCCGTGGCTGGTGCCTCAAGTGCCTGCCTTTCCCTGCGCCTGTGCCTGAGGTGCTTCGCGAAACGGCTCTTGGACTCTCCATCGCTTCCCGTCCCACCTTCGGAGCATTTTCCCAAACGGAACACGACCGATCGATCGTCCAGAACTTTGTTGGAACGACGCATCTCCATCAGTGTCCTCGTCCTGCCAGTCATTATGAGTACCGGATCTTACTACCGATGGTGTACCACGCAGAAGGAACGCACTTCACATGACACGGCAGATGCAAGAGCACTGGAGCGACCCGCGATGATTACACGGTTCAAACATACTTTTCGCAGGCAGTCTCAGCTCGACCTCGCACCGCCGTCTCCCATCCCTATTCTCAAGTATGCCAAGTGGTATCTCACATCTCCGTAGGCCGGTTCCGTTGTTCCCGGGCTATGCAAAAAAATCAAAGAGCCGCCGTCCTCCATCCGAGTACCCCGAGTACGCCAACATGGTGCCATCAAACCAGACACACAAGAGGAAACGCCAGATCGACACCATCTCGATGTCATCCCCGAGCTTGTCCTCGTCCATAACGCCCGAAACCAGAACCTGAGTCCACCGTTGTCGTCGTGTGCACGTGGATCCCCGACTCCATCGAGCTGTGCCTGTCGTCGTCCACCGCCTCTTCCCTCCACCCTGATGGTGAGGCACCAATCTCCGTCTGCACGTCGCCCTTCACCTTGTCGCCCAGCTCAAGCTCGCTCTCGTTCGCCTCACCCTTCCCACCTAGCTTTAGCTTGAAGAGCTTGAATCTCGAATCTGGCGCCGCCGCACGGGTCGAGGGGCCCGGCACCGGGTGGCTGTACTTGGCGTCACTGTACATGCCGGACCGCAGGTTCGACGAGTTGCTTGACTCCTGCTTCTTGTGGCTCTCCGACGAGAAGCCCGACTTGGCCACCAGGGTGCCGAAGAAGTTGGGCAGGACCCTGTTCACGAGCACGCGGATGGCCGGCAGCGATGTGACGAGAAGCGAGACGGAAACCTCGAGCCCCGTCCAGATGAGCGTGTCCGTGTAGTCCCACGTCGGGTTCTTGGACCGCGCAAAGTGAACGATATACTGCAGCCGGATGCAGGAGGTGATGAGGATGAAGACGCCCAGGCTGAACATGATCATGATGCCCATCTTGGAGCGCCACGACATGTTGAGGCCGAACAGCAGCGGCAGCGGCATCACCAGGATGATGACGTCCTGCGCGATGCTGAACCCCGCCGCCGTGTATGCGAGCGTGTTGACGTTGAGGCAGCGGTGCGCGCCGTACGTGCCCTTCCACCCCAGCCAGTTGAACTCGATCGGAGAGCACTGAAAGATTTGCAGAAACACGAAGACCGTCGTCGCCATGCCGATGAAAACCATGACCGCGTAGGTGGCGATGCGGAATGCTTTGTTTGGGAAGATGCGGAGGAAGAAGCAAAGGATCGAAAGCTTGGTGAGTGCCAGGCATACGAGGTACAGGCTTTCGTCGGCGTAGAAGAGCTGACACTTGATTAGACTTGTCGCTCCCAACCTGGCCGTTCGTCGGAGCAGCCTTACCTTGAGGCAATTCGTCAGGTCGTCTGGGTCGACGGTCCAGATATCAACGCCGAAGCAGTTCATGCCAACTGATTTCCATCGTCAGCTCGGTGCCCTTCGGAGACATTGGTCGATCAGAATACTCACTGAGCTGGCCCAAGACGAAGAAGGGGGTGTAAATGATCTGTTCAATGGTCAATCGACAGCTGCTGGCACAAGGATGGTGGTTACATACGACGCAGACGAGCATGATCCAGTCATCAGCCTCGAACCCATGGACGGTCGTGTACCGCGAGAACAGCCGCAGCCACACAGAGAACCACGCTGGAATCTCGATGGCAAGGGGCGCCAGGAGCGCCGGTTTGCGTGAGCGGACTGGACGCTGACACGCCTCGGCTTCCACTCTCGCGACCTCTATTTCTCGGTTAGGCTGCCGGACGATCGGGACAGAGATATCGAGACAAAAAAACGCACCTATCGCATCCAGAACGTTCTCGCACCTATCCGCCACGCAGTTCTCTGTTGCCGTGCGCAAGTCGTCATCGGTGCATATGCATGTCGTGTTGGTTAGACTTCCGCACGCTGATAGCGGGACTTGCTCTGTGATGCAGCTCAACTAGAGATGGCAAACGTCAGCGACGGCAGTTCACCAGCGTCCAGGCCACAACGATTAGGCGTCGGGGATGCTCGAACGTACGCCACATGCCGGTATCCTGCCGACAAAGCTGATGAGGTCTGGGGTTTGGCTGGCGACTAGCGATCCAGCCGCCAGCAGTAGCCACGGCGAGAGTTTCGCGAACCTCATGTTCTCGATTCGGTGTCCACAGCAGCGCTGAAGAGGCTTTACTGGACCCCGGGATTATTCCACCTCGATGGTGAGTGGCTGTTGCGGATGGCACTCGATGCGGTTGTTGACCTTTATGACATGGTTGAGGAAGCTGACCCGCGAAACAGGGCAGTCCGAAGGCACAAGGAGGCGAGCGGCCCGGCGCCATATAAACGCAGAGCTACTGAGCCTCTGGTTGAAACATGACACAAACCACCCCAGGCGCACAGGATGCGCGCAGGACGGGGTCTCGTAGCGGCCAAGCACATTGAGCTATCCAGCCTGCTGAGCCATCCTTCGTGGACGCGCGGGCCTGCGTGTGCTCTGACCTGACTCTCGCCCTCTCCCCACCATACACTCCATGTTCCAACACGATTCGGCAAGGGACACCCGACGGCGCCAGCACGATTGTGGGACTCCCCCTGACGACGACCGCATGGTGACACAGGAGCTCTTCGACCATGGGGCGTCCCAACTCAGGTAGCGTGGCAAGCAGGGTTCGCGGTCAGCCTGGGATGGGGCAACATGGGAACCAGGGCAAATAGCCGGGCCAAGCATGACTAGGCAGGCAAGCTGCTATGGGCAAATTGCGGGAGTGGAGGTGTGCTAGCGACGTTTTGTCCTACCTGACGACGGCCCTGCTAACCCAGGCCCAGACGGTGACGAAGAGGATTAGGCCGCCGCGGCGGGTTAGTGCATGCTTCGTTACGCCCGAGAAGCTCACTTGCTGGCGGCTGAAACCTTGCTCGCGGTCGCGAGGTCGCACGACAGGAAAGCCTCTCAATCGGGCTGGGAAGGCGGGCGGACAAGACGAGCGACGGCCCGTCATCCTATGCAAGCCTCGCCTTTACCGTGTTGCTTCGAGAAACAATCGCCGGCTGCGTTCTGCCCGTGTCTGACCCCCTCAACGTTTTTCTCCCTGACGTGCGGCGCCCGGAAGCCAGGTGGACGGGAGAGGGGCGTTCACGGACGCCTAGTCGCCCAGCACTTGTCCCCTGCTGGTCTAGGCGGACGATCGATCCTCTGTTGGGTTGGGGCGACAATAGGGCCCTTGGTTGGGAATCCGTGCATCGCGAAGTACACCCCTTCTGCACCGTCGATCCTTGCAGCATCAGATTAATGGTTTCCCCGGAGAATTTCCTCTTGTCCACGCTGCGCCCCCTGCTCTTCCTCCGCACGCTCTTCTCACCCAGCTCCTTGCTCTCTTCCTATGAGACGTCCCTCCCGACGGACTGTCCTACCGCTCCGCACGACCCAAGTCTCGCCACAGCTGGTTAGCTTCAGCATACGGGATGACTGGCGACGGGCGATTGGTGGCCTGGTGTCTCGCGGTACGTGGCCATTTCAGCGCCAGTTTGCCCTTGGGACCCAGGCCCGGCATGCGATGCGCTCTGGCCGCCTGTTGCTGAAGCCTGCAGACTTGCACAGCAACGAAGCGAGGCCCTGACGAGCGTGGTGACGTGCAGAGAAGCTCGCCGTCCCAACACGAAACTGCCTTCCCACCAGGCCCCAGCCCAAAGCTGGCCCGAGACCGCGGGACGCATCGGTTGTGGGCGCGCCCGTGCTGTGCAGCTTTCGTGCGAGGGAGGATATGCCCTTGTTCGTGCGATGGCGGCTGCTGAGCACGCCGGCCTGCGTGTTGTGCCTGTGAAGCCCTCGCCTGCGGGACATGACGGGCGGGCGGGCGCATCGCGCATGCTGTGCGGCTTCCACTTCGAGATCAGGGTCCAGACTAATCACCAAGAGAAAAAAGGAGCCCAGACGGCGCGGCGGCAGATGCGCGTAGCGAATACGGGACGTCCTGAAGAAGAGCCACCCGCTACCGAATTAGGACGGGCATGGCTGATCGACGGCGCCACTGCGAGGACGGATTAGGCCCTCGCTGTGGGAGATTGGGGCGTCTCTCTTTGTGCGAAGTGAGACCCGGCCCAGCAGAGCGGGCAGCCCGGATCTCTACGGCGCCGTTTTTTTGCTTTTCGGGAGATGACCGCTCCGGCAGTTGATACCTGGGCCTGGATGAGGGTGGACGAGCGAGAGGGTGGGCGTCAGGACGAGACGCTTGCGGATGGGAGACGCAGTGCATCGGCCTCTGGCGTGGAGGTTTGTTTTTGGATTCCGGCACATGAGCGTGCGCGACGGCCTCGCGAGCGGTCTGGCCTTCGTCTCTGGGGACCACCAAGACTCGAGAGCAGCAGCCCTCCTCTTCGTCAGTCTACGGGAATAGTCCAGGAAACGGCTACAAGGAACTCTCCGCTGCGGGCGAAGGTCGCTCTTACGCTCTTCAGACAAGGCGCGACTGGCACGGATGAGACGGTGGCTGCTAGCGCGGACGGCTAGAGTGGTAGCATGACCGGCTCGAGTCAGCAGTAAGGCCACCCAGGGAATAGCATGAACAGGTAAGTGCCAAGGTCAAGACAGTCATCACGGCGATGGAGAGATGGGCCAAATAGGAGATGAAAATTCCAACCCCTTGGCAGAGCCACTTTGCGGCGCTGGCGGTCTTGACGCCGAACGTGCGAGGGAACATGGTTGAGGGGCTGAACGGCAGCATAGACGTCTTGGCTGCAGGACCGTACGATCCACGGCGGGCGATGCGTCTCGTCCGCGTCACCGTTCACGTGTCGGGCTCCCAGGCTCGAGGGCGTCCGTCAGCCTATTTAGCCCTGTTGCTGCGCGCTAATCGCCCTATCTGCGGTCGAACGCCGTGCGGTCGTCGATGGATGGTTCTAGGGCGTGTCTGTTGTTGGGAGAGCGTTTCTGGTGGCACTGAGGCCTTCGCTCTAGCCTGAAGAGGTCGAGGGGAGAGAATGTGGTGTCGAAGAGGTCTGTGTTAAGCTTTCGGGCTGAGGCGGCAGGCGGAGAGTTTGTGTCGTCGCGGGCCGGAGGTGGGAGGGCGCCCCATCGCCTTGACTCGGGAGAGTTCAGCGCGCAGGAGTCACTTGGTTGGGGCCGTTCTTTTTCGGGGTCACGGTGCTAGACGGGCGAGGCAAGCGAGTGACGTCTGATGGGGCACACAGCCCGAAGCTTGTTGCTTACTGCTTACTGCCGTATCATCGTGTTGTCAAATCGCAGCGCGAACGGGCATTGATGCGTTCGGCCCGGCAGAGAAGCTGCGCTGCGTGGATGCATCGGAATTCACATGTGAGCGGCAGACGGCCACGGCAAAAGCGAGGAACGGCACATGCTTGAACCCGAAATGCTGGAATTGTCCTGTCCTGCTGGCCTGCCTCCCTCCACGGCAGCCGCCGCTACTCCTCCCCCTCGGGCGCCGGCAGCACGGCCTGCGGGCGGTAGACGGGCTCCATGTCGGCGTCGTAGGCGGCGCCGGTGCCGTCGTAGGGGCTGTCGTCGTCGGCGTGCAGCCACCACAGCTTGCGGACGTGCTCGAGCACGCCCTGGCCGCTGGCGCCGGGGAGGCCGAGGTTGGGCGGGGGGATGGGCAGGGCGCGGTCGGGGTCGCGGCTGTAGGCGCCGGGGTAGGAGGCGGAGCCGTTGACGGCGTCGCGGCCGGGCGGGTCGCGGTTGGGGGCGAGGACGCGGCTGCCGAGGTCCTGGACGAACTGGTAGATGTTGGCGCCGGCGTCGTAGCGGCCCAGGTGCGGCGTGGCCCAGTTGAACTGCAGCGTGGCGAGCATCGAGTAGTGCGTGTAGAAGGTGTCGTCGGTGGTGCCGCGGACGTAGCGCGGCAGGGCGGAGCCGAGCAGCAGGGCGGCGACGCGGTTGGGGCTGGCGGCGTCGGCGGCCTCGTCGTAGGTGAGCAGGACGAGGGTGCGGCCGTGGAGGGCGCCGGGGGCGAGGAGGGGCGTGACGAGGTCGGCGGCCCAGGCGGTGGCGTCGGCGAGGGACGTGTTGCGGCCCGAGTGGGAGAGGTTGGGCACGACGAAGGCGTACTGCGGCACGCTGTCGGCGGCGACGTCGGCGCGGAAGTCGGCGAGCGACTGCAGGTTGAGCAGGCGCGTGCCGTTGAGGTTGATGCTGTCAAAGGTGGCGAAGGGGCTGGCCTGTCAGTTGTCGCCTGCATCGTCGGCATCGGGGAGAGGCTCACTTGTGGCGGCGGACGTACTCCCAGGCGCCAGCGCCGCCCGGCCCGTCGCTGGCGGGGCCCATGTAGCCGGGGCCGGGGAGGTCCTCCATGTAGGCCTTCCAGCCGAGGCCGCGCCAGTCGAGGAGGTCGACGACGGTGGAGACCTTGATGGGGACGCGGAAGGTGTCATCGTGGTCGAGGCCGAAGTAGTCGCCGGCGATGGCGGCGAGGTAGTTGGGCTGGGCGGGGTGGGACTGGGCGTGGTAGCCGGTGAGGAGGATGCCCTGCTCCTTCAACTCGGCGATGCGCGGGTCGTTGACGACATCGTCGCGGTTCTGTACTGTCAGCGTGTGCCATGTGTGATAATGTGTGATGAGATGTGGTGATGCACGATGGGATGTGGTGATGCGTGATGGGATGTGGTGATGCATGATGGGACGGAGGGTGGCCAGGCAACGTACCTGCTTGCCGAGGAAGATGGTGATGAAGCGGTCGAATGTGCGGCCGGGGATGTAATCGGACGAGACGAGGGTGAGGAGGAGGCAGCTGAGCAGCAGGCCGGATATGGGTCGTCGGAACATGAGCATGGTGAAGGCGTCGTTACGCGGCGGACCATGTCTGGTGGCTGGTGGCTTGTGGCTGGTGTCCAGCGTCCAGTGTTTAGTCTTTGGTGTCTGTCCAGTGTCTGGCTGTGTTTGAGGGGGACAGCGAGCAGCAAGATGGCCAGACAGCATGCATGCACAGAGCAGTCAGTGACAGCAAGAGGAAATCAATCAAGGAACGAAAGAACAAAAAAAACGAAAGAACGAAAGAAAGAAGCCACGGCAGCTGGACTTCCACTGTTGAGCGAGGCAGAGGCTCCTGTGCTCACGGCCGTTTCGTTTCCAGCCCGTTTCACCCCTTGAAACAGCCGTGGTGGTGTGCTCGGGAGGCAGATGCTGGCTCACGGACGCTGCCAAGGCGGCGACACTGATCGGCACTCTCTTGGAGGGGGAAAGCGAGCATCTTGGAGGACTGGCTGCGAGGAGCGAGATGAAGCTGTTGTGATGCGCAGCGCAGGCGTCGTCAAGTGAGACATGGTAGATGTGGTTCTGCTGTCCCGGTGTTCTGGCGTCGTGCCCTGCGCATGGGTGACACGAGGCGGATGTCGAGGATCCGTATGTGACCCATCCATCATCCATCACACATCACCTCATCTCGTGGCGTGGCGTGACGTGACTCCTCGTCGATCCCAGGCAGCTCGTCAAGCGAAAGAAAGCAGGCCACTCCTGATCCGGCGCTACCACGCTGGGCTGGCGAAGAGGAGGCCGTTGTCGGGCGAGGCGTCGTTCGTAGAGGAGGGCTGGCGAGGGCTTAAAAAGGGGAGGGAGGGGACGAAGCGGGACGGCGGCGTTTTGTTGTGACGCACAGCGGCAGGCCATGTGGGTCGTGGGCTCGGCTATTGGACGCGAGATGTGGGGACTCTAGGGCACCCCGGTAAGATTTAGATCTGATAAGATGAAAAATTGATAATCAGATCCTCGGTCATAAGCAGGCAGGACCCTCTTAACGAGGCTCGGACGGCCGAGGCGCCACTTCTGCCCGAGCACGTGCTAGGTGCCTAACAGCCCTGGGCCCTCGCCCCCCGCTTGCCCTGTTTGCCTCGCACCACCTGATCTCGGACGCCGAGTTCTTCTCCTTCCAGGGCCCTTTTCTTCCTTCCCAGCAAAGGCCACACCCACCACACCCACCCCATGCCAGCCAGGCCCCAAAGTCAAAGCAGGAACACAAAGCTGAGATGACTCTTGCGCCCCTCCGATCCGGAGCCTGCAGACTTTTTGGAACGGATTGTTGAACCCTGGCCGCCTTCTATATCTCGCAGGAACCCTAGGCTCGCCGCCATCCCTCTCGCGTGCGACCCCCCAAACTTCTCTCTGTCCTCTCTCGCCAATTGCCTCACGCGACCATCCTCGCGCGCTCTCTCTCTCTCAGGTTTCACCACGCTACCAGGTCTCGCCAGGCCCCAAATCAGCCATCATGTCGAGCTCCAATACCGTGGACGACAACATGAGCGTCCACTCGCGCCCCGACGGCGACGACGACGACGACCACAACGGCCCTGATCATCCACGCAAGCGCCAGCGCGTCCGCCTCAGCTGCCTCGAGTGCCGCCGCCGCAAGCTGTCGTGCGACAGAGGCTACCCCTGCCAGCGCTGTCTCAAGAGCGGCACCCCCGACCGCTGCACCTACGAGACCAAGTCTGGCGTCGTGATGAACGCCAGCGCCGGCGTGCCCCCTGCCTTTGCCCAGCTCGACTCGCGCCGCCACGGCCTCGGTCACGCTCTCGGTCACGGTCACGGCCTCGGCGGCCCCGACGTCTCCGTCTCCAGCGGCTCCTCCGACCCCGGCAAGGACCACGACCGCATCCGCCGCCTCGAGCTCGAGGTGGCCCAGCTCAAGGGCCAGCTCACCCACCACCACCACCAGACGACCGCCAACACGGCCGTCTCCTCCTTCGACGGCAGCACCGTCGCCGCCTCCAACTCGCCCCTCACCCACAAGGACGACGTGCCCGAGACGCCGTCCGACCCCGAGGCCGACCAGGTCCACCCGGCCTGCTACGGCTTCACCGAGAACGAGAAGGCCGAGCTGCGCTTCTTCCGCGGCAAGGAGTTCCGCACCCGCTACTTCGGCCCGCACAACGCCACCATGGCCTTCCTCGAGGTGAGCCTCTCTCTCCTTTCTTCTCACTCGTCCTTGGTCGTCCTTGGTCGTCCTTGGTCGTCCTTGGTCGTCCTTGGTCGTCCTCACCCGTCCCTTGCTCATCCTCATTCGATGTCCTTCACTCACCCTCACTCTCACTCTCACTCTCACTCGCTCGTCCTACCCATCCCATTGGTCGCTCGCTCTCTCATAACCCTGCGCCTTGCATGCCCTCACGTTGCATGCTCTCACGCTGCATGCTTCACGTGGCATCCTTCACGTGGCTGCCTCGCGTTACACTGCATCCTCCTCTCGTTCCTTTTTTCGTGAGCCGCAAGCTGACTGAGACAGCTCGGCGGCCTGTGCCCGTTCATGCAGGAGACGGCCGACGAGTGGCTGCGCCCGGCCGCGGCCCACGACCTCAAGGACCGCAAGAAGCGCAAGGAGGACCGCGAGCGCCTCTTCCTCGAGCGCGACCTCGACCTCGAGGCCCTCGTGCCCCCCCGCCCCGAGGCCGACGCCCTCGTCGAGGTCTACCTCAGCCAGTTCGAGCAGGTCCACCGCATCGTCCACATTCCCACCTTCCGCCGTGAGTACGCCCGCTTCTGGGCCAGCCCGGCCGACGGCCGCTGCGCCGCCTTCACCGCCATGCTGCTCGCCATGATCGCCGTCTCCAACTGCGTCCACACCCACGACCGCCCTCGCTTCACCGGCATGCTCTCCAACGCCCACAACACGGCCCACAAGTGGATCGAGCTCGTCGAGCGCTCAGGCCCGCCAGAGCATGAAGCACCGCCGCCTCATCCACTACCAGATCGCCTGCCTCCTCTACCTCGGCAAGCGCATCAACACGGTCAAGAAGAAGCGCTTCTGGACCAACTCGGGCGCCCTCATCCAGGACGGCATCTCCGTCGGCCTCCACCGCGACCCCAGCCACATGGGCGGCCGCATCTCCCTCTACAACCAGGAGATGCGCCGCCGCATCTGGGCCACCGTCCAGGAGTTCGACATCCAGGCCAGCTTCGACCACGGCCTGCCCACCCTCGTGAGCCAGCTGCACTACGACGTCAGCGCCCCCCGCAACCTCGACGACGAGGACTTTGACGAGGAGACGACCCAGCTGCCGCCCTCCAAGCCCGCGCGCGACTACACCTACTCCTCCTACCAGAACCTCGCCCGCCAGAGCCTGCCCCTGCGCATGGAGCTCAGCCGCCTCCTCTGCGGGCCCCCCGGCGACCTCGACTACGAGCAGGTCATCCGCTTCACCAACGACATCACCCGCGAGATCGACTCCCTGCCCTCCTGGGAGACGGACGGCTCCAACAGCCAGAACGGCAAGCGGCCCCTGCTCGCCTACACCCTCCTCCACATCCAGCTGCGCCAGTACATCATCCCCCTGCACCAGCGCTTCATCAAGCTGCGCAAGTCCAACCCCAAGTACCAGTACTCCGAGATCATCTACTACAACGCCGCCCGCGACATCGTCCTGCTCCACGACAAGCTCTACGACCAGGGCGTGCGCTGCCTCAACTTCCTGCGCGAGGACGCCCTCACCACCGCCGTCAACCTCTGCAAGGTCACCATGCTGCAGCCGCGCGGCTCCACCCACATGATCATGATCAACTCGGCCCACACCGTCAAGCTGCTCGAGCGCTGCCTCGTCATGAAGGAGGACCGCCTCATGCGCTGCGGCAACAACGAGCCCTGGGGCTACTCCATCATGTGCGCCGCCCTCGGCCTGCTCGAGGTCCACCTCAACCTCAAGACGGCCGAGCAGGCCAAGGCCGCCTCCGCCGAGCGCTTCGTCAACCTGCACTACAAGCTGCTGTCGTACCAGGACCCCCCCGTCGCCGGAGGCCAGCCCGCCGACGCCGGCGGCCGCCTGCCGGGGCTGGACGTCCCGGAGCGCCCCAAGGTGAGCATCCTTCACCCCGTCTCCTCCCCGTCCCTCGCTAACACCGCCCAGTCCGTCACGCCGTTCTCGTTCCCCGCGTTCCCTCCCTCGTCGCAGGGCGCGCTGCCCGAGGGCCCGTCGATGCCCATGACGTGGCTGCCCACGGCCGTGGACCCAGCGGTATGTCTGCCGTCCCTTGTCGCTGCCGCGGTTGCTGATTCCGTCCAGGCGCAGGCTTTCAACCCCGACTTTAGCATGGAGACTCTGGGGTTGAATCTGAACGAGCTGTGGGGCGAGTCGTGGGACTTCAGCTAGGGCGGCGCATGACAATGTGATGACGAGTTGACGAGCCGGCGTTTGGGCGGGAATTTTTTCTTCTCTTTTTTGGAGAGACATTCGGGCGGAGAAGTCGGGCTTGAACACTTTTTGGATGGAAAGAGACGGATGCATGAGACGGATGCATGAGACGGCCGAGACATGGACGGCGGCCCGGAGGGCTTGTACTACTACTACTACTACTACACGTGTAATGAACCTGTGATACCCTGCTGGCCGCTCGACGGGGATAGGGCCGCGGCGTCCCCATCAACGAAGACATTCCTCCACCTCCGCCGCCGTCCGTTCCGTGCCGCCAGCGTGTTTGTTGTCGAACGCACCAGCCACATGGCTATCAGCACTCGGCGTGACTGGCGCGCCAGTCCCTCGGCCAGCCTTCCGCATTGGAGAGAGGCAGAGAGAGAGAGGCTCGTCTCGGGGGGGACGTGACGCCGCGCGGACCAATTGCCCAATGCAGGTGCCGTCCAGGGGTCGTCCGCCCCCCCCATGCCGAGGCCGGGCCGGCAGTTTGGCAGCCCCCTCCTCCCCACCACCCCCGCCTGGCTCGCGCGGTTTCTCGACCTTCCCCAAAGCCACCCCTCCTCCGCGAGCCGGTATCGCATCGCCAGATCGGCCTGGCCAATGGCGCACCTCGGCGGGCCCACGTCGCGGGCGAAGGACCCCAGTTCTGGCGATGCCATCTGCCGCCGTGCTGTGAAGGGGGCCAGGGCCCCCGGGGGAGGCCCAATAACGTGACCTCGAGGGACCACGATGGCACTCTAGCTGGAGCGGAGGGCTGGAGGCTGGAAGGGGAGATTGAGGAGGGAGATCACCATCAAGGCGGTAGATAAAATGAGGGCACGCCGCGAGGGCTGGACAAGAAGTGGTCTACAGTCAGCGACTCTGCCTCAATACCTCTCTGCCTCTGCAGCTCTGCATCTCTGCCTCCCTGCCTCCTGCCTCTCGCCCAGCATCGCCATGTCGCCGTCCCTGATCAGCATCGTCACCTGGCTCGCGGCCGCGTCGTCGACGCTCGCGGCGCCGCTGCTCGAGTCGCGCGCCGTCATCGCGCACGACGCCGTCGTCGGGTTCCCGCAGACGGTGCCGTCGGGCGCCGCGGGCCAGCAGTACCTGAAGCAC
>JPET01000004.1:2752246-2778309 GCA_000732205.1 Verticillium tricorpus MUCL 9792
CCCCCCCCATCTCCCTGGTGACCTCGTTGATCTCGTGCTGACCGGAGCAGCGGCGGCCTCAACCCCACGGGCAGCAGCAGCGCCAGCTGCTCGTCCAGCGCGGGGCAGGTGTACGCGCGGCGGGGCACGCACAACGGCGTCAGCGCCATCATGTACGCGTGGTACATGCCCAAGGACTCGCCGTCGTCGGGGCTCGGCCACCGGCACGACTGGGAGGCGGCCGTCGTGTGGCTGTCGTCGTCGGCGGCCGACGCCACGGTGCTGGGCGTCGCCGCCTCGGCCCACGGCGGCTTCGACCCCAAGCCCGCCGCCGACGTGAGCTTCACCGGCGTCCGCCCCCGCCTCGGCTACCGCAGCACCTGGCCCGTCAACCACCAGATCGTCTTCACCAGCGACCAGGGCGGCGAGCAGCCCCTCGTCGCCTGGGAGAGCCTGACCCCCGCCGCCCGCGCCGCCCTCGAGTCCACCAACTTTGGCTCCGCGAACGTGCCCCTCAAGGACGCCAACTTTGCGAGCAACCTGCAGAAGGCGGCGCTGTGATGCGGTCGCCCGTCATGGTCGGTCGATGGCCCTGGAGGAGCAGCTGTGGTGGTGATGGTGATGGTGATGGTGATGGACAGTTGGGAAGGAAGCACCAAGGGAGGAGGCGGATCACCAGCGGGAGCAGATTGTAAGAGATGAGTAATCATTGACACAGCCACATCAGTGTGGCGCCTTCTCCTCGACGACGTCCCTTCTGTTCCAACATCCATCGTCCGCCCCTTCTTCTTGCATCCCCTCTGTCGTCCATGATATCTTCGTCCAGCTCGCGACCCCGTCTCCGTCGCCAACGCTTCCGTGCTGCAGCCACGATAGTCACCGACATCGCAGAAACGTCCTCGTCCAATCGCTCAAGCCCGGGGCGTCTCCACATCCCGCGTCGTCTGCCTCATCATCGCTTCCAGCTCCTGCAGGCCCTCATTCGCTGCCTCGCCCTCGTCCTGCCCTCCGGCCGCCCGCGCGACAAGCCTATCTGTGATGCTCGGTGACGGATCCGTCAGATAGTCCTGGAGTGCAGGAGGGGTTCCCTGCATACGGGGACTACTGCTCGTCAGCTTCCACCCCGAGACGTGGCACTCTCAGGGCCATACCCTTCACCGGACACCTTCATCGAGGGAGCGACGGAAGCGGCCGCCATGTCGATTCCAATTCTCTGCTGGAATTATGGGAGAGATGCAGTGTGCTGGTGTCGTCTCGCTCCCTTGCTTCGGAATTCCGTGGGCGGTCAATTGAGTGCTGGTGCTGGACAGGGGCGGTTCGACTCTGATGGCCAGGTGAAAGTTAACTGAGTATCTCGTCGGCTGCTTCGTGCAGAGGCTTGAATACGGGGGCAGGAATACCATCACGAGGATCCTCGTCTCTTTTTATGGCTTTCTTTCTTTCCTGAAAGACCGTTCTCCCGCGAGACATCTCGCCTGAGCACTCGCATCAGGGCACTCGCGCAATCGAGCACAAGACGACGATACTTCGCACTGCGCGACGACGCCCGTGATCCTTCTCGAGATGCGCGACATCGCGGCCGTCGGTGACGCACATGGATGATGGACCGGGGATCGTCATCCAGGGACATGAATCTATTCCCAAACTGGCGCTCGACGTCTGCAGCCTTACTTATGGCTCCCGGCCCGGCCCTTATTGGGGGCTCGAGAGCGAGCGCCTCTCAGATGGTCCTGCGCATTTGCGCAACTTCACCCCGCGCAGCTACACGCCCGCGCAGCTTGACTTGCTGACCCGTGCATAAATACCCCTCGGCGTCTTCTGGCATCCTGCTCCGTGATCCGAACTCCAGACATCTACCAGCATCTCATGACCACTCTCGCCCACCGTCCAACCATACCGCACCACCACCAGCCTCTCTCGAAGGGAACGATGAGACAAGGACAGGCTTGACGCACATTTATCTAGGATGCTTGCTGTGGTCCCGGTACAGTCGAAGAACCTCAAAGTCCCAGCCAAGGGTCCGTGGTATTCCGTCATTCTTCGTCGCTTCATCAAAGACACCCATCTCCACCAGCTCAAGAAGCGCCCTCTCCCTGATCCCCTCACATTTTCGCCCAAACCCAAGCGCCGCGCAGGCAGCCGTCTGTCGGTCATGCCGAGGACTACGGATAAGTCTGTCCGTAAGGAAAGCGCATCCTCGACTCCCGAGTCCGTTCAACGGGTGGCAGTCAAGTCCGCCACGGTAAGACAAGACATGCCTCTTCGGGAGGGACTCCCCATCGCTGACCGGTCGAAGCTCCCAGCTTCACCCTCCCCACCCCGATCCCCCGGCCCCTGTTCCAGGAAGGCGTCGCAGGTTGCCGGCACTTGTGCCGTGGTTCTCGGCCTGTCTCCTCCGGACGCCAACCCGTCGCCCCCGGGCGAGCCCGCGAGCGGCACCCCAGCCAAGGCTCGCGTCCCTGAGGATAGCACCTTTGTGCAAGCCCGCATCACCCAGCGGAAGAAGCAGCTCGTCGACAGCTTGATGGCCATCATACAGGAGTGGCTTGACAACGCCCTGGGACCATTGGACGAGGAGTGCGACGGAGACGACTCCGGGCGGCCTCATTCGTCGAGGGGCGGCTCGAGGGCCTCAGCCGGAGACTCCCGTCGCCCCCTGGCCGGGAAGAAACGCCAATTGCTGGGCAGCGACGACGAGGGGCCCCCGGAAGACGAAGGAGACGACAAGAATGGCCAGGACAGGAACAAAAAGCGCACCAAGACAGATAGCGACGATAGCCGACAAAGATTTGCCTGCCCGTACAACAAGCACGATCCCATCAAGTGGAACTGCGGCGCCTGCTGCGGCCCGGGATTCCTCACATGGCCACGACTGAAGTGCGTCCGCCCCATCCTCTGCCTGCCTGCCCTCCCCCTCCCACACACCCCACAATGATCTGACAGTCGTTCAGGGAGCATCTCCTTCGAAAGCATCGTCTTCCCACCGTCCGGTGCAAGCGCTGCTACGACTGCTTCGACAGCGAAGCCGCGCTCGAGGACCACGTGCGGGCCGAGATCTCGTGCCCCCTGCGCGATGATCACAAGCCCGACCCCATCGAGGGGTTCGACAGCGAAAAGGAGGCCAAGCTGAAGGCGCCCCTGAGCGGGAAGAAGACGACCGTCGAGCGGTGGAACGACACGTACCGCATGCTCTTTGACATTCCGCGCACCGCCGAGATCCCCACCCCGTGTAAGTCAATGCCTCTCACGAGCTGTACCCCCCCTAGGCCCCCGGCTGACGAAAGAACAGTCCAGGTGCCCGGCACGAACCGCACGCGGCACGAGTACGAGCGGGCCTACGCGCTGTACCTCCAGCGCGAGTTCCCCGCCGTCATCCGGCGCGAGATCGAGGACGAGGTCGACCGCGAGTTCTCCGACGTCGAGGGCCGCATGCGCGGCAAGATCTCCGACATGATCCGCACCGTCCAGGTCAAGCTCTTCCGCACCTGGACCTCCATCACCTCCCCCGAGGAGGCCCGCGCCCTCGACAGCCCCAACGCCGCGACGCCGCGCGCCCGCTCCCCCGCCGCTGCCGCGCCGAGCCCCGACCTGCCCCCCGTCGCCGCCGTCCCGCCGCTCGACTCCCTCGTCGACTTTGAGGCCTTCGGTCTCGTCTCCGACTGGGAGCCCGTCGACATGCCGTGGGACGACGCCTTCGCCGCCGCCAACGCCTCCATCGGCATCTGCGAGGAGGCCTCGGTCGGGGACTCGGGCTACTACACCAACGGTTCCGTCTCGACGCGCTCGGCCGCCGGCCAGCCGCGCGAGCCCGAGGCCCTGTTCTAGAGGGAATGTCCCTGGTCGTCTGTATTCTGCTGTCTGTCTTCCTGGTTGTCTGTGTTTTGCTGCCTGTCTCCCTGGGTGTCGTGTACTTTTGCTGTCTCTATCTCCTTTGCCGGTTCCATGTTTTTATATCACGACGCTCATTTCCCCCTACCGCCGTGCTTTGCTCTTCTTCCCCAACCGCGGAGGACCTGATCTCGAGTTTTGACACACCGCTCAACCCGTTCTGCCCCGTTGTCGTTGTGTTTCTTGTTTTAGCACGCTGTCACAGGCACTTAGCTTCCGAGCTTATGTCGAATCATAATGTACGAAATAGTTGTCGGTTACTGCTATCAACAGATTGTTACAGTCTTGCAAAGCACCCTCAACGCCGTCGCGCCCTGACACAACCCGTAATGAAATCCGTGCAGTCCTAGAGATGGTAGAGAAGGGTATCACGAACAAGAGAGCAAGTGCACACAAAAAAGAAATCAGAGCCGTCGCGCCTACACGCTCTCCCGCGGCCGCACCGGCTGCGCCGTAATGTCCGTGCTCATGATGCTGACGCCGTCGTTGTCTGCCGTCTCGCGCTCGCTCGTGCGCCCCGTCTCCTTGTCGAACACGAGCCCCGCGCCGCTGAACGTGCTGTCCCGGAAGTGCGCGTCGTTGGCCGTCACGTCCCGCCCGTCGCGCAGCTCCCAGCTGCCGACGCGCTCGTGCCGCGCCCCGCCGCGCGAGACGGCCACGTCCGCGTCCTCGGTCCTCTTCTCGGCACCGCGGAAACCCCCCTTGCCCGGCCGGTGCAGGCGGACGCCGAAGAAGAAGGCGGCCACGGCGGCCACGAGCGCAAAGAGGCAGAGCATGACGGCGGCGCCGAGGATGGCGACGACGATGGGCGTGCTGGAGAGGGAGCGGGACCCGTCCTTCGAGCTCGAGTCGCCGCCGGAGCCGTTCTCGTCGGCCAGGGCGCGGCGGGCCTCGCAGAAGAGCTGCGGGGAGGAGCAATGGGTGCACCAGGTGCCGACGTCGATGGCAAACTCGCGCATCTGAGTCTGGAAGAAGTCGAGGGTCATGATGTACTGGGAGCGCGAGGTGGCGAAGATGTTGTCGGCGCGGAACGGCGTCGAGGTGTTGGTGTCGCGACGGTAGATGAAGCGGACGTAGAGGTTCTCGTCTGAGGGGAACTGGCCGGGCTGGGAGGGCTGGTCGCCGATGAGCTCAAACGCCATGGAGGCGCCGGGCTCGGGGAATGCGGCGTAAGGAGAGGACGGGTCAGTCGTGGTGGTGAGCAGTCCGGAGAGCGACCAGAAGGCGAGGAACGGGTGGAACGAGGTGAACATGAGGGTGAGCTTGTCGGAATCGCCGCGGGACGAAATGATGGCGTCGATGGCGTCGAGGATGCCCTGGGCGACTGTCTGGCCGGCAATGCTGCGAAGGGGGTCGTCGGTGGAGGCCCCCGAGACGGCGCTGTCAGCGTTGAGAGCGAGTTGCTGCTGGAAGGCATTGCGCTCGAGGAAGTCGAGGGTCGGTTCGGAAAGCACACGCTCTTCGAGCTGGCGATACATGGTGGAGTTGTGGTTGGACTGGTAACGGACGTAGTCGTACAGGTTGTAGGCGTTCCAGAAGGAGACGTCATCGTCGGGGAACGTGCCGTTCAGGGGCGGCTGGGAGAAGATTCTTTGGTAGGCCTCGCGGGTGGAATCGGCCTCTTTGCGGATGTTCTCGTCATCAGGCAGCTTGTCCATGGCATTGAGCCAGTTGAAACATCCCTTGTGTCCGTGAAGGCTGTCGTCGTGTCAGCAGAGGCTCGCCTGGGCGGCCGAGACACCAGAACTTACGGGACGGAGGACTCCTCGAGGGTGGAGAGAGTGTTGATCGCCGGGTACTGGTAGCCGTCGAGCGGATACTGAGTAGAGTTGTCGGATGCGGCATCGTATGCCAGACTGACACCGCCAGCGCTGTCGAGGAACTCGTCCTCAATGGGAGGATAGAGGCCCTGGGTGAAAGCCGTGGCGCCGGCAATGGTGTGAACGTCCGTGTTGGTCAGGATGGTCAGCTGTGAGTTGTCAATGACATCCCGCTCGATGCCGCGGATTGGCGCCTTGAATATGTCCTCGTCGCGATTCTGGCCGCCGAGGTAGCGCTCGCGAAAGGCGGTGCCTTGACTGAGCATCTGCTGGGCGCCCTGGGGTGTGAGGGTGCTCGTGAGGCCGCCGCGCAAGGGGGTGCGCTCGCCGTTCATGATGACGGCGACGGAGCCCCACACCGTGGCCCCGTCGGCCTGGGCCGAGGCGGTGGCCGTAAAAAGAGCGGCGAGCAGGACATTGCGAGGGGAGACGGCCATGATGGGCGGTCAGCCGGCAGGCGAGGGAGGGCGTTCGGTAGGTCGGGAGTCTGGGGGTGGTATCACGGTGAGGGGAAGCAGGACGAGGGAAGAGCAGCTCGTTTCCCCAAGACAAAGCACGACGGCGGCGCTGGCCGCAGGTTATAAACGAGGTGTGCGTGTGTGTGTGCCGTTGCCCCCAACTCTGGGGGCAAGGGAACGGAGGCACGCTTCTGGGTTCGCATGCAGCCTTCCTTGAACGCTGCACTACCAGGGCCATGGCGGGAGCGAGTAGGAGTGACACGGTCGACGACGGCCCCCAGCTTGGCGGCGCAGGTAGAAGAAACGCCATGTGCCGGCTAGTGCGTTGTTGGTGATGGTGTCAGTTGGTCGAGCGATGAGCAGCCGGCTGCGGGAAGGGGGGGGGCCGCTGTAGCTTTCGAGAGCTTCCATTCGGGGCTGGATGAGGAAGTCGTTGACGTCGATCCGTCCGTGCCTCCCCCGCTTGGTTGGAGCGATATCGAGTGCTGTGCTGCGCGAGGCGCCTTTGAAAGGTGAAGGGGGGGGAAGCTTTCGATAAGCACCAAGAGCTAGGAACCCTGCCAGTGGTGCCCGCACGCGGGGGATGGCCAATCACGGCGGGGATGAATTGGGTGCTTGCAGCGGGCGGGAGGATCGAGGGCTGTGATTGACGGGCTCTGCCTTGATTTGGGTTGCGTCGAGTCTTGGGGGCTGGGGATGGCTGTCGGTGAGACTTCCGGCGGACCGTCGAGCTGAGAACGTCGGTGCATGGCGGTGACGGCATGGCTGATGAGGTTTTCTGGCGGTACAGTCGTACTCTAGAAACGAACCGTCTGGATCCCAAACCGGCGGCCCGGGGCGGGATGCATGGATGGAATGTCGAGATCGAGAGATGGATGGATGGATGGACGGTTCGTGAGACATTCCGCGAGCGGTTTGGTGGATTGATGAATTGGGTTTGGAAGCAGCGGGGCGGGGGGGGGGGGGGGGGGGGGGGGGGGGGGGGGGGGGGGGGGGGGCACCTTACCTTGCCTTGCCCCGCCCGGCACCTAGGACTGACTACCTGCCTTGCGTAGTAGCAGGTTAGGTAAGGCACCAAGGGCACCTGGGTAGGTAGGCACCTTGGAGTCCTGCCTGCTTACCTCATCTCACCTCCGATGCCGCTCACGCGCCTCACGGCCTTTCCCTATCAACCGTTCGTGGCTCGAGCCACTACACGGCACTGTCAGTGGCATCGATCCAGGCCGACGTTACCCTTCGAGCTCCGGGAATGGCTATCCTTCAATTGATCCAGTAAAGACCGTGGGTAGTCAGAGGATTGGCCTCAGCCGTTCTCGATCACCACACACGAGACTTTCGATCTCGAGTTGGTACGGGTGTACGAGATTCGTAACGCTGATCATGCGTGAGGCTGCTCTGTGCTTGTGACGCACCTGGTAGGCTGTACAGTACTGCGAGCCCTTGTGCCGAAGAGCTTGCCTGTCAATGTTTGAAGGGAACACCAAGACACACATTCAAGTTGTGTATTGACTCTACCATGTGCCAATCCAGGCACGTCTACGCCTCCGCCAAACCATGCCCATGCGACGCATGCCCTCGTGCACCAGATAGTTACACCTCCCGCGTCCGCCTCCCGATCATGACTTCTTTTCCGCGTTGCGACGTTTCCCTGTGCCGTGGCTGGCCCCATTCGCCCGTTCTCCCTCGATCGCTCCGTGTCCCCCGGCGTCACGCCTCTAGCTGGCGAGCGCCTTGAGCTCCTCGTCGACCTGCTTGGTCACCACCTCCCGCACCTGCCGCCAGTCGTTGGCCACCTCCGACACCCTCTTCTCCTTGGTCTCGAGCCCGACAAACTCCTGCGGCAGCACCTTGCCCGCAAAGTCGAAGCCCGCCTCGTCCTTGAGCGCCAGCTCGACGGCGCCGGCAAACTTGGCCGGGTGCGCCGTCGACAGCGAGATGTGCGGCACCTCGGCCCCGCTGCGCTCCATCGACCGCAGCGACGCCGCGACGCCGACGGCCGAGTGCGGGTCGAGGACGTAGTCGACGCGGTTGTAAAAGTCCTTGATCGTGTCGATCGTCTGTGCGTTGCTGACACGCTCGCTCTCAAAGTCGCGGCGCGCGCTGGCCAGCACGTCCTTGTAGACCGGGCCGAACCCGCCGCTCGTCTTGAGCTCCGACAGCCACGTCGTCACCTCCTGGCCCGCCTGCTTCTTGTTCCACTCGTCGCCCATGCCGACGCTCGAGGCGAACTCGTAGGCGAGGAACCAGAGGAGCCGCTCAAAGTTGCTGGACACGAGAATGTCCATCGCCGGGCTGAGCGTCTCCTTGGCCCCGTCCTCGTGGGCCTTGACACCGTCCTCCGCGAGCCCGCCCTCGGCCTCCGCGCCGTGGGCCTCGTGCTTCTCGTACCGGCCGGTGGTCCAGAACCGGTGGAGGATGTCGTTCTCGTTGGTGGCCACAACGAGCTTGGCCACGGGCAGGCCCATGCGGAAGGCGAAGTAGCCGGCCAGGATGTCGCCAAAGTTGCCCGTGGGCACGACGAAGCGGACCTTATCGCCCAGCTTCAGGTCGGGGGACGACTTGACGAGCGCGAAGTACGAGTGGAAGTAGTAGACGATTTGGGCGAGGATGCGGGCCCAGTTGATCGAGTTGACGGCGCCGAGGTTGTGCGTCTTGTTGATCTCGGGATCCGCAAAGAGGGCCTTGACGATGTCCTGGAAGAAAGAGTCAGAATGAGGAAGGAGAGGGCGGCGAAACCCCCGGGGGGCCCGGGGGGGTGGGGGTGGCTGGAGGCCGTCATACCTGGCAGTCATCAAAGGTGCCGGTGACGGCAAGGTTGTGAACGTTCTCGTCGAGAACGGTGGTCATCTGGGCCTCCTGGATGGGGGACACACGGCCCTTGGGGTGCAGGATGAAGACGGAGACATCCTGCTTGCCCCTGAGGCCGTAGATGGCGGCAGAGCCCGTGTCGCCGCTGGTGGCGCCGACAACGGTCAGGTGATGCCTGTCGCGTCCGGTCTTGCCCTCGTTCTTCCTCACGAGGAAGTACTCGAAGAGGTTGCCGAGAAACTGCAGGGCCACGTCCTTGAAGGCAAAGGTGGGGCCGTGGAAGAGCTCGAGAAGGTACAGGTTGTCGTTCAGGTGACGCAGAGGGGTGGTCTCGGGGGCGCGGAAGGTGGAGTAACTCCTGTCGATGATGCCCTTGAGGTCGTCCGAGGGAATCTCGGCGGGGGAGATGTAGAGCGACAGGATCTCGAAAGCGAGCTCGGTGAAGGACTTGTTCTCCCAGGACTGCCAGTTTTCGGCTTGGGGGATCTCGGAGGGGATGTACAGGCCGCCGTCGGAGGCGAGGCCCTTGAGGACGACCTCCTCGAAAGAGAACTAACAGCGGATCAACAATTGCTTGCAAAGGAGTGGTTACTGGGGGGCGAATGGAGAAGGAGAGAGGAGGGTAGGGGGGCGTACATCGGTGTCCTCACCACGGGTGCTGAGGTAGCGCTGGGAGGGGGTGTGGTCGCTGTCACCGCCGCTGCCCACGTTGCCCACGCCGTTGTGGGGGGTAGTGTCGTTTGAAGCCATCTCGAAATGGTCGGAATCGGAATAGGAGGATAAGTCGCGCAGGTGAAGCGGGAGGAAGGGGTTCGAGACTCAAAGACGGCAAATGACTGATCCAGGCCTGTCCGCCGACACGTAGCAATTCGATTCGGTTGTACTTGGACGAGAAGAGACGACAGTCGGTCGGGCTGGGGACGGAGAAACCTGAAAAATTCAAGAGCGAGTCACGAATTCTGGCCGAACTTCGGTCCCCGGTCAGTCGAGCCAGTCGTCGGGTTTGAGTCCCTCGCGCTAAGGTAGAGATGGTGGGAAAATGTACCTCAACCTGGCCGTTGTTTGGCTTGCGACCGGTGCGTACCAGTCACGGCTCTGTTGGTGTACAAGTACCTCACCTGGCCATCCCCCGCCCCAAGTTCCGTCCTCTTGCCCCTCTCTGTCCTTGCGTGTGCCCCTCCAGCCCCTCCTCAACCCCTCATTCCCTTCCCGGGACAAGGGGTGCCGTCATTGCGCGCCCTGTACGGGAGGGTGGCACAGCACAGCACAGCACTGTACGCCCACCTGAGGGTGCTGTAGCCGGCAGCCTCACTGGATGGTCTCAGCAGACTGCCCCGCTATTCCAGCTGGCGGGTCGCCCACGCGCCGCGGGCGGAGGTGATGTGATTGAGCCTCCGGCCGTCTGCCCATGACAACACCAACAGCACTGATCGCAGCCTGATCCCACCACATGCCTGGCGATTCCCAAAAGACGCGTTCTCGCCAAATCACCAACTGACGTGAGATTGCAGAGTGGACTGCCCGGACGGCCAAGACATCCTTCCTGCATGGATCCTACGCCAACCTCGTTGTCAGATGCACAATATGCCCCTCCGTCACCTTTCAGCCCTCTCAAGTCGTACCCAAAGTGGCCTGGTAGCGGCCTGCACCATTCGCTAGCCGCGGGGTCCGGCACGTCCTGGGCAACTTGTCCGTGACCAACACTCTTTGGGGCAGGACAACATGGAGATTTTGGGGTCCTCGAACTATGAACGTCTGATCACGCGGAACGGGATGAGCAACGCGAAGAGGAAACGAGCGAGTAGTGTTGACCGTGGTCCGCTATCTACTCGAATGAACCCGAGCTGTCGTCCGCCGTGCGTGCGGCTTGACCATCACCGTGGAGCAGTCTCGTGTCCTCGCCCTCATGTCTTGCGCAGCGACTTGAGCAACGGCGCAATTCTTGACCGCTTGCTGAGTCCAATACGGTACAGCGGTTTGCCGGCCTGTGGTGTTACCGGCAAAGATGGCTCTCGTTTCGCTGTTTTCGTCGCGGCTGCTTCCTTCATCTTAGAGGTGCCGGACCGCGCGGTTTCGTCCTCGTGCTTTTCTGGTCGTTCGTCATTCAAGTCGCCTTTTATAGCCTCCTCGGCCGACTTGATTGGGTTGCCTGTGGTCTCTCCTAGTGCTCCTACGCCAACCGTAACGTGGGGGTCCGCCATGCTTTCTGTCACTTCCTGTTCAGGCAAGCCGTGTGGTGGGCCGACTGTTGCCGTCTCGTCGATCATTGTCTTGGTTGTAACGTCGTCGACGCACACGACGGGCGCATCGGCAGGTGCCTCGAGTGGTGTAGCTTCTGCCGTGGGCATCTTGTCCGACTTCCTTGGCCTGCCTCTCTTTCTCTTTTCCGACTTGACGACCTCCGTCACAGGCGGCCTTGATCCAACCGTGTCCATGACATCAATCGATTGGTAGGCTCTGTCGGGTTGGCCTTCAGGGTCTCCCGGCAGACTCTCGGCACAGGGCTCGCTTACTCGCGGAGCTGGCGGGCCCCCAGACTTCCGCGGGCGACCTCTCTTCTTTCGCAGCGGCGGCAGGCTGTCCGGCCCCGGATCACACAATTCCCTCGATGGCTCCTGGGTTTCGGCCACGTGTGTTGCCGCTGCAATGGCCGCCATCTGTTCCTCTTCGGCGTTTCCTTCCACCCCATGCAGGCGGGCGCCGATAGCTCTACGCCAACTTGGCCGTGGTTGATACGCTTCTGCCGTGAAATCGTCGTCGTCATCGTCATCCGAGTCCACAACCTGGCGAATCGCACTTCTGCCCGTACTCGCCGTATCGCATTTCGCCTTCGTAGGCCTCCCTCGCTTCCCGGGTCTTTCTTCCTCGGCTAGCAGATCGGGTGATGAGGCAGGCTCGACATATGAGACCCTAGCCCTCTTTTTTCGACTCGTAGCCGGTGAAGAAACCTCCTTCAACTCCGGCGCGACAGGGTGAGAAGACTTCTGCCACTGACTCGGTGTGGCGTATGCAATCGTCGTAGCACCACTGGATCGCATGCCCGACATGGCTTGCTGAAAGTGGGCCCCTGCATCAAACGTTTGGCCTGCCGCCTCGTCGGGCGATGGGTGAAGTGACTGATAGAGTGCTCGTTGGCTTGTGCTCAAGGGCGTGGGCTCGATGTACAGAGCTGCCTGTCCAGCTATCGAATCCATGTGCTCTGATGATCGACTCTCAGTTGTCGAGGAAACCGCCTGCTTTTGCCCGCTGACAGGACAGCCCTGTGCCTCGTTAACCCTGCTCGACGAGTTCTCTTGTGTTGGAGATGCAAGGTCGACGGGCTCGACCCTTGGTCGGTTTGCGGAGTGCGGTAGATCGGTACCGTTGTCTTCGAACGTCGTGTCTACGGCAGAGTTTGTTCCCGGTGAGGGAGCCGTTCGAAATGGCGATGGTATGCTTTCCCCGCTGCGTCGCTGTGTACACGTCGACATGGGATCCTTTGCCTGCGAAATGAGTTTCCGCGTCGGCCTTGTTGGTCCTGCCACATCCGGGCTGCTCGGAATATCCCACACGTCCTTCATCGTGCTTGCCCCCGGCCTCCTCGGCGTTGTGATCTGCGTGTAGCCGCTGGGGTCTGTAGCTGCAGTGGCCCTTGGCCGCTTCGAGGCTGGGTCGGTGATTGACGTCAGGGACGATGTATGCTCAATCCCCTTCTTCTTCTGTAAGTTCGTGTGTAGGGAAATCGAGCTTGAAGTCGTATCGGCAGGGTCGAATGATTTGTCGGGGTGAATGGATGGGCCCTCCGCCGCCGCGGCCTCTTGCTGTTCGCTGTAGATGGCTTGGAAGAAGCGGGGGTCTGTTGAGCCCGTATTGTTGCCAGTTGCGGACGAGCGGAAGTCCTCAGCAACGGCCGGGGTCTGGGGTTTTACAGGGCTCTGCCCGGGGGTGAGGTCGTCTTCGTCATCGGAGTCGGCGATGATCTTGGGAGGCGCCATGACGGCAATTTGGAGGCATGGCTTGGAACTGGGGTCGGGGGTCTATCGTGGATCCCGGTGAAATTGATGTGCCCGATGTGCGACGACGCGACTGGCTGCATCGTCACCTCCCCTTTGATACGCGTCGCGGTACCACGTGATTGGCGTCGCTACATAGCGCACGGACCAGACATACAATGAGCCTTCGTCAACGCCGAAGACACAATCATTCGATCTCCTCTATCCTGGGCCGCTGCTGTCCAATGCTCGGTGAAGTAAGCCCCGATCCCAAGTTCAGATCCGCGAGACCGCCAATGCCAGGGCCTATGGGCTGCTCCTCTCGCATCGGCAGCAGAGTCGTCATTTGCCAGCTTTCCAGACTCTCAAGAACATCTCTGGCATGTTGTTGTACCAAGCCGTCGTTATCGGTGACGGCAATATACTTGAGGACACGCATGATGTCGTCCCGACTGCTGTCTGTGAGCCCAAAACCTATCCTCCGTCCCGCTTGCCTGGCGTTGTCCAGAGCTTTGACGAAGCTCAGAACAAGAAGCACCGCCGCTCGTCGCAAGATCCCCTTCTCCGGCTCCGGCTCCAGCGTGAGCACGTTGACGCAGAGATCCACAGAAGCCGATACAAGGTCAGCTCCAATGCCGGATACGTTGGTTTCCAATGCCCCAGCAAGGATGGACAGAGCAGACGAACGCATTCGCACGTCCTCGCTGCCCCGCTTGCTCTCCCACCCTTCGACAATCTGGGTGAGGATGTCGTTTGTAGCTTGTTGCTCCTCGGTGAGGTCGTCTCCCAAATCTGGAACGTTCCCATCCCACGCGTCCTCGGCTTGCTTCTTTTGCATCTCCAGACGCCGTGCTTCACGAGCCTGTTTTGCTTCTGTCTGAGGACGATAACCTCGTCGACCAGCGATCGACAACAGCGTCTCCGTAACCTGACGCGCAACATCTCCCGCAAATGTCTCTCCGAGACGTTCGACAACCTGCAACAGTGCCTCGCCAAAGCGCAGTCTCGTATCCGTCGTTGTGCTTTCCTTAGAGTCCAGGTAATGTTCGAGGACCTCACGGGACGTAGCTTTTGGATGTTTGTTGGCCATCTGCGTGAATACCTTGATGACTCGCAAATTAATGTAGTCTTCGGCATCCTGTAGTAGAGACGAAAGCAGTACAAGAACGGCTTGGACGTCCAGAGCTGTGCTGTTGGCCAGGATCAACCCCGAGATGAGATTCAATCCTTCCGAGCGAACCGGGGGAGGGTTGTCCGGCTGTGTAATGTATGAAATGGCGAGCTTGTACGTGCTTCTGTCCTCAATTTGCCTGTCACTGGGCACGAACGCTTCCTTTTCATCTTCTTCGTCTGCTGCATCGCGATATTGCAGTAACATGGCCAAGTTCTTCGCTGTTGGTGCCACAGTTGTGCGATTTCCGCTACCCAGCTTTTCCAGGCTCGTTTCCAAGACCTGAAGGCCCCGTGGCTTCAAGTTAGACCTCTTGAAAGCCGGAGATGTGATGACCAGGTTTAACAAACTCAACGCTACAGCGATGATGTCGTCAGTTTGGGTTTGTAGAGTGTCTGGGTCCAGGATTTGGCAGACGAGCTCCAGGACCTGTTCCATGCGGCTAACAAGCTTTTCTGGGATCTGTTCAAGCATCTTCTGCAGGATGGCTACCTCCCAGAGATTTCTCAGCTGCGAGTCTGCGTTTTCTGGTTCCACGGATCTCAACTTGATATCTGAATCGGTCCGCGCTGAGGTCGACAAGTTGACCAGCCACCTGCCGAGGAGATCTAAAGCAAAGGTGGACATTTCGTCCGCTGTACAACTCGTGGAGAGGAGTGAGACGAACGCTGACGACTTTTGCTGGACCTCGTTCCAGTCTACCTGCCGTATTTCCCGGTTGCTGGAGCCTGGCAGAGAGATGATATCGAGACCGTCCACGGCAGACTTGCTATATGTCCACATATATCTTCCCGAGTCGGTTTCGCCCTTGTACATCAGATTTTCCACAATTACAAGCAGCTTAGCTGAGGACGACCCAATCTTGAAGAACGTTCGCAACAGTGACAGCGCTGGCTTGCAACATGTCTCCTGTAGCTTCGGCTCGGGATTCTGCCACGAGGCAATAAGCCAAAGCTGCCGAAGAATTGGTCCGATGACTCGCTTAGTCTGAGCCGGGAAGGGGGTCGAATTGACGAGAGTTGAAAGCCGCTGGAGGGTGAGCCGAATCTGGTCTGATGAGACAACGACCCTGTGGTGAGTGAGATCCAGTATCTCATCTTGCTCGCTTGAGCTGCTGCCAGCTTCGAGCAAGTTGGCGGGAGGCCGGGACGGGTTCAGGGCGGAGAGCAGGGGCTCGATGAAAACGTTCCAGCCTGGCGACCCTGAAGATGGTGAGTATAGACTGGGGCGGTTGGTGGCAAAGCCAACTTACCAGGGGCACCAAATTGTTTTTTACCCAGAATCCCAAACATGACCATCTGAGCAGCCACTCTGGCAAGTTCCGGACCCTCCTGACCATCCAGCAAGTGGAACAGTTGCGATGCAATGCCAGAGAACCATGTGGTGGGTGCCGTGTCGGCCGGCGGCGACGTGATGATCCGAGTGGCCACCGCCAAGGCTTCATGAGTGATGTTGGCACCGGCCTTGTGGAGTGTAGCTTCTTCAGAGGCCTGGAGCCTGCTACTCGGATGCACCGAGAATATGAACTCCAATGTCCCACGTACGCCATCGGAACGTTGGGGAACATGTGTCAGGATCTTCATGAGTTGCGGCTGCAGCCATGCAGGTGCCACGTTTGGCTTGATCAAGGCATTTAGAGCCGGTAGTAAGGTCCATGACGCATTGCTAGCCCTTCGTCAGAGCTTTTACTCTTCTAAACGGGGTCGCGGCCGTCACCTACCCATCAACGAGTGCGTGAAACTCCTTCAGAGCGACGTCGCTTGACGCAGTGCCTGAAGCTGGGTCGAAGGCGCGCTTGCCGGCCTCGAGCAGCGTGTCTGCCAGTGTTTGTCGAGCTTCTGGTGTGGGCGAAGTCATCGTGGCTCGTTCATGGTAGTCGTACCACCATTCCTAGCAACCGTGGATATAATTCTTAGGTTGAACCTGTTCAAAGGGTTTGCACAGATGAACGACGCAATGCTGAGTAAGGGATAACTGCATGTGCCTTCTTAGACGACTCGAGGCATCAAATTGACATGTGCACGTGACTTCGCGTTTACAGCCGTAACGCGTGGGTGTGCTTGCCCTGGGCAACGCGCCGGCCTGCTGATTCGTACCACCACTCGCACGCCCCTGCTCAAACCAGGCATGAAGTAACTGCCTTAGCCGGCTCAACATTTATCGCCTGGACCACCTTCTTTTCATTTCTTTCTTTCCCTCCCTTCTTCCACAACCACCACACCAAGCCTTCAGTTATCATTTGGCCCACGCTGACACCAGATCGCAGTTGATTGCGGATTGCCAATTCGAGATACGACTTCAGGATGACGGGACGTCGCGACGCGGTCGATGCAGACGCCCTTTCGGCACATCAGCCACGTACCACGCACCACGCCTCCATCGCAGTCCTCCGGCCCTTCTTTTCCGCAAGGAATGTCTCATAGACCTCTCGACACGGGCTGGGAGCTCTCAGTACGCCGCTCACGACCCTGTAACAGGGCCTCGTGTTTGCTGTGATTGGATATACTGGGAATTCATGTTGTCAGTATCAGACGACCCAGCCCGGCTGAGGGAAGACGGGTCGGAACTTAACCCTAAGCATTATCTTGGTTTCAGTCTTGCACTCACAGCCGTTCGAAGCGCCCTGTATGTCTTCTCGGACCTTCTGTGACGACACCGCCGCTGGAAAGCGGTGTGTCTGACCGGGTCCTGGTGGCCGGACCGGCGTGGAGAGCACTCCAGTCACCACACGGTGCGCAAGAGGCAGTCTCTATGAGTCAGTATGGTAAGAACCTCTGGTCTGAGGTCGCTCGTCAGGGTCGGCCACTGGAACTCGAGCTTTGGCCGAAAGTAGACTGCTCGAATGAGGGCGTCGCTTGACTCTTGCAGGGAGATGATGGGACCTGTCTGGCTTTCCAGGGTTTGATTCAGCTCATAGCTTGGATCGGCGCAGCGGATGACAGTAGGGAGAGCTCAGCACCGCCTACGAGCAGTCAGATTGGAGTTTCCTTTATCCTATGCTCATCCTCCCGAGATTCACCTCGCAGCTTACGAGCCAAGGTGTGGGAGGGGGCTTTAGACAACGAACAGAAACATACAATCTGACTCGGCACCGGCGATGCGAGCAGCTCTCGGTACCCTCGGCATCCCAGCGCACCCTCGACATCTCGGAAGACTCGAACCTCATCCAACCTTTCAAGTACACGAGCCCTCTCCGAGCCGCATCCGGGCTACAGCCAAGATGTGTCATGGCAAGTCCATAAAGTCTGGTCAAGTGCATTAACCTTCTTCCGTGGGTGCTGTCCCACGAGGCTGACGGACGCCAAATTCTGTGGTCTTCATTCGAGGAACACACTTTACCCACCGTCCGGATATCGGCGGCCTTGGACGACAGCACGGTTTTTGAAGATGTCTTTTGTCCGCGCGCAACGCCCTGTTCGACTTATCTTCGAAGCTCAACAGACAGGAAACAAAAACGAGTCCTCGTTGGCAGTGCGAAACAAACAGAAAGCGCTCTACTCGACCCTGTCTCGCCGTCCCCCGTCCTGAAGTCGCCGATCATCCAGCGATGCTGTGAGATGATGGTGCGAGGCGTTTTTCTAGTGGTGGCTGAGCTTCTCGGCTTTCTCCTTGGCGTGGACGGGGTCTGAAAGAGCGTGAGCCGCGAGATCGGGACCCATCTCGAGTTGGCGTCAAAGCTCTGTGCTTGTCCGACATCGTAGCAATTGCTTCAACAGTCCCGTTCTACACCAGCGAGTGTTCGAGCCAACATGATTGGACCCCAGAGTGGGTGGACAGGCCGTCATCGGAAGGTAGTCCAGGTTGTCGTCGCTCCAGAGATGGCGGGACGACAACCCCCTACATTCAGGGATAAGTAGCCCTGTGCCGTTCGAATTGAGGTGGGTGCTAACAAAGGGCAGGGATGCCTTTGAAAGTGCGATCCTTTATCCGGGCGCCAACGTCGACCATCTCGGGTTCCGGGAACTGACATCATCTCACCGGACGGAGTACGGGAGCAGCTTTGCGCAAGCTAGCGGCGACCGTCGCATTATGTGCGTCCCTCACAGAAATCTCTGTCAAAATGTTCACCAAACTCTTTCGGGCTCTACGTGCAGCAATCCCGCAGCCTCCGCGGACGGGTAGTCGATCCCGTCGGTGCATTAATTGCACGCGATTGCGAACAAGCGCCAGCTTCCCTGTCACATTGAAGCTAGCACTGTCCGAGGCATGGCACCAAAGAGGTGTGCCGATCAGGCCTTGGATAGTCTAGATGCAGCGGGAGGATAGAAACCCGCCGCTCGGTGCCAGGGCGTTCCTTGGTGACACAACGCAACGTCGCAAGCCGCCCAGCCAACGTCAGCCAAATGACGATGAGTCGGTCTGTAGCCTGACGCGAAAACGTTCATTTCAGCAGCTGCTGGAGAACGGGGGCCATGTGAAGTGGCCTTTGTCAGAGTCGGTCCTCAATAGGTAATTCAACTAGCCATCTTTACCTCTAACCACCTCGATCACTCGACCCTTGTCTGCACCCCAGGCTCTGAGGTGGCAAAATGGTTGCGCATTTGCAGGCTCAGCTGTCGAAAGAAACGACCTATCACCAAGCCTTCGTTATCAATTCATTCGACAATAAGCGAGACTTGCCCTGTCTCCCGGGATGATCCAAGGAGCAACGTGGATGAGATGCAGCTGTCTCTCACATCAAGAACTAGGTAAAGACCACGCATACACACCATTCCGGTACTCTGTAACCGCACGAGCAAGTCTTAGCGCGAAGTGATTCTGTCGCCTGGCTCTTACCCTACCCCCCCCCCCCGGGCTGCGTTTGACTATAATCGGATCGGCCGAGAGCACAGTGCTTAGGCCCAAGTATTGCTAGCATTGGCAAGGAATCCTTCGCCGGGTCGCAAAGAACAGAATCCGGTTGCCTGCGCGAAGGCGCCGGTGCATGTGGCAGCTTGCTTACTTTGCATTGCTCCACGGCTTGTACTTCGATCTTGTGTTTGCCCTCGCTCGATATCGCCCTCCTAATGCCTCTGACCCGCAAAGTTTACACGATCAATGACGACAATCGCAATGACTGTGGCTGGGAAGCTAGGCAAAGATCTCACTTAAAGACCCCGGCTGTCACAAGGTATGGGTTGCCCAGGCGCGCCTGCAACGAACCCACCCAGGTTTGTCCATCTGGTGGCGAAATCGAGAGTGAAGGCGTCTGGCGGACTAATACGATTTTCGATCGTCTCGACAGCAAAGGTGAGAGTATGATAGTAACTCTGGCGAAGCGCCTAACAGCCACTGACGCCATGGTGACAAGTTTTCTGACCCCTTCTGTCGGCTTGCAGACATCTCATTCAAGTCTAGACCCGAGGCCCAATGTCCAATGCACATCATTGCACACGGTACACATTCAAGTACGCCAAGATACATCGAAATTCGCATCTCGGACTGCCATTGCTTCCATTACAGCTGCAGGCATGATGCCAGTTGTCGGGCGAATCAGTCTCGGCGACTCAGGCGGCACTGGCGCAAGAATAGTGTACGGGAGCAGCGGTCTTGACTTGATGCCTGGTCGTTCAGGCCTGGCTGGTGGTCTAATCATGGGACGGATCAACAATACGAGCTCAAGGACGGAAAGACCGCGGCAACAGCACTGAGTCGACAGAGTGCTTAGAGGTTAAAGCTTGGTGTGTCAACGTCGCGAAGCCTGTAACGCCCTGCAAGTAAATTGCATGCCCCCATTCGGTATTTGCCAGCGACTGCGCGGCCACAGCACGGGGTCTGCCTTTCAACGACCTACGGCGTCCTCGTGTGAGGGCGAAATAACGGTGCTAGGCCCAGCCACATCATTTTCCGTCTTTGCAGAGGATGGTTGCCGCTGATGAGAGCTAGCTACGCCTTCGGCGACTGTTGATCTGTGACTAACGCCTTCTGCGAGGTGCTGCGACTTAGCACACTAATCTTCAGATTCGGTCACGTTGAGGATGAGAACAGGAAAGGGAAGGAATGAATTCAGAAAATCAATGCTACGACGCTGGATACTCCCCGACAGCCGAAACTGAATGCTCCAAAATGCAGACATCCCCACAAGTTTTGTGCCAAAGAACTCGAGGCGCTTCTGACGACCAGCGTCGTCCCCTAATCAGTCGTGCGGCCCGTGGGGCTCGAAGCCTCGGTGAATTGAGTGGCACATCGGGGCCCAACTGTGAATTCTCTCACTCGGATTCATTGACATCGGCTCCCAAATACCGCACTGGTTCAGTCCTCTGGGGAGACCAGCGGCCTGTTTGTTCTGTACTTGAGCTTGGGGGGCCTGTCGCGGTTGGGAAAAGAAAAACCTACCAAGCACTTGTCACATGCCGCATCCGCACCGCCGACCCATTCTATTCCCGGGAAGCAGGCGCCGTTGGGATTGTTGTGGTATTTGCAGGGGTACTTGTCCGACATGATGATGCTGGGGATTGGGAGACTTGGAGCCGATTTTTGCGAAGAGAGTCTTTGGAGTTTACAGCAGCGAGGTACACCCATCCAGCGGAAGGCTGGACTCAAGGGCTTTAAATAGAGCTGACCTCGTCACCCTGAACATGGTCGGGTTGGAAATGGTACGGTCCTCATCGCGGGACCGCATGCCCTGGACTCACAGCTTGCGCTGACTTTGCGTAGGCGCATCCGGATCCCTCGAGACCCAGAGCAAGACGACCGCCCCCTTCCCTCTGTCGGCGCACTACTATCGGAAGAGGAGGGGTCTACTCCACCCTGTGTCATTCTTGTACATCATTCATGTACAGGCACGAACGAAGAAGGCTGACAAGATCAGCCAGCTCAAGAGCTTCTCCAGCCTTGGGCCGTAGTCGACACGGGCCATCACACCCTCTCCGGCGGAAATCTGAGAAGTGATCGATTTCAGGCTTCTGGGAGGGGTGCAGTCAACAGGATTTGGCAACTGGACCCCGATGATGTGGCCTGACTGTCCCACCATCAGCCCAAGAAGGGTCGGACTGGGAGCAAGACGGCCTCACACCCTTCGTTCAACTCGTCAAATGGACCTGCCTGGTTTGATGGAGCCACCAGGTGACAGTTGGGCGCGGAACTCTGACATGTCCCGGCCCCACTTCGCGGCCTGCGCAAAATACACCACCGGTCCGAACGAGAGAAGAAGGCATGGCTCGTCTCGGGCGACTCTGAGGCGCGGCACAGCTTTGTTACTTATCCGTCCCGCTATCCAGTGTTCAGGAAAGAGAAGCGGGATAGAAGGCGAACGGCAACGCTGCAAATCAGCGGCACGGCCGCCCTGGCGTTCCATCGTCAAGCGTGGGCGGCATTCTCCAATCACTTGCTACCGGAGTCGCCTCCGCGGCTGCTAACAAATCGACAGGTGCATCTCTCATACGATCCAGTTGCCGTGCGTGAGACCCAGGGTCGTTGGTGGCACAGGCGGGTGATTCGCCCACATTCGCCCGGTCCCCACGTTCCCAACATCAGGGTGGACGCGGGGCACCGTCACGCAGTGTGACCTCCATCATTTGATGCCGAGTCGCGACCAGAACAGCGGAATTATTCAGCTACGTTACACACGCTTCGCATGCATGTCCATATTCGCACCTTCCTTATATACCGACATCCACGTTCGGTGGAGACCTTTAGACACATGATCACGGCTGAAGTCTTTGCTGATCGTCAAGACGTACCCGGCGTATTCGCGTAGAGACAAAGCCCCCCCCCTCTCCCTTCCTCCTCCTCAATATCGATGGAAAAGCTGCGCAGGCGTTTCGTGTTTCCCAAACCCACGTCCTGTTACGCTGTGAGCGCATCAGGATCTACATTTCCATCATACCAAGCAGCGACCAGTGGTTGTTGACAAGAAGCGTGCTGAATTTCTCGTCCTCGGTAGCCATTCCAGGCCGCAGACGCCCTGCCCGAACCTTGTCACATCTACACCAAGCCCCTCTTGCGAGGTGGTACCGGTGAGAGAGAATCCACTTGGTTTTGCCCCGGAGACTCCGCGAAACCCTCATCTCACTTTTACGACAGATAGCTAGCGCTGGTGTCAGCACACGGTGGCGTTGCTGCGAGAGACAGAGCCTTCGGGTTCGGATTGGGTCGAATGGATGAGTGATTAGCCTCGAAGTCTTTGTCGCGGCGCAACGATCCCTTCCCACCCAACCTAGCCAGGCTGGCCATTTTCTGCCAAAGGCGTTGGGCATGATAGACGGCGCCCTCGTGAAAGGCTGAGTGTCGGTCATCATGAAAGCGCTGGATCATTGTGTCCCTTCCTCGTCAGGTTCCCAAGGCTCCACCCGCGGGACTGGGTGGTCCAGGGAGTCAGTCACCTGGGAGCGTCTACCAGATGCCAATTGCCTCGCCCAGAGGTGGGGTGGTCAAGGCCAATTTGAGCATGGCAGAGGGAGGGGGGCGATGGCTCCCTGCCAGCGAGGCATCCCGCCGCGATGATAACTCGACATTCGCAGACGCGGCAACCTCGATTCGATGGAGCCTGGGTACCGTCCATATCTTGACCCCGAAGATCCCTCGGGCTCGCCCTCTTCGAGGTGAGCTTCCCACACGTCACGTACCAATCAGCCCGGCCCGGTGTGAACGGCTAAAAGTAAGACAAGATGCATGGGCACGCCGGACCCATGTCATGCATGCCACGCGGTGCCGCATCTGAGCTGGCCCGTCAGACACATCCATCAGCGGGACGCCATCAGCGGGCCCGACAAGAAAGACGGCATACGATTCCAAAGAGATCGATTTGCCTTGGCAACAGAGCTTTTCAGCGTTCGGCAGTGAAGCGTCACGAAACGGGTGGCGACGGCGGCAGCCTAAGCGGCAGCACGGTCCAGACTAAAACATGGCAAAGAGGGTCTAGTCCAGGTTCCAGACCAGGTTTCCGTCTAGACGTGATGACGGACCACAACGAGCGAAGGTACGATGATTGTTGGTGAAGCGAGCGCAAGCCGACCTGCGGGGCCTCAATGGAAATTGGCTCTGTCTGCCGCGATCGCTGTGCCAGCAAGCCAAGCCCGGATGTTACTCAGCTACGCTATGCGCAGGGCGAGTGGCAACAACGACGATGCAAGCGCACGCTTGGGACATTCTGCCAGGGAATCAATGCAGGCCAGGCCAGGGGATGACTGACTGTCTTCCAAACGGGTGGGGGCTCGGTGATGATCACACGGAAGCTTCTGACGGCGGCTCCAGGTGACTAGATATGCAGGTCGAACCCTACTAGGGAGTCGGGCCCGAAGGAAGTTGAAAAGCGCAATAATGGCCCCGTCGAAGGCCAGGCTGCTCCTCCACGGGCGACAAGAGGCATGCGCTCCCGAGGAAAATTCTGCAGCAGAGCCAGCGCCAGCGCTAGAAGACTCGGAAGAGAGCGGCTCGGATGCAGTAAGGTATGAAGAGAGGTAGAAGAGCGCGCGCTCGTACTTGGATATCGACCATCTCTTTCAACGCCCAGGGTCTGCGTGCATCATCTTCGCCAATGCACCCTGCAACATTCCTAGCTGGCATGCTCCCTCCGCAACGCAAACGCCGCGCCTTGCCGCGGATTCGCGGAAGCCTGGGCTATGCGTGGCGGGCTGTAAGCGGCAGGCTTTGCGTGTACATTGTTCGCATATAACCTGAACAGGTCAAGCCGATACCAGGATCCGGACGAGTCTGCAAAACCCTGCTCAGACGCTGTGGCCACGTTCCGCCTGTCCTTCATAGTGTCACCGACACGAAACGACAAATGAATCTCCTTACGAGAATCGTGACAGGCGGCAGGCCGGCAACGAAGGAACCGCTGAGGCATGGTGCCCTGCGGCCAGGGGTGCGGCAGAAGGGCACGCAAGAAAGAGTTCAGATCGTGGTCACACGAAGTTCGTCACGCCCCGGCAGTATAAACAAGCCAGGGAGAAAAACTATCGCCCGGATCCCCCTCCGCCTGTGGGAACGAACGAGCGTCGGCTCCAGATCTGTGGCACACTTCGCCATCAAGGCCCCGTACCATACGATCCTGTACACGTACCCTGCCGTGCCGTGGCGGCACACGCATCTACGAGCACCAAGGCAGCAGAAGCGGAACATAGTGGAAGGCAAAACGAGGCAGACGGGGTCTCTCACACACGCGCATGCAGACGCACAAGGCACGCGCGCTTTCCAGCCAGACGAGCGGCGAAAAGGGCGGATAAGGCTTCGGGCTGGGCCAGGGACGTGAATAACACGGGTGCAGCATCAAAGTCGAGAACGGGACACGATGCGTAGGAGGAAGAGAAGCACGCAGCATGACAGGGCAGGCCGTGTACATGGTCAGTAACATGCCAATGCCGCATGCTGGAAGGGCTCATCCCCCATCCCCCGTATCCCTGTCTATCTGATGGCCGGCGCGGCCCCAAGCACCGATGTTGACAGGTTGACAAACGGCCAAGTGTGCCAATATGCCGCGGTCAGCCTCCGAGTCCAACCTCGAGCAGACCCAGGCACGACGAAGCCGCCCATGTCGAAGACGCCTTCTTTTACGACAGCCATGCGGTGGCTTCAGACGCTTCGAGCAAAAGCATCCACCCACACGCCGCCTTCTCTGCTTACACGTACATGTACATCAACTCCTGCTGCACCCACCTGCACCCACCTGCACCCGTGTCGATCAACTAGCCGGTCACTCGAGCAGTTGAATTCAGGCTGGGGCCCTGCAGCATCAAACTCTATTACACCGGGCTTTCTGCCGTCTGATCTGGGCGAGTCAGCTTTCGACCCCATTCCCGAGGAGTCCCTCTCTCGTCTGCCCGTTGCCGTCGCCGACACACTTGCATAGAACCACACACACACAGATGTCGAGGCATCACACAGACTAGAGACCTGGCAAGAGAAGTAGGCCGTCGCCGCGCCTCATCCGATTGGCGCCTTATAATCCTGGCCGGCATCCTTTCCATCTCATTCCCTCTTCATGCCTCCCCCTTCTTCCCTCGCCTCTCGCCCCGTTTCCGCGGTCCGAGGGGCTAGACCCTCCAGACAGCTGAGGATCGACTGAGATGAATGCTTCGCCTTGTCACAACCCACTGGACGGAGCATCCACCATGTGACGAACGCTGCATATGTCCCGCCTCTGTCCCACGACCAAGTGATGAGTGGATTTCCGAGAAATAAACCGCGAGGGCCTTCTGATTTCGACAGGGTGTGGCGAGAGAAAGAAGGGGGGGGGGACGGCCCAACAGGTCGTCGTGCATCCAACAGACCGCACCTCACAGAGGAGGTTGGCAGTTCAGCCTGACAAGGGGGGGGGGAGCGGAAAGAAAGAAGGGTGTCATCGCGCGCGGGCACGTCACAACACGTACCTTAGTCTGGGTGGGCCGGCTCCATGTACGGCAGCGTCCGTCGTCGGTTACAGTCTGACGGGAGCCGACTGTGTGATGAAGGTTGGTGGGTTGGCGACGCCCCGTCGTCGTGTCGGATGCCACCCTGCGTAGCCAGACAGAGGTCTTGGAGCCCGGTCCGACCAGAAAGTTGAGGCTGGACGTTGGACGCCCAGCACTCGGCGGCGATCGGAGGCGGCGCCGGTGGCCGGCTCCGCGACTTTGCTCGTTCTTCCGCCGCTGCCACGGCCAACGATGACAGAGGCAACCAAGTCCCTGCTACATGCCCCCGGTAAGCGAGACGACCCCCCCCCCCCCCGGTCAAGCCCGCTTCTGTGAACTCGGACATGGCAGGACTCCAGAGAAGGAGGGGTTGAGAGAGGAGCTTTTGCCGGCATAGCCACCAGCCGAGCACCAGCGGCTTGTCACGACGTGTAAATGGGAGTACCGTGGGACCCGATGCCACAGGAGGCACTGGACGCGGTACCCCGAGACGTCGCGACCCAGGCAGGGTGCGAGTCAGGCGCCCTGGAATTGTGATGAGAGAGAGCACCGCCGCGTAACCGAAGGAGACGAGGAGCGCAGAGCCTTCCGCAGAGCATCGCGAAACACAACTCAACAAACCTCCGAACAAGCCTTCCCCCTTAGCCGCCCCCCCC
>JPET01000005.1:626376-825880 GCA_000732205.1 Verticillium tricorpus MUCL 9792
ACCCGCCGCGGCTCGGGCTCCCGCCAGGCCGCGGCCGGCGGCCACGCCGCACAAGAGCTCCGAGGCGGTCGAGAGGCTGCGGCAGCAGAACGTGGCGGCGGCGGCGGAGGACGACGAGAAGTTCGCGCTGTCGGAGAAGGTGGACGCGCGGATCGCGGCGTGGCGCGAGGGCAAGCGGGAGAACCTGCGGGCGCTGCTGGGGAGCCTCGACACAGTGCTCTGGGAGGGCAGCGGGTGGAAGAAGGTGGGGCTGCACGAGCTCGTCATGGCCAACAAGGTCAAGATCGTGTACATGAAGGCCATCGCCAAGTGCCACCCGGACAAGGTATGTTGGCGGCTCTCTGTATGTCCTGTTATCTGAGTATCTGCTAACGCCGCGTAGCTCGCGCAGGATGCCAGCACGGAGGTGCGGCTCATCGCGGCGACCGTGTTCGCGACGCTGAACGAGAGCTGGGACAAGTTCAAGGCGGAGAACGGGCTGTAGGGGGTTGCTGAGTATGAGAGCATGAGAGCATGAGGTCTGGGGCACGGGCGAGCGGAGGCGGGCTCTCGCGAAGAGTAGAAGAGAGTAGTAGATTATATCAAGCCCCAACGCCGTGCTATGCCATGCCATCTCCACGTACGGTCCTCTGCAGTGTGTTCGTCCCCCGTCTATGGTCCGCTGCCTGTGTGCGTCCTCCCCCCATATATGGTCCGCTGCCTGTGCAGAGATCTTCTACGTGGCCTCCCCTCGAACGATCCCCGGCTCACAGGCCCAGCATGCGGCGCACGCCGTCGCGGACCTTCTGCTCGTACTCGGGGCGGCGCTCGCGCCACATCTTGGCGGCCTCGACGTTGGCGGGGCTCTCGTCGTTGGGCTCGGCCAGCATGCTCATGACGCTGATGAGGATCTTCTCGACGCTCTGGATGGGGCTCCAGCGCTCGCTGGCGTGCTCGTAGTGGTTGGGGTCGTCGCCGGGCGGGTGCAGGATGGAGATGCAGACGAGGCCCGAGGGGTAGACGTTGGGGTGCCAGACGTCGGCGAGGAAGCGCATCGTGGGCGGCGCCAGTGGGTAGTCCTTGGGGAAGCGCAGCTCGGCGGGGAACACGCCGCCCTCGAACGGCGTGCCCTCGGGGCCCTGGATCAGGGCCTCCCAGTGGAGGAGGTCGTCTTCGGAGAGGGGGCCGGCGGTGATGCCGTCGGGGGGGTTGTTGGTGAGGGCGCGGTATTCCTGGAGGAGCCGGCGGTGGGCGGTGGACTGGGCCATGGCGGCAATGTATTTGGTTCTTTTGTTTTTATTTATTGGGATTTTCTGAGGTGTTTGGTGATGCTCCTAGAGATGGTGATGGTGGTGATGGTGACAGCGGGACGGGATCGGCGGGGCCTGGACATGTCCCCAACCGAGACCGGTACCTGAGTATCTAAGGTACCTTACGTACTAACCCCGGTACGTACTGGTAGGGTGTTTAGCCGGCCTTCCCCCGACAGAACGTCAGAGCTCCACCGCGAATTGAAAGCTTCCCATCGCGAATCATCGATCATCGACAACCGGAAGGCGCTGTGCACACATCGACCATCACGAGCAACTCCACCTCGTGCTCGTGCTCGGCTCGTGCTCCATGGTCCCCCGCCATCACCACACCACCAACCCTCGCCCACCATGGCCTCGCGGATCCACCTGCGGTCCATCGCAGGTCGCTCTGTCGCTCCCTCTGTCCGATCCCGAACCCGACCGTCGCTTTCTACGCCCGCCTGTCTCTTCTGCGCTCTAGCTCCCACCTCTCGAGCTGCTTCCTTCGCCCGAAGATCCTCTCGCCGCTTCCAGTCCACTGTCGTCTCTTCCCCCTCCGACCCCCGAAAAGAGCTCGTCGACACCCTCTTGGAGCTGCAGAAGCATGCTCCCAGCTACATCAACCTCTCTCGCCTGCAGCTCGCCCTCCAGGGCCTGCGCCAGTCACCCGGCCAGGAGTCCATACGCGTCGCCATCCTCGGCCTCGCCAACGGCGGCGAGGCGGGCAAGACCGCCAAGGACCTCCTCAGGCTTCTCCTCGCCGACCCCCTCGCCTCCGAGCAGCCGTGGGAGGCGCAGATCGCCGCCCACGACCCCCGCCAGCCCCTCGTCGTCAGGATACGACAGCCCCAACAGCGCGACGACGACGACGCCGGCCGCCTCACCATATCCAAGACCAACCTGCTTCATGAGCTCGAGGTGTCGCGGCCGGGGCTTAACGGCCTGAACCTCGAATTTCTGCTGACCGAGGTGAGTCCCTTGGCTGGGGGCGCCGCCGGTGACCAGGGGGCCGTCGACTCCGAGGAGGCCGTCCTGGTGCCGACGGTGGACATTCCCTCCAACACGGGACGCTTCAACCCCATCACGACGCCCGTGCACAGGGCTCTGGTCGTGACCAGGGGCCTCATGGGCGCCGCGACCGTGGCGTCCCTTCCCGTGCTGCAGAACAGGGAGGCCGTGCTGGCCGCCGTCGACCTGCCCGGCTACGCGGCCCAGCGGGATGCCCAGGCGACCTTCCAGCCCATCGACGTCGCGGCCGGCGGCAAGGGCGTCGACCTGTTCCGCGACGATATCGGCAACGCCATGGAGTTCGAGCGCCTCTGGAACGGGAGCAACATCCCCGCGCTGGTGTCCTGGCTCAAGACGGGCGCCGAGGCTGACGACGGCCTCACGAAACCCGCTCTCCGCCAGCTTATCGCCTCGCTGCTGCAGAACACATCCGCGGCCATCGAGGAGGAAGAGTCCAGGCAGCTTGGCGGGCTCCTCTCCACCGCGGCCGCGACCGCGCCGGGATCGGTGGCGCTCAACAGGGGTCTGGCTGCGTGGTCGCAGGAGGCGCACGAGGAGCTGCAGCAGCAGCTCGACCTGGCGTTCGCGGGGCGGAGGTGGCGCAAACTCGGATGGTGGAAGCTTTTCTGGAGGGTCGACGACGTGGGCCACCTGACGAGCGAGATCCTGAGCCAGAGGTTCTTGCCCGGTGCCGAGAGGGAGCTCGTCTACCTCGCGGGACGGATCGAGCAGGCCGGCGTGGCTGCTGGCGCCAACGGCGCGCCCGTCTACGCGCAACCCCTGCCCGAGTCGGAGCAGCCAGCGACAGCAGAGACGGCGCAGAAAATCACGACGAGCCCGGCCGACGTGGCAAAGTGGCCCACCCATATTGCCTTTACCCGCCGCTACCTCCACTCGGAGACGGTGCCCGCGCTGCAGGCTCTCGCGCAGAAGCTCGTCCTCCAGGCGTCGAGCACGTCGGCGCTGACGACGTCCCTCGCCGCCCTCGTGTACATGTCTGCCTCTGCCACAACGCTCTACGAAGCCGGCGCAGTGGCGGCGCTCGGCATCGTCTGGAGCCTGCGCCGCCTCCAGACCAAGTGGGAAACGGCACGCGAGTTCTGGGAGGGTGAGGTCCGGGAAGAGGGCCGCAAGGCCGTGCGCGGCGCGGAAGCCAGCGTCGCAGCCGCACTAGACGGGGAGGCGACCGGCGCAGAACGGGCCGACGACGCCCTCGAGGAGCGGCAGCTCGCGCGACAGCTGACCGACAAGGCGGCCGACGCGCTGTCGCGGATGAAGTGAGGCACGAGTCGGGGAAGAAAGAGAAAGCGGGGGGGCGAAAAACTCCATGTATTATAGACCTGTTTGCATACACGAGGCATCACCCACGCCGTCGCCGTCGCGGCTTGATAGATACGATACCAGACGCCCTGCCCGCCCGCCTGCGCGGCACGGCGCTTTTCATGAATCCTTCTCCATGGGCTGCTTGCTGGGCCTTGTCGTTCTGGAAGTCGGTCCGTCTCCCGGCGGGGCACCCCCACAGTCGTGCCCTTGCGTGCTGCTGCTGCTTCTTCGAACCTCCTCCGTCCGATGGTCTTCCTCCCCCTCTCCTCCGCCAGGTATCAAGCCCCTCCGCCCCCGCGGCAGCGCGGCCGGCGGCTCGCGCTCGTGCAGTTTCTTTTTCCTCCCAACCGGAACGCCGTTCCCCCCCTCCGCCGCGCACAGGCGCAGCGCCATGCTCTCCGATCCCTCCTCGCCTCGGGGCCGCAGTTAAAAACAAAAACGTCCTCCGGGCGGTTCGCGCGCCAGGCATGTCGTTGAAAAAAAAAACATTGGTTCCGGTTCGCGCCGGACACGCCCCGCTTACCGCCTGTCTCCCCTGCCGCTGGCGCGCGCGCGGCTGACGGTCGCCCTGCCGCGCGCGAGGCCGACGCCGCGGCCGCGCTGGTTGCGGGAGCGGAACATGGGGGCGTTGCGCAGCATGTCCGGGACGATGAAGAAGCGGACGTGGGAGCCGCGGATGTAGACCTGGTCGAGGTGCGAGACGCGGCCGTCGCGGGCGGTGACGGTGATGTCCTTGAGCTGGATGTTCATGTTGTCCTCGGCTGGGGGGTGTTAGCTGGGGTCTGAAGATACAGTATGGGGGGGCACCGGGGGCGCAAGGAAACGACCGGGCCGGGCGGTGGGGGCGACGTACCTTCCAACAGCTTGCCGCGGTAGGTCTGGCCGGATGTGATCTCGAGGGTGATGATGTGGCCCTGGGCCTCGTTGAGGAGCTTGATGGGGATGCCGATCGTGGAGGTCATGGTGGCGGTGGTGGCGGCGAGACGATCTGGGTGTTTCGGGGGCGGTGCGGGGTGGGCTTGGTGAGGGCGTGGGTGCGTCGGGGGTCGATTCGTGATATCGCGGGCTGGTGTTGCGTGAGGTTGATTGAGCCTGCCCGATTTTTGGAGCTGCCCGCGCGGAGCTCGAGCTGGTTTATCCGGTGGTTAATCCGGTGGGTGGTGCTGTGGGGTGGGCGCCAGCTGGCAGATTTGGTGCCAGCCGGATCATCAACTAGCAGCAGGCCCACGTCAAGTACCGCAGTTTACCTATGAATTGTGACGAGCATGAGCAGCCTCACTGCACTCCAGATTAAGACGGCTGCTGGGGTGGTTCGCAAGACTTATGTTCGGGACACAGCTTCAATCAAATAGAGCTGTTTGTTTCCTTCTTTCGGTGCCGTCTATCGTGTGCCGAGAGTCTGGCTACAGTGGACAGTCGAGAAACCAGTCTTAACATCCAGGCGGCATTCTATATTTGCTGAGGTAGTTAGCTATTTATGGTACGTAAGGTAAGATATTTTGAGAAAACGACTCTGGTTTCAATTCACTGTTCAATTGCCTCTGTTGAAAGAATGTTTTACTTTGATTCGCATCTCAGCTCGAGACTCAGCTCAACCCATTTTTGTGAGCAAATGGAGGTATAATAAACAATATCTTCTGCGAGCTTCAAATTAAAGGTGTTCGATTGCTACCACATTCAACATGGCCATAAAGTATGAAAATAATATTCGCAGCTCCAGCACTAGAATATCTGCAACAGACAACATAGTCAGCATGTTGATCTGGCCCATTCAGCTCAAACGGTTCACCGAAGCCTTTAGCAGTCACAGCCAGAGCCAGATCCAGCTGGCAGTCAGCCTGTTGTGGATTGCTCGGAAGCCACCACTACGTCCACTGGGAGCCTTTCCATCTTGCTGAAAGAAAAATGGGGATCCCAGTACGCTCGATGAGCAGGTTGACTATGTTCTTATCGAGGCTGGAATCATGATGATTCCAGCTTAATGCCCTGTTGAAGGGTCATGGCTGGAACAACAGCAGGCTATCTAATAGCGTGTCGAACCCAAATCACTTTAAGACGACAGATTTCAAGCCCTTGTTCTAAACGCTTTTAAGCCATCTGATCGGCGCTCTCGTCAGCCAAACCTGTGCTTGACCAAGGCTGCGCAAACTCAAAGCGAGAAATGCAGCGTCCGGCGATTAAGAACGCAGAGAGAGTATCACACAACGTCATCGAGCCGCGATCTCGTGACCAGGTCCGTGGCGAAGCGCAGGCCAGCACTGGTGCGTGTGAGTGCTTCCGTGCCGGATTCGACGACCGAAAGGGGCGCGACCAACGAACGTCAGACGAGCCCGCGCCTTGCCCCGGACGCCACACGGCTGTATCAGTAAGCGCCAACGGGCTACGAAAAACGGATTATAAGAGCAGCCGGGTGCTGAGTCCAATGCTGAGCAGATCTCGCGACGGTTGCCTGTCTTTCATCAAGTTCAGCACCGATACCTGGATAGTCTACGTTCGGAGCCTCGAGATAAACGTCCACAGCACCCGAGAAGTTCGACCTGACCTGGAGCACGTCCTCACCGGATCAGCACATCCTGGCACTTTGATCCCATCACAGCTTCGTTGTACTCCAAGTTGGAAACCCTTTGGAAGACCCAAAATGGCATCTCTCGCGTACGTCTTCACACCCCCCGAGCACGACACGGAAGAACACTGCCACTTGCACGCCAGGAACTGACCCCCCAAACAGCCGCCTCATACGCCGCCAGGACAACCTGCGCCGCGAAGTCACAGAGCGCACCGCAGCGGTAGCCGAGCTCCGGAACCAGCTGGTCGCGCACGAGAAGAAGCGGCGCGGAGACGACGCGCGGCTGGCCCGGCGGCGGGCGGACCACCAGCGGCGCGTCGACGAGAGCGACAGCTACATCCGCTCGCTGCAGGCCAACCTGGCCAAGACGAAAGACCCGGCGCTGCGGGCCAACTACAAGAGGACGATGGAGGCGGAGAAGGCGACCATGGCGGACGTGGCGAGGAAGTGGAGGCGGCAGGAGCGGACCATGGCGGAGCAGCTGCGCAAGAGCCAGCGTGAGAAGAAGGTGCTGGAGCAGAGTCTCGCGACGATGGAGAAGGCGGAGAGTGACAGTCAGCAGGCGCTGGCGCGCGTCAGTCTGGATATCGCCCGGGAAAGGCGGCGGGACGCGAAGTAGCTCTCGGGGTTGGAAGCTGTGCAATGGTGAGGTCTGGTCGGGAAGACAATGCCATGGTGTGACCAGAGGGAAGAGGTCATCAAGGTCGTGTTTGCTTCACGTGACGTGACTGTCAAGTCGGGTGGATGCACGTGACGTTTATTCATCAACTCTCATCGGCCTCCTGACGACACCAATTGACGAGATGGTTCATAAGAAACAGCTGACCCGATTGCCGATCCTTTGAGACGTATGCCTGTCGATCATCTCGCGAGGCTGGCCATGGTGTCAAGATGGCTGGCCATCTGTCGTGGCTCAATGTGGCCGGGGGATCGCCGCTCTAGGTATATCCCAATGCTTCACCACCATCAACAGCATCCCCCAAAATCGACGATGATGAGCTGCGATCCTCCCTCCCTCCCTCGGTGATTACATCACGGCCTCCAGCACTCTCATCTCTCGAAAATGCCTTTCGCCGCTCGCTTCTTCACGCCGCTCACCTCCTGTCCTGCCAGGCCCGTCACGGCCGCCGCAGGAATGTGCCCCCGCGCTGCCTAGAGTAACACATTCCACCGGGACATTGGCCCGTCACTACCACGCCGGCACCCTAATGATGCCCGGCCCCAGCGCTCGACGGGGCGTCCCATACCTCTCAGCTCTTGTTGTGCTATTCTTGTCCGCCTTAATACCCGTGATACCCTACCGTCCGCCCTTTCTCCCAGGCGATGCCCCCTTTCTGCCTCCGTCTCTGCTCATACTGATCCCGCCAGCGCGGCGCCGTCCATTCGTTTTGTTCTGCCACCATTCGTTTTACGAGTCTCTCGCTCACTCCATCGTTTTCTAGTGTTTTTCGCGTCGTTTGTATTTCTAAGAGAAGGATTCAGACCAAAAAAGAGTATCCATGCCTCCCCGACTGCAGGCCCGAGAAGAGGGCGGAGGCGGCGGCCTCACCGTCGGCTGGGTCCTCGCCATCGCTCTCGCCGGAGGCGCCCTGCTCTTCCTCTCTCTCGCCTTCATCCTCGTCACGCTCACCGACCGCCGCAACCAGCGCGCCCGCCTCGCCACCGAGTCCCAGGCCCGCCTTCAGCAGGACGACGATGCCTCCTCCGAGACGGAGACGAACAACGACGGCTCGATCCGCCCGCCCGCCCCGCCAGCGCCGGCGGCTGACCAAGTCGCCCCAGGTGTCGCCTCGCAAGAAGGCCAGGCGGTCCCTGCCGCACGTCCTCCCGGCCATCAAGCACAGCGGCAGCCTCAACCACATCTTCGGCTCGCCCACGGCCGGCCGCCGCCGCAAGAACTCGTGCAACTCGTGGATCGACGAGGACGCCATCCACGGGCCCAAGGTCGTCAAGGCCAAGCGCGAGTCCAAGGGCTTCAGCCTCCGCGAGAGCTGGCTCATCATGAGGACACCCACCCTGCCGAGCCTGCTGGGCTACAAGGACGAGCCCGAGACCGCCACCTTCTACCAGCACCAGAACTACCCGCTCGTGCAACAGCCGCGCCCCGTGGCCCTGTCTCCCGAGAAGCAACAGAAGGGGCAGAAGCCCACCTCGAGGATGCCTCTCGTCAGGACGCCGTCGTATGAAATGGCCGAGAAGCGTGCCGCCGCCCTGCGAGGTGACTTCCAGCAGCAGCAGCAACAGCAGCAACAACCACAGCAACAGCACCAGGAGCCTCAACAGAACCCCCAGATCAGCGCGCCCAACGGCCCTCGTCCTCCCCCCAAGGCGAAGCTCAGGCAGTTCAACACCGAGTCAGACCTGCAGACCATCCTCCGCAACACCGCCCAGCGCCTCAATGATGGGAGCCCGAGCCCGACGAGGGACGACCAGAGGCTCAACGGCAACAGCGGCAACGGCCCCAACAGGGCCACCCGCCACGTCCGGACGCCCGCGTCCCGCGGCTCGCCCGTCAGGTCCACGGCCTGGAACGACAAGCGCAGCGTCGACGGCGAGTACCGCGGCGGCTTCGATCAGACCCCCAGCCCCAAGAAGATGCCCGCCCAGCCGACCACGCCGCAGAGCGCCCCCGCGGCCATGGACCCTCGGAAGAGCACCGGCTATACCCACACGGATGCCGCGCTGCCCGAGGTCTACACGCCCACTCACCGGCGAAAGCAGTCCACCTGCTCCGTCATGTCCGACCAGGACAGCCTCTACGGCGAGACAACCCCCGAGCAGGACGTCGCCATCCCGGCTGGTCTGTCGAGCCCCGACCGCAGGGGTAGCCACACGTCCATCGGGGCGGTCGTCGAGGCCTCTCAGCAGAAGCAGCAGCCCAGACGGAGCATGTCAGTCGTGTCCATGACGAGCTCCGTGTCGTCGGCGCTGTCGACTCTGTACAGCGAGGAAGAGGACGACATGGGCGGGGAGAACATTCCCTGGGCGCATCCTGTTGATCCCAACCAGCAGCGCGGGAGCTTCAAGCCGAGGCGGATCATGCACTCGCCCAAGATGAGCGACCCGTTCCTCGTCCCGGGCCCCGTGCCCCAGGTGCCGGAGAGGTCGCCTCGTCGCCTCTCGGCGAGTGGTGAATCCCAGCGGCCTCAGATGCAGATGGAGGTCAGATCGTCCCAGGATGCCACGAGGGCGCTGGGCCAGATCTCGGGCAACCGCCAGAGCAGCATGAGCTCGCCCATCATGGCTCCCCTGGTCGTGACCCAGGAGGGCCAGCTGTCTTCCAAGGACGAGCTCCGCCTCTCCATCATGATGGAGCCGTCGCAGAAGCAGGGCCAGTCTTCGATGCGCCCTAAGAGCGTCGTTACCATGAAGCCCACGTACTTCGCAACCAGCAACAGCGTCGCCAGCATGATGGCCAGTCCCTCGACCCCCGAAGAGGAGCGAAAGGGCCACCGCCGTCGCCGTTCCGCCGTCATGCCCCCTCCCTTGAACCTCCGTCCCATCCAGGGCTCCCCCAAGAGTGACGACGGCAACACGGACGATCTCGTCCTCCCGACCTACAACCTCCGCACTCGCCGCTCCATCATCGCAGCCGGCGACATGCCCACCGAAATCCCCTCAAGCCCGCCGGTGTCCCGCCCGCTGCCGGACCCGACTCGCATCCCCCAGTCCCCGTCGCCCACGCGCCGCCGCTCCCAATCCACCACCCCCTCCCGCGGCCCTTCTAATGCCTCCTCCACCTACTCTAACCCGGGCCCAGCCCAGAGCCCGACCCTCATCCTCCGTCCCCAGAGCTCCATTAACCGCGGATCCCCAACCCACATTTCCCCCCTTGCGAACTCCATCGTGCAGCTTCGCCGGATGAACTCCCAGATGAGCGCCTACAGCGTCGCATCATCGGTCGGCGACGACGCCAGTCCCATTACCGACCTCCGCGGCGGCGGCTTCAGCCCTGAGCGCAGCAGTTCGCGCGCCGGCCGGGCGGGCCGCCAGAACTACCTCTCCATGGGCACGCCGAGCCCCAAATCCCGAAGCGGCGGCAGTAGCACCGGCGCGGGGCGGACGATCCGCAACACGCGCAACTCGGTCAAGACGCGGCCCATGTCCGTGTCGCGCATGGACTCCGTCGAGGAGAAGGAGAACGGCGAGTCGCACGTGCCTGTCCTCACGAGGGGCGGCCTGAAGGGCAGCCTGCGCACGGCCGAGAGCCCGAAGCGGAGGCTGAGCGTGCGCTTTGCAGACGTCAAGGAGCAGATCTTTGTCGACGCGACGGAAGTGCAGGACGTCGAGGAGGAAGAAGCCGAACGCGGACGGGAGAGGACGAGGATGAGGACGCCGACGAGGGATCGTGCCAGTGCCGATAGCCTGGGGCTGTACGACAAGGACGGGTTTCTGATGAGCTCGCCCGAGAGGCTGCCTTCCTCGGTGGCAGAGGGACGATCGGGAGGACCCCTGAGGATTTAGAGAGGGTGTCTAATTTTCTTTGTTCATGGTGTCAGTCGGCGGACATACGGCGTACTTATTTTGGGGCTGTTTCCCCCTTTCCATGTATGTATTGGGTTGTGGAAGACTTCTTAATACCTGCCTGGGTTAGACTTTTTGGATGACGGGCTTTTTGTATCACATAGTTCAGCGATACCAGATACAGGAAGCTGAGATACGGGTTCATACCTATGTTTTGTGCCCGCTCGCTGGTGCTTCCTCCTGTGCCTGGCGCCCAATGCTCGGTAGCGAGCTGATACCGTTCTGGTCATGTCACGTCCCACCGTCCGTCACCTTGCTCAAGGAGCAGCCGTGTCGTCGACTCGGGGCCTTTTGCTCTCAGAGTCGTCCTCGCCTCCCTCCTGTCCATTGACCTCGTCCCTCGCCCTCACGCGTCCGGCCCCCTCGCCCAGCTCCCCACTGACACCCTCCTCGGCGCCCTCGCCGATCCAGTTTCCATCGGCATCGAAATACTCGTTCACGTTTTCCGCTGTGATCCAACCCGAGCTGCCCGGGAACGGCGGCGGCAGGCCTCCGTTCGCGTCCCCCCTCAACACGCCGGTGAACCCTTCAACGGCCTCGTGCTCGCCCTCAAAAACGATTCTGTCGTCCTCGTCTTCGTCGTCCTCATCCACGGGGTCAGGGTGAAGATCCGAGCACGCCGAGATGGCATCGTACAGCTGCTGCGCGTTTGAGCCGACGGGCGGGACGATGGTCAGGTCGACGGAGCTGCCCTCGTCGTCGGCGTTGTCGGTCAGCTCGAGCTGCATCCAAATGGCTTGGAGGGGCGTGTCGTCGGAATGGGTGCCCGCCTGCTTGACGGCGTGGATGGAGATGGCGGGGTAGGGGATGGAGACGCCGGCAGTGGCTGTTGTGCTGTAGATGGTGAAGTTCCTGACAGGGTTAGCCGGGACAAGACGGAGGCAGAAGACAGGGACGACGCACTCTGAGTTGACAAAGACGTCCACAGTCTGCTCTGTCAGGTCGTCTGTCCCACCGAGCAGGGTAGTGCCTTCCGGCGCAGAGACTGCCGTCGAGGCATCGGCGGCGAATATGGGCAGGGCGGCGGATTGCGACTTGGGTATCCAGATCTTGGCACCTTGGAGATGCTGGTGAAGGACGGGCTTGCCGCCGAAGAATGTCTCGGGGGTCTGGGACTGGTACTCCTCCAAAGGGAGGAAGTCGCCCACGGAGGGCGGTGATCGGATGGTGGTCGTCAGCATGTCGATGATTTGAGAGAAATCTCGGAGGAGGCTCGACTGGTACTTCGTCTACGTCTTGGTGGTCTTGGTGCTCGTCTCGTCGAACAGAGGGGGAAGGGCAGTGGAAGACATGATGGTGGGGTCCTGCAGAGCTCGACGGGGTGGTGTAGATCCCTGACAGCTCTTATCGTTATCGGCACGTGAAGGAAGCACCATTGGCGGGATGTAAGGTGATGTGCAGGCAAGCTCGGTACAGCGGTGTCTCTGGTGCGGGGTGGGGGGTGGACCCTGGCAAACGGGCAATTGGGCAACTTCCCCATCGTCACTGCACTGGTCTGGCTTAGTCGGAGGCACCTGCCCCAGGGCCCTGGAGTGGGCGGGCGTCGCTTCAGGTCAGGGTGGTGCCGGGAAGGCGCCTGCTGACGTAACTGCCCGCCGTCAGTGTTGACTTCACACCATCTCGCGACGCGGCAAACGAAACGCCCAGCATCTCGTCGCATCCCCTCTCTAGCCATCTAGACCTGTCCTACGCTGCAGCCATTTATCCCGAATTGACCTCTCAGCTTCAATCCCACCGCAGTCATGTACAACAGTCGTGCGTTAACCCCCCTCCGCCCACACCCACACCCCACACTGACCTGTCGCAGGCTCCCACCTCCTTGACCAAGTCCCCCTCACCGTGTCCCCCTTCGTCTCCATCCCCACGGCGACGACGCTCTCTTACAACTATAAGAACATGCCCTCCGCCCTCCCGCCCTCTATCCTCGGTAACCCCTCCGCCGCCCCCCTCCCGACAGAAGACGGCACCGCGACGCCCCAGCAGTCCGCCCCGAAGCCACAGTACATCGTGTCCCAGTCAGGCCACGCCGCTCACCCCGACGACATCATCGCCTCGTGCCGCGCCCTACAGGACCACATCTCGCGCATGCAGGCGGATGCCGAGCGTGAGCTGCGCGAGTTCGAGGAACGCATCCAGGCGCGCGAGCTGGCCGAGAAGAGAAAGGTCGCGCCCGGGTGGCTCGACAGCGAGGCGAGGATACTCGAGCCCGAGAGGAAGGGCGTTGTCGGCGGCGAAGACGGGCCGAGGGGCGGCGAGGTCGAGATGGGCGCGGGGGATGCCAATGGCGGACAGGGGCCAAGCGAGATGGGGACCGACCAGGGGGCCGAGCTGGACCGGTACTTTGGCGGGCTGAGTATGAAATGAAGGCGGCGCGGCATCACTGGGTCAGCATTGGGTGCATCATTGTGGGTTTCAGAAAGGCGTTGCGGCTATCGTGAATTTATATCAATTTCCCATCGTGACAATTCACTTTATCAAAAGGAGCACTGTCACACAAGTATCAGGGTGTTTAATCAGGGCTGTGGTCCGATGAGTCGGCATAACATCCATCAGCTTCGATCATAAGCCGGGGCAGGCGTCATCTAGTAGGCATCACCGCGGGAACCAAATCTAACGTGACGCAACAGCTTGGACGAGGAAAAAAAAAGCCAAAAAGGGAGAGGTTCGCCGCCTGAGTCAGGGGTTGAACGTCAGATCTAGAGGTATACCCCTGTGAAGAGCGCGCTGGTGAAAGTGCCAACTTTCGACCCACTGGACCATTCTCTAGACCTTGTAGTATCCCGACTCGGGAGGCGAGAATATAATCCCCTGGGAGCTAGTCAACCTCTGTATGAAAGGGAAAAAAAAGGACTGAGAGGTTCGCTGCCTGAGTCAGGGGTTGAACGTCTGATCTAGAGGTATACCCCTGTGGAGAGCGCGCTGGTGAAAGTGCCAACTTTCGACCCACTGGACCATTCTCTAGATCTGTTGGCGAGAGGAAACATTCATAGATATTTAGAGGTAGCAGGCTGTTCGAGTGCTGGCCTTGCGAGGCATCACCTATTCGGCACCCCAGCACTCACTATCGACCAGGCCACTAACTCTGGCACCTTCCTCTGCCAACAGCAAAGCACGGGGACTACAACAACAGAAGAGCTTTATTCACACGAATTGTTGATGTAAAAACTGCACCAGCCTCCGGAAGTACAGCTCACATAAATCGATTTTGTCTTCGTACCCCTTTACGACCACCAACGACTTATCGTCATCCACCAACGAGAGCAACACCATCCACGAACTCGTAATCATGGTCAGCGAGAACGCCAGCAAGCGAGCCCAGGCCAATTGCGAGGCCCGTCAGATCGAGTCTCTCTACCTGTGCCTGCGCAAACGGGGGAAAAAGCCCCAGACGGGTATGTTTCTCATACCTACCCTGTTAACGCCGTTGCCTTTCGTCCCTCTGCTGCTTCAAGCCTGCTTTCTTGTCCATAATGTACTGCTCTTCCGAGTCATCCAGCGTTTCACAGCGTCTTATATCTCTTCGGTTCTGACAAGTTCGCAGACGATGCCGTTACCGAGCCCAGAAAGCCTCAGCCCAGTATGCCTCCCACCACCAGCCTTGAGAAGGAGGTCAGCAAGGAGATCAAGTTCCTATTCGACGCGCTTCCAAAGATCATCGACATTGCTTTCGGCGGCATGAAATTCGACACCATGCCCCGCCGCCGCAACGACGAAAAGGAGCGCCCCGAGTTCGTCTCGGACGACGAAGCCGCCCTCAACCTCAAGCAGTGCCTCGAATTTCGCGATAACTTGCCCGGCAACGCCGCCCGCCTCCGCAAGCTCACCCGCGAGATCTTCCGCATCGCCATCGACCACAAGAACAAGGGGTACTGGCCCGGCCTTCAGGGCACGCGCTCGCGGTATATCCGTTTCTGCAACGGCGTGCGCGCCTTCGTGACCGCCCGCGGCCTCAATGCGGGCGGCTTCACCGCCAAGGGCTTCAGCGACGCCTACGTCAACAAGCTCCCGCAGATCACCGGCGCCACGATCATGGAGATGCTCCAGAGCGTCGGACTCGCCCGCCGTCGCTGGCGCTGCGCTCTCCGCGATGAGCCCTCGGAAGACGTGCGCCGGGCCATGGTCAGCGCCCTTACCCAGCCCCAGGAGGAGCTGGCCACCCACGTTGACACCTGGAACGCGCTCCTCGACGACGATATCCTCCGCTCCCAGGCCGCGGTACAGGCCCAGGACCAGGCCCGCCGTAAAACCTCGAGCCTCGCCCTTCGACCCCTGGCTCCCGAGATGTGCACCTTCGGCATGGGTGGTCTCTCCATGGTCGAGGAGAATGACGATGGCGAGACTTGAGGTATGTTTGTGCCTTTCGACTTCATCCATGTCGTCGATGACTTCGCCTCCGTTGGCATAGTCTGCTGCCCGGCCGCCGCCCAGTAGCTGCCCAGACGATACAGGCTGTGGTGCTCTCATAGTCGTCGTCCGATGCTGGTCCTCGTACTGGCATCATTAGGCCATCATGAATGAAGCTGATCACTCAGATCCCGAGTTTCCGGGTGCAGCCTTGAACCGTAAGAATTGGGAAGATCCTGGTGATAACGTAAATATTTATGATACCTGCCTCATGCTAATGCTGTAACCCCTTGCCATGACATTGGACCTTGAAACAATTTTGATCTACCTTTCCAAGCAGCTAACTTCCTGACTATGCGACCCAGGCAATGAGGAGTACCTTAGTGCAGCAGATGCGTCCCGAAAACGCCGATCACACAAGTGACGCCGTGCCATTGCTGGTACCGTTGAGACTCGACAGCTCCTCCACTTCAGCCTCCCAGTACTCGACAAGCTCATCCAGCTCAGGCCTAGCGTTTGGGTCCAGCTCCAAGCACTGGTTGACTTGGTCCTTCCATCTCTGAGGTACATCGGCCGACCTGTCAGTCCACATGGTTGGATTGGGCGATTGTTCGAGCTGCTCCATGAGCATCCACATGACGCGTCCGAGACTGAAGACCTCCGCCAGTTCAGCTGCCCGAGGGCATGTCTTCTTCCAGATGGGAAAGACGTTCCAGTCGGGGTAGCCCCATGGCAGGTCGGTCCGGGGCTCACCGACGTGAGGTTTGTAGAGAATCCTCGGTTTCGGCTGTCTACCGGTCTCTCCAGAAGGACTGACCTCTTCCCATGCCTCCTGATCAATGGTGACCTCCTTTGAATGCGTAAACATAGACACCCCACTCTGCTCCCAGTCTATGAGACGAATGCCGTCTGTGTCATCGATGAGGATGTTGCCGGGCTTGACATCCATGTGGTAGGTTCTCGCGATCCGATGGGTGTGGAGGACGGCGCGGGCCATCTGATAGCACCAGCGGGCCTTCCGAAGGAGGGGAATGCGGGTTTCGCCAGCATTGGTGATCTGGTCATCCAATGTCTCCCGCTCCATGACGGGTTGGATAAAACCACAGACGCGTGCTCCGCCGTTGGGATCGCGAACAATGACCAGGGTTTCGGGACAGGGCATGATGTTGGGGTGGATCGGCAAGGCGGCTAGGGTCTCAATTTCATGCAGCATGGTGTCTCGCTGGTGTTCGTGAAAAAAAGGGCCATGCTTGACGAAGGACTCAAAGTCAAAGCCTTTGAAAACATGGCGAGTTCGCATGGGAGACCTGACGACCACCCGGGCGTGGTTCTTGCCCGGCAGGCGACTAGTCTCGGTGAGGTCGTCAAAGTCGACGGTCTGGAAGGGTTGATGCAAGCCATGCTTGCGAAGGGTGGCCAGAAAGTCGTCGAAAAGGGTGAGCTGGCGAGTGTACTCGTCATAGCTGAGATCCGGTGCCATGACTGTCGGTGGACAGGCAGTGTTAGCTGAAATGGGGGGGGACCTGACAATGGTCGCCGTCATCGACTTGACGGCCGAAGGCATGATGGGCAGGTGGCACGTCGGCAACTGAATTGGTTTGGTGGGTGAGGAGGGTAGAAGTAGGAGTCAAGCTGTGTGACCATCAAAAGATCTGGTGTGTTGGGGGCGCAGAGGAATGTGAGGTCGTCCGGCCGTGTATCATGTCGGGCTCGAGCTTCCGCAGTCCGCTTTGTCAAGCTAGGAGAGTCGAGATCGACCGGTGAGCGCAGTCGGGAAGCGACAGCGAGGTTGCCTCGCAAGGGCTGATGTATCCCCAGCTAACAAACGGGCCGCGGACGACGAGTCGGGAGGGCGGGCGATTGGCCCTGCTAGGTCACGGTCGTTGGCCGCTCGCTAGGCTGCGGTCGTTGGCTGGTCGCTGGTGGCTCGTGTTGGCTGACTTCGATTCGAGGCTTTCGACGCAAAGGCCGTCTCGTCTGTCTTGTGCGCCTCTCCCACTCTGTCAGGGCGTGCGCGTGATACGCTGGCAACGAGGCCCAAGGGCTCCGCGGAATACTCGGTGTAGATCCCGGGGCGGTGATTGTGCGACCGCGGGAGCTGATGCGAGGTAACACAGAGACAAGAGCTGAAGAGGGAGGACAAGCAAGGAGAACGGAGAGAAGCGGAGGAAGAGGACCGCGGAGAAAAGGACAGAATGACGACTGCGGCGCGCATCGCCTAAAGGCCAACAGGAGGAGACACGCAGGTCTCAGGCGTCCAGCCCAGTGCTGCAAAGCACAGCTGTCGGTCGGGGTCGGTCTGTATGTCGGTCAGGCTTCAAGGTAAGTCAGCCCATGTTCCATCGGGCTGAATGACATGCTTCAGGGTGTCGAGGAAGTGTGGTGCTGTCGACGATGGGAGGCAGTAAGCGGCGGCGCCAACACTGCAGGCTGCTGCATGTCTTCATCTGGCATACTGTACCGCCGTGGCATGGGCGGGCGATGTGACCCAAAAGGTCGAGCTGCGTGGCTCGGAATGCACGGGTGCAGAGACGCGGCGACGCCATGTGGTGGTGATTGGCCGGGGAAGCTGGCAAAAATATCGAGTCGCCTCATGTAGTTTGCAGGCGGGCGTTTCTTCGCTGCGATATGTGATAGAGTGTCGCTGGCAGGCTGGATGTGCTGTCACGTCACGGGGCCGGCCTTTCATGAGCAATGGCCGGGCAGAGCGTGCGTGCGTGCCATTGTGTGTGCCAGCGGTACCCAGGCCGGCAGAGATCGGGGGTGGTGCATTCGTTGGATTGGCGGGCTGCACGAGGGGAGTCGATCGGCGGCAGGGGGTGTGTGTGATGATTGCTGGTGACGGAGGCGGGCGGTACGATGCGATGCGAGGGCGTGATGGTCGTGATGTGCTACTCAGTCCGTGGTGGAGGGTTGTGGTAGGAGATAAAGGCACAGAGGTGGAATGGAGGGACCATGTATTACGGTGAGCAGCGGCAAGCTAGTGCAAAGGGGGAGGGCGAAGTTGGGTGAGGTGAGGTGAGGTGAGGTTGGGCGGAGAGAAGGAAAGGTGGGGTGACGATCCAGAAACTGTGCAGGTGCTGTAACCTCTGTGGGACAGGACGGGACGAGCACAGGGCAAGGAGCACCGAGACACCACTGGTGTTGCTGCCAGTGAACTGATGTAACTAGGCAGGCAGGACAGGATGCTACGCAACAGTGTGTGTGTGAACCAGTGTGAGCGTGATGAGGAGGCGGGCCGCCAGGCAAGTGTCGCCCTCAGTTAGATAAGCGAATTCGTCACGTAATGGGGGTCGTGACCCCGTAGGAAGCAGGCAGGCACCAACCGCATGGCACCAGCACAGCGATGACGATCGATGTGGTAGGAGCAGCTTGGTTCAAATACATACCACCTCCAAGGGCGGCTACCAGGTCGCCAGGGCGCAGCAGGAGCTTCGGCGGCCTTCAGTGGAGGCAACGCCAAAACGGTGGTCGCCCTTTCCCTCCGCTTGCCCCTCACCTCTTGCCCCTGTCGTGCCTGCCGAAGGACCCTCTCACTTACACCTGCCTGCCTTGCCTGCCTTACCTTACGTTACTGGGACGCTGGTCTTACCCACCCAAGCGTGTCTTGTGCACTGTAACCTTCCCGAAGCTCCCTAGTCCCCAGCCCGACCGCCGGCCGGCGCAAGTTCCAGGTCCCTTTGCGTGCTTTCTGGGGAGCTTTCGAGCCAATATTCATGACCACCAATTGACGAATCTCGAGAGGGGTTGAAATTGCGTTCTCTGCACTGCACCAAAGTTTCCCCCTCATCATCTCCTCCTTCCCCTACCTCCCCTGCGTTCCTCCTCAACTTGCCCCTTATCGCACCACGGCTAAGGCAGGCACAACCCGACGACAGGCGGCAGATCAGTCCAGGAAGGGCAGGTGGTGGAGCCCCGCCAGAGTCCATCGCCCCGCAGCTAGCCCCGGCCAGGTTAGTGCCCCGATCGCGGTAAGCCTCCTCCAACGGCTCATCGCGTCTTTCCCTCCTCGACCCCCCCAGCCATTTCGCCTCGACATCTCCATCCGTCCCCGCCTCTGCCCGCCCTTCTGCCCTTCGAACCTTGTCGCCGAGGTGGCTTGACTCGGCCTTGTCGGTTGTCGGCACTGAGGCGCGACAAGACGGGCCATTGCAGACAAGCTCTCCGCCACCCGGACGCCAACGACGCGGCGAACCGATGCGACGATCGCAGCTTCGTCTTCCCCGGATAGGAAGCTCGATGTCTCTTGGCATCTCGTCCGCCAGTGCTACCTCCAACGGTCCCCGGTCAAGTCAGGTCCCATGGCACGGCACGGCGTGCTGAGGTCGCACTGATGCCATCACAGCTTGCCATGTCGCTACGCTAGCTGGCACCCCAGGACCAGGACGGGGGATTGGAATGCGCGCACCTGTCCGAGTGACCCCCGTTCATTATCCATCCAGCATTGCCAGCCTGCCTAGTTGGGTAGGTCAGGAACACGAGCTCGCCATCCCTCGATATCACACGACAGCAGCCTTTGCGTCTTTCATTTATTAACGCGCCCACCTCGCCTGCTGCTCCGCTTTGCTGGCCCCCCCTCCTTTCTCCCTCCGCTCTTTGTTCACTCTCTCGTGTCTCAGCCTGCTTTCTCTCGGGCAGACATTCGCGCCTCGGGATCCTAGGTCGCAGTCAGTCACAGCACCAGTCGCCTGTCTAGAACCCATCGTCATGGCTCGCTTCCTCCGTGCCCTCGCCGTCGCCGCGGCTTTGACCACCAGCGCCTCGGCCATTGACCCTCCGCGGCCGCCTCACCAGCCCATCGGAGGTGGAGAGCGCCTCATCACCTACAACGAGAGCCGCACCGGCGCCTTCGCTGCCAGCTCGCGCGCCGTGAGCTGGGTGTCCGGCACTGACGACGGTCGGTACATCTTCGCCAACTCGGCCGGCCTCGTCTTCGAGGACATCGTCTCCGGTGACAGCGAGACCTTTGTCCCCGCCAGCGCTCTTCCCGCCGGCTACAGGGAGTACTGGATTCGTCCCGACCTGAAGAAGGTCCTGTTCGCCACCAACGACACCAAGCAGTACCGTCACTCGTTCTTCGCCGACTACCACGTTCTTGATGTCGAGTCTGGCGAGCTAACCCCCCTGGTGGACGACCAGGCTGGTGATATCCAGCACGCCGAGTTCGCTCCCGCTGGCGATGCCATCGCCTTCGTCCGCGGCAACAACCTGTACCTGAACAAGGGTGGTGAGGTCACGCAGATCACCAGCGATGGTGGCCCCGACCTGTTCCACGGTGTGCCTGACTGGGTCTACGAGGAGGAGATCTTCGGCGACAAGAAGTCGCTCTGGTTCTCTCCCGACGGCGAGTACATTGCCTACCTGAGCTTCGACGAGACCGGCGTCGAGACATTTACCATCCCGTACTACATGGACGGCCAGGACACCGCACCTGTCTACCCCAACGAGCTTTACCTCCGCTACCCCAAGGTTGGCACCACGAACCCCACTGTCAAGTTCTCCCTGCTGGAGGTTGGCTCTGGCGAGTCGAACACCCTCGAGGTCGACGCCTTCCCTGCTGATGACCTCATCATTGGCGAGGTCTCCTGGGTCACCAGCAACCACACCAGTGTTCTGTACCGCGCGTTCAACCGCGTCCAGGACCAGGAGAAGGTCGTTCGGGTCGACGTCGAGGATGGTAGCTCGACTGTCCTTCGGGAACGTGACGGCTCTGATGGCTGGCTGGACAACCTACAAGCCATTCAGTACGTCGGGAGGCTCAACGGCACGTGCGACCCGTACTACCTCGACATCACCGACGAGTCTGGCTGGAAGCACCTGTACCTTTACCCCGTCAAGGGTGGCGACCCCATCGCCTTGACCGAGGGCGAGTTCGAGGTTGCCTCAGTGCTCAAGGTCGACACCAAGAGGCGTCTGATCTACTTCACCTCCACCGAGCACCACAGCACCGAGCGCCACCTGTACTCCGTGTCCTACCCCCAGGGTACCAAGAAGGCGCTCGTCGATGACACCGTCGCCGCCTACTTCGGCGCGTCCTTCTCTGCCGCTGCCGGCTTCTACATCCTCAACTACCTGGGCCCCAATGTGCCTTACCAGGAGCTGTACGCCACTAACTCGACAAAGCCCCTCCGCACTATCACGACCAACGATGCCCTCATCGCCAAGATCGCGGACTACAAGCTCCCCAACATCACGTACTTCGAGCTCGAGCACCCTGATGGCTACTCCCTGAACGTGATGCAGCGTCTGCCCGCCAACTTCGACTCCAGCAAGAAGTACCCCGTGCTCTTCGTCCCCTACGGCGGCCCTGACGCCCAGGAGGTCCACAAGCGATTCCAGGCCATTAACTGGAGGGCCTACATCTCCTCGGACCCCGAGCTTGAGTACATCACGTACACCGTTGACAACCGTGGCACCGGCTGGAAGGGTCGCGAGTTCCGCGCCACTGTCGCCTCTCACCTCGGCCGCCTCGAGCCCCTCGACCAGATCTGGGCCGCCGAGCAGCTGATCGCCGAGTACGACTTCATCGATGCCGAGCACATCTCTATCTTCGGCTGGTCGTACGGTGGCTTCCTCTCTGCCAAGACCGTCGAGGAGGACTCTGGCGTCTTTACCAGTGCTCTCATCGTTGCACCTGTGACCGACTGGCGCTTCTACGACAGCATGTACACTGAGCGCTACATGAAGACGTCCCAGATCAACCCCGACGGCTACAACGAGACGGCCGTGACCAACACGGCGGGCTTCAAGAACTTGGCGGGCAAGTCCTACATTGCGCACGGCACTGGTGATGACAACGTCCACTACCAGAACACTGCTGCCCTGGTCGACCTGCTGGTCGGCGATGCTGTGCCGCCCAGCAAGTTCGACTGGCACGCGTTTACCGACAGTGACCACAGCATCGTGTACAACGGTGCTGGTTCTTTCATTTACAAGGTCCTGACGGAGGCGCTGTACGCCGAGAAGAACCGCAAGGGCGACCCCCTGAAGCACCAGTGGAGCCGCAAGTCGGTGTCGAACGCCAAGTTCATCTACGAGTCGTGAATAGCCGTGCCTTAGGTTGGGCAGGAGTCTCGTAGCGCCCGTCTGGGCTCGTAATTATAGTATAATAATGAATATGCGTACCATCCAGTATTTGCATGCGCAGCAGTGAAATCATGTTGGACAGTCGTACAACATGCCGTGCGTTCGTTGGTCGTGAGCGGACCTGTCAAGCCAGGTGGGAGAAAAACAGGCCCGGGATCACGTGACAGCGCGTCACGGCCCAATTTCGCGACGCAAACGCGACCTGCGCCTGAACGCGCACGGTGCAGGGCACCTGATTTCGTCATCAAGTAAGTTCATCACGGCGCACGACACTGATCACTTCCACATCTCCACCTCTATCTTGTGTTGAAAAGCATCAGCCACCAGCCAGCGCATCAAGCAGCCCATAATGGCAGATGCCTACGACTCGGGCGATGACCTCTTCGACGGGATCGACGAGCAAGTACTCCTACAGAGTTCCCAATCCCAAGCCCCAATTAAGCGGCCACTCGAGGAGGCAGACGCGAACGCCCTATCTAGGGTATCCGGCGATGAGCAGCCTGCGAAGCGTGTGCGGACGGATGACCTGGGCCTCAAGGGCGCAGAGCCTGGCGTCTCCGGCTCCTCCAAACTGGGCCTCGCGACGAGCATTCTGAAAGAGAAGTTCGGATACCCCGCCTTCCGACACGAGCAGGCTGCCGCGATTGAGCGGATCCTTGAGGGCGAGAACACCCTTGTCGTGTTCCCGACGGGGGCGGGCAAGTCGTTGTGCTACCAGGTATGCCGTGACCACCTGCCTTTGCGGCCTGACGCTGACCTAGACGCCAGATCCCCGCCATTGCTTTCGAGGCGATGGATCGCGAGACTGAGGAGAGAGAGGAAGGCGACTCGGGCGTCACGATCATTGTATCGCCGCTCATCGCGCTGATGAAGGACCAGGTCGACGCGCTCCAGCGGCGGGGCATCGCGGCGGAGTGCATTGACTCGACGAAGTCGTGGGAGCAGATCCAGGAAATCAACGCCTCGCTGCGGAGCGGTAAGCTGAGGATGATCTACTGCGCGCCGGAGCGGTTGAACAATGAGATGTTCGTTGAGAACATGAAGTATGTCAGGGGAGGGGTGAGGCTGCTTGCAGTGGACGAGGCGCATTGTATCTCCGAGGTATGTCTGCTGCTTGAGTTGAGATGTTTTACGGGACTGACCAGGCTCAGTGGGGACATTCGTTCCGACCCGATTACTTGAAAGGTATGGCGAGACCCTCGAGGGCTCTGGCGAGATTGCTAACGTCCCCAGTTGCTCGCTTCGTCGGCGAGATCAAGGCGGAAAAGGTTATTTGCCTGACGGCCACCGCCACCCCCGTCGTCGCCGATGACATTTGCAAGGCGTTCAGCATTGCGAAGGAAGGTGTCTTCCGGACTTCACCGTATCGTCCCAAGTATGATTTCCACTAGCCCTTTGAGACGACGTCCACTGACAGGAGTAGCCTGCGGCTCGAGGCTGTAGCGACGAACAAGCAAGACGAGAAGCGGGATCTGCTTCTTGCATACCTCAAGAAGCACAAAGGCTCAACTCTTGTCTACGTCACCCAGCAGAGGGTAAACATCCCGATCTAGCGTATAAGTTGGAAGAGATTTGCTAAATTCATGTACCTGCAGCAAGCCGAGGATCTCGCCCTGGACCTTAAGAAACAAGGCTTCAAGGCACAAGCATTCCACGCGGGAATGAAAACAGAGGAGAAGACTCGCATTCAGGATTCTTTCATGGAATCCAAAGTCGACATTGTAAGACGAAGTTGCCTCCATTTCTTTCTCGAGGTTGACTAATTCTTCAAAGGTCGTTGCAACTATTGCCTTCGGAATGGGTATTGATAAAGCTGGTACGTCGACGCAGTGCCAAACAACGAGTCTTTTTTTGACGCGTCACAGATATCCGGAGCATCATCCATTGGGATCTGTCAAACACTGTGGAAGAATACTGTCAACAAGTCGGCCGCGCAGGGCGAGACGGCAAAGAAAGCCACTGCATGCTCTACCTCTGCCCAGAGGACTTCTACGTCAAGGAGGCTTTCGCTCGCGGAGACCTTCCCTCGCGCCAATCCCTGCATGGCCTCCTTAAAGATATCTTCAGCGCAGAGGTGTTGCAGCTCTCGGTTGGCGACACTTTCAAGATTAGCCACCATCCACAGACCACTGAGTTTGACATTCGGATGAGTCCCCTCAGCATCATCTACGCCACTCTCGAGCTCCGTTTCAACCTCATCCGCGCAACGACCCCCGAATACAGCTCATACACCTTTGAAGCCACAAACATCTACTACCCGCGCCTCAAAAATGATAAGAATCCCGAGGCCGCCGCTATTCTCAACAATGCTAAGAAGGCCAAGAAATACCACAGCATTGACCCCACGGCTGTCTCAAAGTCAACCGGTATCCGCCGAAACGACCTCGTAAAGTATCTCAACATGCTCAACGATACTGGCTCCATCCGGCTGAAGGTCAGCGGCGTCCAGAACAAGTACAAGATCCTCAGCAAGCTGCCCAGCACAGACAAGGAAATCGATGACCTCGTGGACAAGGTCTATGCCGACCTCGAACTGCGTGAACAGCAGGCGCTGGAGAGGACGCAACAGCTCATCAAACTCGTAACCGCGAAGAAGTGCTTTGCGCTCTCCTTGGCACAGCATTTCGGCATGGAGCTGCCTAACCAGGCGACGCAGTGTGGCCATTGCACGTATTGCGTCACCAAGAAGGCGGTGGAACTACCAGCGCCGGTACGGAAGCCGCTGGATATGGAGGCCATTGAGAAGGTGCTCGCGGCTACGGATATTCGTGACGATCCTCGGTTCCTGGCCAGGATAGCCTTTGGCATCAAGAGCCCGAGAGTGACGAGGCTGGGGCTTGACAAGCAGAAGGTGTTCATGTCGATGGCGGAACACGATTTTGAGGTATTTTCAACGTGCTACTAAGACGGCCTTTACTAACAATATCTAGGGGCTGCTGGCCGAGTTCACCAAGGTCTGCAAGTAAGGCAAAAGTGCCGCCGTGCAGAGCTGTATCAACACTGGCGTATAGATTCTCGGGCTGGTGTTGGGCGTTGCCACGTTTTCTCAATCTACGAATTGTCTGAATGAAGCAGCATGTTGACATATTGACCCATGACAGACAACGGACCTGAACTTGTCGTGATCCTTCTTTCAACGTGGTGTTACTGACACAGCACCAGCTGTAAGCAACTCACTTCATTAAAACCATGCTACTGCATACCGGTATTAGGGAATCCGAACCAGCCACTTGTCCACCCTCTTCTGTAGCGCGTCTTTCGAGTGCCGTTTCGGAGCGTGCTTACTTCTAGAGGCCGCGCCTTTAGCGACGACGACCAACATGTTTCGCTCTTCTTGCTTTGGCATCTTGGACACTGTGGATGGCGGCTGTGCGAACTGCATCAAAGCCTTGGAATCATCTGCTGCCAATGGCGGGCTGGCGAAACATGCACCGGCGTTTGGGGCATGGCCCGGGGATAACATGGAGTCTGGCCTTGGAGTAGTCGAAAACAGCGTCATCTCTTGCGAAGCGTTCGCTGTCAGCATGGCAACAGCCGACGATGGTGGGTTCTCGATCTGGTGCGCTGGTTTCGCCTCGCAAGTTTCCTCGACTGACTCCGATGAGTGGCTCGTTGACGGCTCATAGGGGAAGGCCTGGTCGCCTGCTGGGGGCACCTGGTACATGTGTAACGGATACACAACATTTCCAGTCGAACTATACTTCCGGTAGGAAAAGGCGTACTCGAGATCACCTGCCAAGAGGATCAGCTTCCGTGGGCGTTGACGTGGCAGGGGGAACCATACCGTCCACCTGTCGTCGGCAGCGGAAGAAGAAGCCCCGTGGGTCATGAGTCCACTCTGACCAGGGGCCGGGACCTGAAAGGATGTTGATGATGCATTCGGTCACGTAGTCCTCCTCTTCGGTCTGAGACTGGAGCTCAACTTGGGGCTCTTCGACTGGGTATGGGTCCTCGCGAGAAGGATCGGATGAATGTTTTTGCTCTTTGTGGACTTTATGCCGACGGGTCTGTTTGCTTTTTGAATGGTGCTTCTTACGCTGAGAAGGATGACCCATCTTCTGGTCTAGCGCAACACAATTCAGACAATTTCCCTGGTTCGAATCGGTAGAAAGCGCCCGTCGACGTGGGTCGAGGGCTAGATGCAATTTGTATCCAGGCCACCGAGCCGTGGACGGATATGGCCCATTCGAACGATCTGTCAGATCTCAGATCTGAAACCTGGCGTCATGAAATGGAATAACGGTCGGTCAGCACATTAGGCAGAATGGCTGCCTTAGGTAGGTAACTCGGGCAGCCTTGCCTGGGTTCAGGCGTCACCTTGCTGACGCGCGCCGCCTGAAAGAGACAGGCGCCACGACGGCAACGTGGTCGGGCTCTGAGGGCGCCGGAATGGTTTTGCGGGGTACGGGGGCAGGTGATGATTGGTACTCGTGAGATTGGCGGCGACATGTGCAATGTGATTGTGGCTGCGTACGCTATTGGGATGTGAGGTGCGTGGTCACTGGAAATGGGGTTGATCGTCCGCGTGGTTCGCCTGAGGTACAGGCGACCAATTGCTTGGATGTCAGGCTGAGGTCGGGCAGGCGGACTGGTCTGCTCGTCACATCTTCCAACTACTGGTGATGGTAGCGACTTTGCCGTAGTATTCACTTGTTGAGTGTTTACTGTCGAGTTGGATTCGCTCATCCCGTACGTTGCCATGTCTGGCTTTCGTAGTCGGCCCTGGATGGGTATCAATTGAATTGCAGGACAATGCTCAGCCCAACCAGCTGCCCAGGAATGTCACTGATGCATGTCAAGGCCTCCTTGTACAGAGTGTATCGATAGTACCGACAACGTAGACCAGTTCATGCAGTCAAGTAGGTCTCCTGAGAATGTGCAAAGCGATCATCATTTGCAGTAGTCGAGAGTTACAACTATACCCTTCGCGCCCGAGACAAACACCATGGTCGTTCTAGTTCGCCTCATATTCTTGCGGCAACGGCTTCCCCTCGACCCAAGCCAAAATTCCGCGGGCAAAGAGCTCAGGGAACTGCAAATCCCATGCATGCAGCGCATCCCTGACGACTACCGCCCTGGATCCGTCATCCAGCGTTTGGCCGTCTACCGTTCTGTTTCTCAGTACCTCGCCAGCCAATTTGCTCCCTTCGACATCATCCTGCTTGCCGCCCGCTACCATCAGTGTCCTGGCCTGGATCCTGCCCACATCCTCCAGCCTGTACCGAGCAATTGAAGTGAACTCGTCCCGCATCATGGCTATCCGACAATTCTTCCGCATCTCGACCAACAGGACGTCATGTCGTCGGAATCCTATCCAAGCCGCGTAGCGCCAATACAGGGCGTCCGGCATCGCGAGCAGCCACCAGGTGAAGGCGAAGATGACAGACGGGTATTGCGAGACGCTCAGCCTGATGCCGCGAAACGGTTCGGCGCCCGTGACTAAAAGGGACGCGACGAGGGCGGGGTACCGAATGGCCAGATTCTGGGCCGCGAAGCCTCCAAATGAAAGACCGGCGACATGGGCCTTGGAGTCGCGGGCTTCCGCTCGAATTAGGTCGGCCACATGATCGGCGACATTATCAAGCGATACCAGTGGGATGTGACGGGATGACGAGTGCTCCGGTAGATCCGGGAGAAGGAGATGGTATTCGGAGAGGAAGGGGACGACCTCGTCATATTCGAAGCGGCAAGACAAGCCGCCATGGAGCAGGATGATGGTTGACGGCTTGCCCTCGTTCAGTGAGACGAACGACAATGCTGGCCTTGGTGCTGGTGATGGGCGATTCATGTTGAGCTTGTATGTTGAGCTTGTCTTTCGGGGTTGTTTGTTATTCACAAGACGAGATCTAGACGAGAGTTGGGGGCAGTCGACAAATACGTAGGGTCTTAGTGCTGACATGCATCTGAGGCTGATTCTCTTTTTGGATCCGGTCGGCCCACAACAGCGGCATACCTACCCGAGGAATGGATTACCAGGCTGCTTGAAGATGGTGGTTTTGCGTAGGAATATTATCTGTCTGCGTCTGCCCAGGAGCAACTATTAGTAGGATTCGCATTGCAAGCAATGAGGTAGACTAAGCCCAAAATTGCACGGTATGCCAGTCGATTCTGCCGAGACGGGGCGAAGGATTGACTAGCCCGGCAAACGGCACGCTCAAGAAGTCCTGGAGGAACTGTTACGCGTTCGTTCGTCAGCCACGTACAAGGTCTCATGAAGAAGCGGCGTCGCTTGAGCCTGAATGGCCTCTTGAGTTTTCTCATGTCACCCAGTACAGATGAACGTAGGTGCAGAGTGAGTGTCTCTTTCACCAAAATCATGCGAGATTCCGATAGCGAAATAGTAGTTTCATTGCCAAGTTACTCTCGTGCGGCCAACGGTTCCAGGGTAAGAGGGTTCACTTCCACCAAACAACCTTCTCACTTGACTGGCCCTACTTTACTCCATTACCCAGTCAAAGCGGTTCCACCAATCATGGTGGAGATGGGCTTCACGTTGGGCCAGGCAATGAGCTTGGTCTCTCCGTTGCCGGGACCCTGACGGCCAGGGGTGTAGGCGTACCATGACAACCAACCAACAGAACTAACAGCAAGATGCAACTTTTCGACACCATTGCCATCTTTGTTGATGACCGGCAAAGCCTGGATGTACAGATGAGCTGAACTACCGTAGCCCTTCATCGGGATGTCGACAAACTGAAGCTCCTCCACCAAGCTCAGGTGGCGCGAAGAGATCTCAATTTCACTCCAACCATGTGTGTCGCCATCGCCCCAGGTGAGACCATCTGGTTGAGGCGAGCCTTTGAGGTCGAGATTCACCGAGTGGGTGTAGACTTCCTCAGCACGGAGCATCATGGCGACAGCTACCTCCATGATGACCTTGTCGCCAATGCTCCAGTTGATGGTCCGCTTCTCGACGCGGTTGGTCGTAATACTGGTCTGAACTTTGCCTTCGACCTTGAGCTCCGACTCGATCTCGAGCTTGATCCCAAAGAGCTTTCCCCCAGCTTTCATAGACGTCTTCGCATAACCCGAGGCCTCTCCGAAAAGCTCGTAGGCATCGACTTCGGTGATGACGCGCTCGTAGACCTCAGTGCCTTCGCTCTTAGGGAGTGTCTTGACCTTGTAGACGCTAGGAACCCACTCAATGGGCTTGTAGACGATCATGTCGCCGCGGATATTAGACCAGTCATTTTCCCGGTTCTCGGTGTAGAGTTCCGGCTGGACCATGAAGTAAGGCAAGGCCGGAAGCAAATCCTGGGAGAAGCCGAACCACTCTTTGAGGACCTCGGGAGAGAGCTGCATACCCTCACACTCTTTCGCGATGGGCAGCTGCTTCTTAGGCAGCTCGTCGTTCTTGTAGTAGTAGGTGCCATCAGGGCGCTGGTTGATGCCTTCGAATGTGTATGTCATGTTGGGACGTTGAAAGATGTTGAGCTAAGTCGGGTGTTAAAGAGGAATGGTGGAGGTGTGTGAAAGTGATGAAGCAGACAGAGAAAGCTGGGACAAGCCGTTCTTAAATACTCGCGATTTCCATCTTACACTCGTAGAACACGACAAAAAAACTGCCAGAGGCTTCAAAATCACGCTCAGGGCTGGCACAAGCCTCGCCACAAGTTTGAGTCTACTGCTTATTGGATCGTAGCCAAGTCTCCCGGCCGCTTCTGGTAAGACCTACATTGCATTGATCATGATCTCGGCACTATTTTCAGCCCGTACATCCGACTGATCACCCCTCTATCTTTGTTCATCGTGCAAGATCCAATAGAAAATCGTGCGTGTAAGCTTTCGAGAAAGGTAGAGAAGATGTTCTCATTCATAGTATAGAAGATGCGACACTGATTAATTAGCTGGCCTTATCTAAAACGTCTGGCCGCGCCTGCAATTGGAGTCAACAGCTAACAAGGCGTTGAATCCCAGTGAAAGCTGAACAGCCCTTGTGACTCTATCCGCGACCTCTATAGCCCCGACCTTTCTGCTCTACTGTAGAATACAAGGACGTGGAGTCACTCCTCCCCTCATGTCAATCATGCTAAGACACATACATCTGTACCCACACACTCTCACACACACACACCTCTATACACCCCGATCGCCAAAGCCAAGCCTTCATCTAGGCGGTGTAAGGATGCGGCTTCTTGGCTCCGTGAGGTGGCGAGGGCTGCTGATATGAAGGTATGGGATCTTTAGAGGGCTAAGCCAGGGGGGCTATCATGCAACAGTCTACCTCAAAATCCCAGTCAATGACACTGGGTCACACACATCAGGTCATATCTTAGGGTACGCCTTACAAGGAGGGGTCATCCCTCATAGCTTCTAGACAATATTCAAGAAGCAGCTGGATCAGCTCGGTAAAGACAGACAATCATGCCCTAACCCAACGAAAAAGCATGAAGCCGCATGAAAGTAAACCAATGAGGCAACGCCGTCCCATCCGTCCGAAGAGTCCTCGTCACGGTCATTGGCATATATCAGCCTCGTGGGTCTCCTGTTTACATTCTCCAGGCTAAAAGGCGGGCCGCTGTCGGGCCGCTCAACGGTTAAGACATCGGAGGCGGGAGCAGGCGAATGATTCACATGCACGTTTGGGTCAGCCCCCCCCTTTGGCAAAGGCTTTGATTACGCGTATTCAAGAAAACCCCGTGGAGGCAAGGGCGGGGGATTGTGATTATTCTTACACGTCGTCCGGGGAGGACAGGGATGTGTCAGTTGTGGTCATCTGAGGGAGGCACTTGAAATCCCTGACTGGTACCAGTAAAGTCGATCTGGTCTGACGACAGTGCTTCATCCTCCATAATCGTTGGGCTCATCATCTGAACCAAGTGCCCGGATACCCAGCATTGCATTACATCATACGAAGTCTGATAAGGTTCGTTTCGTTAAATTTATTCAAGCTGTGGCTGCCTGATATCAAGTCCACGCCGTCTAACGAAACAAGCCAAGCCTCTGAAATTCCCGTGTCTTAGGTCCTCCGCACTAGTCCTCTGTCTTTCAGCCTCTCACGCACGATTCTTAGACCGACACCCCTTCTTGCATTGATCCCGATACCTCAGCCCATGTCCAAACTCGAACAGCGGATCTTCAGTGTCAAACGGCACGTCCTCTTTTGAGGCCTCCACAGCAGCCATCGAGCGCGGCATGTCAAACGGAAGCTTTCCCTCGGGCGCCCATCCGTCCACCCCGAAAATGATGTCGAGGAACGCGTCATGGCTTGCGCCGTAGTTGCCCATCAGCGCGGCAGCCGCCTCGGCGATCTCAGGCACGGCAGGGGGTCGGTTGAACTTAATGTCGACGACGGTCGGGACCGTGGCATAGATGTCGGCCTGGCGGGCCTTCTCGGTGGCGTTAAACTCGATGGAGCCGTTGTTGATGCTGGCTGCCAGGCCTGAGGCGGTCGTGGGCTTGAACGGGGAAGGCAGGCGGAGGAAGGCGTAATCAGCCTCCTCGGGCGTGCTCGCGATCTTGAGGTTCCTGGCCTCGAGGACCGTGGCGTCCATGCCTTCGATGTAGAAGCTCGCGTTGAGGGCGGACTGCGGGAGCGGGAGGAAGTCGTCGGGGTTGGTGAGGAGGGTGAAGGCCCTACGCTGCGTCTCGTTGCCGAGGCGGCTGAAGTACTCGTTGCCCACGACCCGTTCGGCGACGTCGACGTTGACGAAGGGGTTGTCGAAGAGACCGAGCTCAAACTTCTCCTTGATGAGCTTCCGCACGGAGTAGTCCACCCGGGACTCGGAAATCTGGCCGCTGTTCACGAGCTGGACGACCAAGTCGGGCTTCGTCTCGCCCCCGAAGATATCAATGCCGGCCTCGAGGGCCTTGCGGGCGCGCTCCAGCTCGGTGAGGTCCTCGACACCCCAGAAACGGGTGGTGACGACGCCCCAGTCGGAGACAACGATGCCCTCGAACCCGAGCTCCTCCTTGAGGAGGTCCGTGATGACGCCCTTGTTGAAAGCGAAGGCGACTTCCTCCCACTCGGTACCGATAGGACGCGAGTAGTAGGGCATCATCTGGCGCGTGCCGGCCTTGATCGCAGCGCGGAACGGAATCAGGTGGTACTCCTGGTTGTTGCCCGGGTAAGTCTGGTTCTTGCCCTGGAGAGATGTCAGCTCAATGGCCTCAACTACGGATTCTCAAAAACACCTACCCATTCAAAGTGCGAGTCCTCGCCGTTCTCCATCGGGCCGCCACCAGGGAAGTGCTTCGTGGTCGTGATGACCGAGTGAGGCCCGATCTTGTCGCCCTGAAAGCCCTTGATGTACTCGACCAACAGGATGCTCGTCAGGTTGGCGTCCTCGCCCATGGTCTGCGCGTTGCGGCCCCACCGCGGCTCGGTGATGATGTCGACGGTGGGGTGGAGAGCCTGACGGATGCCGACGGAGACGTATTCCTCGCGGGCGATCTTGGCAAATTCGAGGGCGAGCTCAGGAGACCGCAGCGCCGCGATGCCGAGGGGCTCCGTCCACCGCGAGAACGAGGCCGCGACGTTGGAAACGGCAGTGTCGTCCGTCCACCCGTGCTGGGGGTCCGACGACAGCGTGATGGGGATGCCGAGGCCTGAGTCGCGTGCGAACTGCTGCAGGGCGTTCTGCCACTCGGCCACCACGCGGGCGTCGTTGACACCGCCGCTGAAGACGTAGTGGGTGATGTGCTTGTCAGCAACATCGGACTGGATGTTGGCGTCGAAAGTATCGTTGACGATGGACGTGCGGGCGTGGAACATTTGTCCGGCCTTCTCCTCAAGGGTCATGCGGGAGAGGAGGTCGTCGACGCGGTCATCGATGCAGAGGGTCGCATCCCAGTAGGGAAGGAGATCTGCACCAGCGACGGCGGGGAGCAAAGCCGAGGCGGCGCCCAAGATTATCGCGGACCTCATCTTCGAGACTGGCGCTGTTGAGTAACGGTGAGGTTGAAGGTGAAGGTCGTAATCCAACGAACTGAGACAAGTTTCAGTCAACCTTATATGTTCGCAGAAGATGATTGCCATGCGTTGCGACCAAGATCCCACGAAGCGGCATAGGCCAAGTAACCACGCTGAACCATGACCATGTTGCTTCTCGTAGCGTGAAGACCGGCCACCAGGTTCTCGTGATCTGGGTTAATCGGTCCGAACAGTGAGGCCGAGGATGGGCTGCAGTCCAAGCAGTGGAGTTGGTAAGGATCACTATGAAGGGGCAAGTCAGATGAAGGCGGCCACAAACAACGTCCCGGCAACTGTGTGACAAGTTTTTTGGTGGTAGCTACGAGTCGTGTGCCTTTAGTGATGGCGCCAAGCCGCGGGATTTGAGGAACTGGCCAGTCGAAAGTCGGGAGGAGAACGAGGAGCAATCTCCGAGGCTGGACTGACCCCAATATCTTGCCGAAAGAGAATGCCGTTGGCCTGCCATGACGATGCTCAACGTCCACGCTAACCCGCCGATGCGGGCAGGGCGGGGTTCGATACCTGGGGAACCACCCCGGACTCCAGCAATGAGATCTTCACACCAACAACCATGCGGGGTGCGATGAGTCCATCAAACTCCCCAAGCCCTGAACAAAAGACCAGGCCCCTCTCTTGCCGAGCCTCCTCTCGGGCCTTTTACGCAGTGGAGCATATATCAACGAGGTCGGTCGTGTTAAGCTCCGTTCCCCGTGCTCCCTTTCCCGGGTACCGGATACCGGGCTAAGGTTAAGATTAGAGTGCGAAGCTAGGAAAATACAGCATGGCAGGCAGATGTTAAGGATCAACGTGGTGAAACCAAGGCTAAATCAACTACCTCAGCATGGCAGAAACAGAGGCAGCTAATTGACTCGTGACGATCACATGGCCCTGTTCCCTACCCCGTGGGGTCAAGCCAAGTAAGTCTCTTGAGTGTAACGGCTTCTCCAGCCAAAAATCACGGGGCGTGACATCACTCCTCCGAATCCAAAGAGCGAGATCCGAAGACTGACGATGAAAAAAGCCCCGGTGCTGGCCGACGAACCCACAAACTTGCCGATCGGGCAGGCAGTCTTCATCCAGCATCAGGCGCCATCCCCGACCAGACATGGCAGTAGTTCGGCAGTGGTTCCAGGAGGGATGTTTCTCCCCAGATTCTCCGAACGAATTTGTCTGCCGGCTCATCAGAGTGGGAGGGGCATTTGTCAACAGTGACCGTCGTTTGTTGGCGTCTTCGGCCGGCCCTTCCCTAAGCCAAAGCCCCCGGCCCTTCCCCGCCCCGACCCCGCTGATGGCCCGCCCCCACTATCCGCACAGGAGCATGCCCCCCCCACATCCCCGAACCCACGCGGTCTTAGAAGTAGAAGCCGGGCGTATCATGGTGTACCTGCACTTGTTGTTTTGTAACGGGATGTCATGGTTTGCGGACGGACGTGAAAAAAAAAACATAAATCGACACCAAATATGTCGATAACCAAGAAGTTCGCGACGAGGACGACAGTTGCAATCTTGATCCCTAATCGAGGGGCATCTCCGCGGTGGCGTCAAGGGAATGAGAAGAACGGGGCTGGCGGTTCAAAAAAACGGAGGGCAAAGTTTACGTGAACGTCAGGATTGTCGTGTTCGAAGCGAACTGAAGTATATACAAGAAACGCCAAAGCCAGGTCTAGTCGTATCATTATCAGTGACGATGTACAGGAGACGCCTACTTCTCATCCGGAGATAAATACGCCCCAAGCCTGTGACAGGTCAGCACTCACTCATCAAGGGGGGCCCGCGCACTGGCGGAGGTAGTGCCAGGAAGAACTTACCCAATAATTGCATAGCAAGCACACATCAACGCTCCCTTCAGCCCATTCGTCTTGGCCGCGCTCCCGCCGTCATTCAAAATCAACATGTTCACAATCAGCACAGATCCCAGCAGCGTCGACATTTCAAATATGTTGAAAGTCAGCGCTAGCTGGCGATCTAGGATCCAGCCGGCAATGATGGTCAGCGGCGTCACGCACAGCGCGATCTGGATCGAGGATCCGACAGCCACAGCCACCGCGAGGTCGAGCTTGTCTTTCGCGGCGACGGTGACGACGGTAATGTACTCGGCAATATTGCCCACGATGGGCAGGATGATGAGGCCGATGACAGGCTCCGAGAGGTGGCCCTGGTGGGTGACGGCATCAATTGTTGAGACGAGGAACTCGGCGCACATGGACATGAGGGCCGAGGTGACGATAAGGACGAGGATGGACATGAATCGGCTGCCAGAGGGGCGGTGAGCCGAATGAGGCTGATTGCTGCTTGTGCGCATGAGCTCAAGGGTCGTAGGGCCGGAACGCATGAAGCTGCCGGGGACGCTAGGGGCGCGAGACGTGGCGGCAGAGCCGGAGTTGGACCTCGAGTGGCGGCGCGAGCGGATGGAAGGTTCGGCTGAGATGGGTCGACCAGGCATAGGGATAGCGGGATCGATGTCGTTATCGTTGGAGCTTGAGGCGACCTTGTCCAGATTCGCCAATTCGATCTGGTCAGTGGGCTTCGTTGGAAAGTGGGGCGCTGTGGGCGTTCCATCGTCGGCAAATCGGATGGTGCGCGGTGGCAGGGTGTAGGCACGGCTCCGGGAGGGAATCTGAGGCTCCGAGACGGACCATGGGCGGCGCTGGGCGTCAGAGCCCTCTGCTGGGATGGCATCGTGGGCAATCGGCCGAGTGCGGAGCTCGTGAACGAAGTACAGGACATAGATGACGAGAACCATGAGCGCAGAGATGCGGCTCATCTTGAGAATGGCACCTTCGGCTCCTTTAGAGCCTTCGAAGGTGTAGTCAAAGGCAGTCTGATCAAGGTCAGCATGGCGAAAGGTTGACGCGAGGTGCCTGCATCTAAAAAACCTACGGGCATCAAGAAGACGAAGACAGAGACGAGGAGCAGGCAGCTGAGAAGCTGGGTGTTGGAGGTGGAGGGCGCCGCAGCCTCTTGCCTGGAGAAGGTGCTGGCGAACAAGGCCGAACCGAGGATCAAGAGCAGGTTGACGATGATGGAGCCGAGGATGGAGGCCTGGACGATGCGGATGTGGTTGTTGACGAGAGCGACGCTAAGCTGTTAGTGATAGGCCGACCACGCCAAGCATGTGGCACTTACACGCTGCGGTGAGGTTAGCGTTGGGTTCAGTCGAGCAAACGAAGGAGATGTACGTACAAGATGATGAGTTCGACGAGATTGCCCAGACTGATGTTGAGTAAGGCACCGATAGTATCACCAGCATCGTTGGCGATCCGCTCCGTCGCATCCGTCAGCAGCGCCGACAAGGGCACGATGGCGACGACATTGGTGATGAAGGTCAGGATGGGGCTCATGCCGGACAGGTAGCTCGCTAGGCCGACCGGGACGAAGACGAGCAAACCATTGAGCCACGAGGCGAGCATCATCTCACGCAAGCTGCCGACGGAAGAGACGGCCGGCCGCCCGTGAGGCGCCTGGCTGAGGTCAGGCCCATTGCCAGACTCATAGGCATAGCCGGCATCGCTCTGGGGGAGGGGAGCCCACGGCCCTCCTCTGTCGTTTCCGGAGAGAAAGGGGCGAAGGGCTTGCTGGACGCCGTCTGAGGGTGGTGGTTAGGACGGATGAGTGAGCGAGGGGTGAGCGGGTGAGAAACAAGTACCTCGGACGTTGGTCCTCAAAAGGCCACCGAAGCCATGGCTGTCCTGGGAGCGGGCATCGTCGGATACGGCGCGCTCAAGGGGAAGCAGGTCGATGGAACATGAGGAGTCGCGCACGTCGTCGTCGTCCTCGCTCGAATGGCTGTAGTCGTTGTTCACACCATTGAATGGGGGGACCCTAGGGTGGAGCGCAGGTGCAACAGCCATCAACTGGGCGGCGATAGTCGGAAGCTTGATAGGGAGCTACAGGCGTGGATGGCGTAGCGAAGTCAGATGGACGGCGAAGGACGAACTGAAATCAGACAGCTAGCAAAAGAGTGACGCTAGGTGAGGCTGTCGTCGGGGGTCGAGATGGGATCACAGTCACGGTCGTCGTGGAATGGGTTGTATCAAGAAAAGGATGCAAAAGGGGCCCCTTTTTCTTGAGTATGAAGAATCCAAAGACGGGGGCAGGACCCAGAACGAAGGGATCGTGAAATGAGGACTAGGCGCTTTTGCTGATGGAGCAGGGGCCTTGCAGGCTAAGCTTCATGTGGCATGACGCTAGTCTAGCTGAGGGAAGGCGCTGTCTCTGGCATGAAGCCCATTCGCTCGTCCTTCGATTGAGCAATAGCAACCCCTGCAGCGCGGGCAGGAGATCCAGGCAGCCCCTGCCCACAGTTGATGAGGAATTTAAATAAAGCACGCCAGAAGCTCCTGACACGCCAAAGCCCGCCAGAGTCCACCAAAGCCCAGTAGAGGTCCCCCCCAGAGCTCGCCTCAGCATGGGCGGCCTCATGCCTCATCCTTGTTCTCGCCCTGGCTTGCCCGCCGGCTCCCTCGGGACGCCTCGTTTTGCCCTATACCCCCTGAAGGTTGATCGTCAACATGATTCAATGGGAAGAGGAGAGGTCCACGTGATCAGTGTCCGGATTACCCGAAACGTGCTGGTAACAGGAAGACACGAGTGTCAGAGCTGTTCGATGCGTGTCGATCAAGAGTTGCTGCTCGTTTTGGCCTGGTACCTGTCTTCCCCCCTTGAACGGTAGCCGCACGGAGTCGAGATAGAGCTGTCTCCGGCTGTGCCTATGTTCACGACGGGTCGATGTCTGTAAGGCTGACGCACCAGCCACTGGTCGTCCACCAGTGGAAAAGAAGCAAGTATGTCGTCCTTAAGCTTCCCACCTGCCGTGTCCCGTCGCTCTGACTTTCAACCCCTGAATTGGCCCGAGGAGGAGCGAGAAGCTTCGCATGATCGCCCAGGCCGGAGTTCCACCTAAGCCCGCTATACTACACGTGTGCAATCCATCTTCTCGAGGATCTGTCCGAATCCGAAATTGCGAATGGGACTTCGTAAACAGCGTCTCGCTGCTCGTACCGTCCGACGTTGATACGATCTGCCAAGCCCCGCCGCATTGTCCGGGTCGTCCCGCCACACCAAGTCCCCTCAAGCCAGCCGCTGCCAGCTGGTGGCTCTTTTTCGTCGTCAACAGAGCTCCATCTGACATCTACACCAAGACCACCAGGAACTGCGTGCCCGCAATCCCTCCACCAGTGCCGAATGCTCTCGAAACTCTCAAAAGGGTCGGACCGCAACGAGCGCATCCCTTCAGCACGATAGACTCGCCCGCCATGTTTCCCCGTCGCGCCCTCTCCTCCCTGCGCTCTCTCCGGACGAAACCCCGGCGTGCGGTCCGCCATCAAAGCACAAACCAGTCTTCTTCTTCTTCCAAACCCGCAGCTTCGACGACGACAACGACCAAACCCTCCCCCGCCCAGAAAACTCGCCTCGACCGCATCCTCGACCGCCTGCCTCCTCGCTTTCAAGCCCACACTGCCGCCCTGCGCGCCGCCCCCGTCTCGCACACGATAGCGTTCCTCGCGCTCCACGAGATCACCGCCATCGTACCCCTCCTCGCCTTTTTCGCCCTCTTTCACTACACCGCCCTCGCGCCCCTCGAGTACCTGACCGCCCGCTCCGCAGCCTGGGTCCGCGACGGCGCCGAGAAGGCGGAGCGCTACTTCAGTCGGAAGGGCTGGTTCGGCTTCGAGGCCGCCGACCGGGGCGCCAAGGCCGGCGCGTTCGCCAGGTCGGGCGAGACGGACGAGATGAAGGGCGAGCTGGAGCGGTGGCAGCGGGACGACGAGCGCTACAAGGTCGTCGTCGAGGTGGCGCTGGCGTGGGCCGTCACCAAGGCGCTGCTGCCGGCGAGGATCATACTCAGCGTTTGGGGGACGCCGGGGGCCGTGTCTCTGTGGAGGCGGATCATTCGCAGAGCGTAGTAGACATCTAGCACGGCGAATAGGAGCAAACAAGGCGATTGGTCATGAGTTTCTGTTCAGCTATCGTCCTGGAGCATTACGTGCAAGATCCACCCGTCGACAAGACGGCGTCTATCTATCCATCCACCCTCTAACCTGCAGCAGGTCGGGTCGACAGACCGCGACAGATGTCTGCAAGCACATAGTGTTCTTTTATTCTGATCGCAGAGCAAAAGACAAGGCGCTTAAGCCTTCTCGTAGACCCAGTCGAAGGCAGCGGGCTTCCACTGAACCAGGTCACCGTCCTTGAACCACAGGGCGATCTCCTTCTTGGCGTTCTCGACGCTGTCGGAGCCGTGGCAGACGTTGCGGCCGACGTCGATGGCGAAGTCGCCACGGATGGTGCCGGGGGCGGAGGCGAGGGGGTTGGTGGCACCGAGGATGACTGGAGAGGCGGGTTAGTCGGGTCGAGTCCGACGCGGAGAGTGAGGGGTCAAGGAAACGTACCACGGCCGGTCTTGACGGCGTCACGGCCCTCCCAGACCATGGCGCAGATGGGGCCGCTGAGCATGTAGGAGATCAGGCCGGGGAAGAAGGCCTTGTCCTTAAGGTCGGCGTCTAAAGGGCGGTCAGCGGGTGGGTCCAAGGGACAACTGGCGGGCGCGGGATGCTACGAACAGTGCTGCTCGAGGTGCTCCTTGGAGGGGGTGACGAGCTTGATGGCAGCGAGCTTGAAGCTGGGCGAGTGTCAGTGCCAACGATTGGGGCCTTGGTGGTACGATTGGACTCACCCGCGGTTCTCGAAGCGGGAGATGATGGGGCCAACGAGGCCACGCTGAACGGCGGTGTCAGTGGCTGTTCCGGGAGGTTACGGCTAGCTGCTTCGGCAAAGTGCGTACCTGGACGCCGTCAGGCTTGATGGCGATGAAGCTAGTTTTGGTTAGCTCTTTGTGGTCCTCAATCATGCCGTGCTGGTGAACCTCTGGGAGGAGCCCTAGGGAAATGGCGGGGTAGTAGGGAGGGTGACTTACGTCTGCTCGGAGGAAGACATGGTGTCGGTATTGGGAACGGTAAGGTTCTTAAGTTCGGGAATGAAACTGGTGGCAGGTGCCTGGGGGATGAAATGTACTTCGGGGTGGAAGAAGTCGTAGGTGTAGATGTAGAGGAGGAGGAGAAGAGAGAGAGCGAGGAGGAGGTAGCCGAACCAATTTTTTGGCGGTTGCTGGGCGGCTTGTGGCGGGGTCGATTGGGCCTGCTTGGCCTGCTTCTGCAGATGGAGGGGCTGCGGCATGGTGATTGGTGGGTGGATGTACAGTGATTTGGACAGTGAGTAAAAATACAGAGACTGTAGAGACAGCTGTCAAGTCAAGGCGGTGATGGGAGCTCTGTCGCGTTGTACCGAGGAAGAGAGAGGCTGGACCGAAAAGAAAGCTGCTGAGATGCAAGACACCAGAGGCCTTTCATTCAACTATCTGCAAAATAGGCCCTTCGCCCCCGGGATGACGAGGATAGAAGGCAGCCACGAGCAAGCTGGAAACTTGGTGAGCTCCTCTCATCACAGTCTGGGTGAACAATTAATGACTATACCCGCTTAACGTGGTATACCTGGCATTCTACATTTCCATTCAGCCTGTCCACGCAGGTTTCGGACCATACTTGCCTAAACCACGGTCAAACGTGGTTGAAAATAATGAAAATTTGATTCTCAAGATCCAGGAACTCTTGGAGCAGAGAAGTCGACTTGTCCCAGAGTTGAATGCCTCCTAGAGAAACCTGGCAGTCATTCTTCCCCGATGCTCTACTATGCATGTATCGCGTCTAGTGCCCAAGTGCGAAACTCCCACCCCCTGCGTCTCAGGTCGACGCTAACTCAAAATGGAGCTTCCGAAGGGACAGCTCGAGTCGACAGCCGTGGAGGGCATCGTGGACATTTGGCAACAACATCACAAGACGCCTTCAGCATCTACAACAAGACAACAAGCAGCGTCACCCAGTCACGACCTGCTGTCTCGATGTTTGATTTTGAGTATTGAACGTTTTTTCTTATTTTCATTCGTGCGATCAAGCAGCATCGCACTCACACCGGCGTCATGTGGTCAGACAACCGTCTGTCCTTCAAAAGGACCGCCATCCTAGGCCTGTTGTCCTTCGGCAGCTTGATCCCCTCAGCAGGTAAACAATGAACTCCATTCCAATGCCATCGAACACTGTCCATGCTAATTGTATCAGTCGCCGTCAAGGAGAACGACTTCAAGAAGTGCCACCAGTCTGGCTTCTGCAAGCGCAACCGTGATTATGCCGACAATATCACCGCCAAGGGTTCCGCATGGACCGCGCCATACGACATCCTCCCCGACTCTTCCTCCCTCCAGGATGGCCAGCTTGAAGCCGTCATTTTGAAGACCATCAACGACGAGAAGGAGACGGTCCGACTGCCTATCACCATCTCTTTCCTCGAATCCGGCACGGCGCGTGTGACGGTCGACGAAGAGAAGCGCCAGAAGAAGGAGATTGAGCTGAGGCACGACAGCAAGGCCCGGAAGGAGCGATACAACGAGGCTGAGAGGCTGACCATCGTCGGCGGTCTGACTCTGGACAAGGAGGCCAAGATTACACACCAGGACAAGTCGCACATCACTATTGCTTATGGCCCCTCCCACAAGTTCGAGGCTGTTGTCAAGCTCTCGCCCTTCGGCATCGAGTTCAAGCGCGATGGTGCCTCCCAGATCAAGTTCAACGACGGCGGACTACTCAACATGGAGCACTGGCGGCCCAAGGTCGAGAAGCCCGCTGACAAGGTCGAGAAGGCTGACGAGGGCGAGCAGAAGCCCATCGAGGGCGAGGACGCCGCCACGCCCGAGACCAAGGGCGACGATGAGAGCACCTGGTGGGAGGAGACCTTTGGCGGCAACACCGACACGAAGCCGAGGGGACCCGAGAGTGTGGCGCTTGACATCTCCTTCGTAGGCTACGAGCACGTTTTCGGCATCCCCGAGCACGCTGGCCCCATGGCCCTCAAGCAGACCCAGGGTGGCGAGAGTCAGTACACGGAGCCTTACCGTCTTTACAACTCGGATGTCTTCGAGTACGTCCTCGACAGCCCCATGACCCTCTACGGCGCCATTCCCTTCATGCAGGCTCATCGTAAGGACTCCACTGTTGGTGTTTTCTGGTTGAACGCCGCCGAGACCTGGATCGACATCACCAAAGATAAGAGCAGTGGTATCATCAACTCCAAGACAACCACTAACACCCACTGGATGTCCGAAAGCGGTCTCCTGGACGTCTTTGTCTTCCTCGGCCCTACCCCCCAGGATGTGACCAAGAACTACGCCCAGTTGACTGGTACATCGGCTCTGCCTCAGGAGTTCGCCATCGGCTACCATCAATGTCGCTGGAACTACATCTCCGATGATGATGTCAAGGACGTCGACCGCAAGATGGACAAGTTCAAGATCCCCTACGATGTCATTTGGCTCGATATTGAGTACACTGATGACCGCAAGTACTTCACCTGGGACAGCGACATGTTCAAGGACCCCATCAGCATGGGCGAGCACCTTGATGAGCACGGCCGACAGCTGGTCGTCATTATCGACCCTCACATCAAGAACAAGGACGGTTACAGCATCGCGACCGAACTCAAGGCGAAGGATCTCGCTGTTCGTAACAAGGACGGCAACATCTACGACGGCTGGTGTTGGCCTGGCTCGTCTCATTGGGTCGATTGCTTCAATCCCAAGGCTATTGAGTGGTGGAGCGGCCTCTTCAACTACAACGCCTTCAAGGGTACCCTGAAGAACACCTTCATCTGGAACGACATGAACGAGCCCTCCGTCTTCAACGGCCCCGAGGTGACGATGCCCAAGGACAACCTTCACTTTGAGGACTGGGAGCACCGGGATGTGCACAACATCAACGGCATGACTTTCCACAACGCCACTTACGAGGCACTCATCACGCGTGAGAAGGGCGAGGTTCGCCGTCCCTTCGTCCTCACCCGCTCCTTCTACGCCGGCTCGCAGCGTTACGGCGCCATGTGGACGGGTGACAACCAAGCTTCTTGGGATCATCTCGCCATCTCGCTGCCCATGATTCTCAACCAGGGCATCTCCGGCTTCCCCTTCGCGGGTTCTGATGTTGGTGGATTCTTCGGCAACCCCGATGCCGACCTCTTGGCTCGCTGGTACCAAGCTGGTGCTTTCTTCCCCTTCTTCCGTGGACACGCCCACATTGACTCGCGCCGCCGCGAGCCCTATCTTGTGGACGAGCCGTACAGGGGCATCATCACTGCTGCGCTGCGCCTCCGCTACAGCCTACTGCCTTCATGGTACACTGCCTTCTACCACGCGCACCGTGATGGTAGCCCCATCGTTCGTCCTATGTACTGGACTCACCCTTCCGAGGAGGGCGGATTCACCATCGACGATCAGTTGTTCGTTGGCTCCACCGGTCTCCTTCACAAGCCCGTTGTCGAGCAGAACAAGGAGTCGGTTGACATCTTCATCCCTGACGACGAGGTCTACTACGATTACTTCACCTACGAGGTCAAGTCGACCACAAAGGGCAAGCACGTCACCGTCTCGACTCCCCTCGAGAAGACGGCGCTCCTCATGCGCGGTGGCCACATCTTTGCTCGTCGCGACATCCCCCGTCGCTCGAGCCACCTGATGAGATACGACGACTACACCATCGTTGTGTCGGTCAACAAGGCCGGCAATGCCGAGGGCGAGCTCTACGTCGACGACGGCGACTCATTTGAGTACGAGGGCGGCCAGTACATCCACCGCAAGTTCAGCCTCGACAAGGCTGCCAAGACGCTCTCGTCCGTGGACGCCGAGGGCCGTGACACCAAGGACATTAAGGCGGGCACCTGGCTCCAGGCCATGGAAGCCGTGTACGTTGACAAGATTGTCATCGTCGGCGCGCCTGCCGCGTGGGACAAGGCGGAGGTGACGGTCGAGTCGGAGGGCAAGACGTGGACTGCGCAAGTGCGGTACCACAAGGCGGAGAAGGGCCGGGCGGCGTTCGCGGTGGTGGGCCGCGTGGCGGCGCGCATCGGAGCGGACTGGACGATCAAGCTTGCATAGAGTGGGCGGCCCGAGGGCGAGCCGCGGCTGGTGGTGAAATGTCTACTACGAGTAAATATGGCCCTCACTTTTTGGTTTAGGTTCCGCAAGTTCATGAACGGGGATACAGCCCCGCGGGTCGGCAGATGGTTGGCCTCAGCCGACGCGGTTTTCGTGATCATGGTCTAGATTCTCATCACGGACCTTCGTCGACTCCTGGGGTTGCTTCCCGATACCGACCCTGCCGCTGTCATCGAGCGGAGGCGGGCCCTCCTCGAGGATCTGTGATGCCGCTCGGTCCGAAGCGTGGAAGATCGCTGTGGAGACGAGGGGAAGGGGTTGGCGTCGTCTCGATCTCATCAGAGGAATCGATGCGGGGTCAACGGCACTGCGGGATGGGCGGGCGGCCAGCGTGAGGCAGTGTACATACTATTCGTATGCATGGATAGAAGCAACGAAGCTCATTGCTTGTGTGCTGCTGCCGATGTCATCAGACGGGTTGATCGACGATGTTTGCTGTCGTGGGTCAGCTGCGGGCGGCGATCGGGGGTTCTGGACCGTGAACGCCGAGTCTGGAGGTGGGGGTGACGGCGATCTTGGTGTGTGACACGGGAAACGGTGGCAGGACGGTCGGGGTCGAGGAGTTGTCTTCGGTCCGGAGTGGTGAGCTCGCGGTGCTGGCGGTCCCGTTTGGCGATGCGTCGTCATGTTGACAGTGTGTTTCTCCCTATTGAAGACCGGCGAAAGGATAGTCGCGAGCTATGATGTGGTTCCTCCAGCTGCTCCTTGTCACTTATTGGAGAACGGCCTGCTTGTTTTCATCACGGATCGCGGACGGCCTCAGGCGAAAGAAATCCTGGCGCGTGATCTGACATAACAATGCTGTCGCTGGGACGTTGTCATGGAAGGCCTGATCCCCATCGCCGACGCCCGAAGCACCGCTCGAGACCGGCGAGCGGCGTTCCACCCAGGCGGTCCGGCGGCCGTGCCGAGGACTGCGAGACTGCTGACTGCTTTGGCCAACTCCTCCTCCCAGCTCAGTCCTTTGCATTGATACAATTTATCAGTTCTGCGCATTTTGGACCATCAAGGCCCAGATAGGGGACCAATATCATGCAGCTAGCTGTCGATGCCCTTGTGTAAACACACAACCTTGAGTCAATCCTCATTGGCCCGATGACTTCACAGAACAACGAGGCATCGGGCTGGCATATTGCCGTCACTTTTGAACAGTTTGAGGAGAACCCGTGGCCTGAATGGCATGGCTTTGGAGATAACTGCTTATCTCCAGGGGCCAGACCAACTGAGTTGACGCGACGTGATCATGCTCGGCCTTTGTTCACGGGCCAGATTGCGAGGCCCAGCTCGAGGGACAAGACCCGGTGGCATCCATCCACATACACGGTCGCGCCTGGACAACCACCAAGACCAAGCCTTTCAACCACAGAGATCAAGCACCCGAGGAGACGATGAAACCGCCCAGTCGAGTATCAATCCCTGAGCGCCAATCCTGTTGTTGGGAACCATCACCTAATATACGACAGTCCCTGCTTGGCTCATCTCAGAGTCCCCAGCCGGCGCCCCCACGCACCAACCAGCGAAGCATGGCGCGACGAAACAGCGATTGGCAGGCGGGCCGATGAGCATGCTGCTAGCGGCCGGGCGCCACACGGGCGGCGCCATACGACGCCCGCCAGAGGCCGCGGTGGCGGGCGGCAGAGGTATTGGTGCTTGCTGACAGTCTCAGGGGAGAGGCCATTAACCAGGCCACATTTCGTTCGAGCAACAATTCCAAGGGGTTGATCGGCGGGCGTGTTCCTGCATTCCTGGCCGGTGGCGTCGAACGTGCCCTGTTTGGGTGGTCGTGGTAAGCCAGGAACGTGAGGAATAGATAAGAGCGCGAATCGAAGGGTCAGCGCCTCGATCTGGAACCAGGGGCTCGCTAGTGGGCGGACACGGCTGGTCTCGAACGACCTGGCGCCTTGTCGAGTCAATGGGCAGCAGGGAAGCCAGATGAGTGATTCGAGCAACCGGGCCTCTCGCAGCAATGAATGAAACAGCCACCTGCAGGCAAAAGGAGAAGGAGGGTGGGCGATCTAGTCGTGTTGCTTGCTGTCAGGTCAGTGTACCGTCCGATAAGGTGCCGAATTGGGCGCACCTTTTCCATCCAACGCTAGACAGGCACGGCGCCGGACGGGGTTCCTAGGTGCGGGCCCACGGGGCTCACGGGCCAAACGGGCCTTGGCGCGAACGACGCACTGTTTGCTCCGGCGGTACGGGCGCGGTGTTGACCCAGTGAGAGAGACCTCTGCGCCGACGGTGCTGGCCGCGCCCCCAGTAGACACCCTGTCCTCCCTTCGCCGGCTTGGCGCTGTGGGTCTACCCTCTGCCACCAAGTCAGGGCTCTGGAGGCTCCTGTTCGGCAGGGTTTAGGGGGGCGGAGATGCTGTATGGTCGGCGCTTTCGGGGGGTGTTGAGGTAGGGCGACCCGCTGTGACGTCAGGCTTGGTGTTTTTCTCGCTCGCACCTCTGTCCGTCTCTCGCCCGAAATGCTGCACCTGTTTTGATTGCCCCAAATAACGCACACGGCTATCGCGCAACGTGTATCCTGCAGACATGTGAGCGCCCCTTGGCGAGACGGGCGATACGAGCCTGTGGCTTTTCCTCCTGCAGATGCGATGAATGTGATGGTGTGCTGTTGGGGGATCGTCGGGGAGCTCAGGGCGTGCGACTGGCCCAGGGCATCTCGCTCGCGCGCATGGCGGTGATCTCGGGGTCAGGAACGCCCCGGCAGGCAGATGCAGGGAAGAGGCTGAACGGGCGAAGGGTTCGTTCGAATGTTCGACAAAAAGGTACTGAAACGCTGGAGGGCGAGCTTCGGGATTCATGGTCCAAGGTGACGGCCGCAAATGGTAAACCGAACGAAGGCCCCGGTGAAGGTGGTCCGCTGGCGTCTCGTCCTAGCTCGAGCTACTGCCGTCCGAAATCTCGTCAGTGACGTCTGCTCGGTGTCTTTCGCCATCGGGGGCCACAGACCACACGAGTTGCGGAATCAGACCTTTTCCTCCCCTGTTTTTTGCCTTGGTCGCGTCTGGAGAGGCACCGTCTATCGAAACGGTGGGATTCATCGCTGGCAGGTCTGATTCGACGGTGCCAAGTGCTGCGCAGAGAAAGACTGGAGCGGGTGGGTCGTCAACTGAAATGACGGAGGCGACCCAAGACTCCCATGCTCCTTCCCACCTGCTGCTACCAAGTACCTCCCCCGTCGTCTCCACCCGTGAATCTTGGTGGTGGTGGTGGTGTGGTGGTGGTGAACAGACAGACCTGCTCCACGGAAGCTGCCACTGCGCGAGCACCACTTCTCAAATGATGGAAGGAACTGTGGGACAGGGCAGCTCTTTCCTGAGTTTGGTCAACTCCGAGGAATCCCAAGCCTTCATTCAGTCCAGAGCAAGGTCCAGAGCTCACGCCAACAGACCCTGGGTTCCACCTGCCTTCCACACCTCAGAGCCCCCTCCACCTCCACGCATCCATTGATGGTCGCTCCTTATTCACCTACCTACCCTGCCTTCCTGTTCCTGATCTTGCTTCACCTCGCTGTCTCTTTCCCTGTCTTTTCCCTGTTCTTTCCTATCATCCCTTCATCATCTTGCCTCGCATCACGGCCAAGCACTGCACCATCCGAGCCACCTCGCCGGGCTCTTTTCTCTTCTCCAAGATCACATCTTCTATCGACTGTTGAACCCCCCGTCCTCAACCAGCGAGGCCGGGCCTCTGCGGCTGCCATCTCGGCCACGACAACATCGTTAGCTCTAGGCTTGCTGGTCCCTCTCGTTGACCGTAGTCTTGCCATCTCTTGATCGCTATCCCATCCCCTCCACCAAGTATCATACCACCACTGCCGCCGCCATGTCCTCTCCCGTCAACCAAAAGCCCGGCTCGGACGAGTTCGACGAGAAGCACTCCAACCACACGGCCGAGACTCTCCACGACCCGGCGAACCTTCACTCCATCACCCACTCACAGAAGCCCAGCCAGGAGAGGCCGCTCATGCCCATCGAGGTACCGGACTCGCACAACCACCTGGCGCCGCCCACCGCCGATGGCCCCTTTTCTCCCGGCGGCGCCTCTCGTGAGCAGGCCAGCCGACTGAACGATGACCTCGAGCTTCTTCGCGTCGAGCGCCTCGTCTCCAACCAGGAACACGACCTCAACCGGTCCCGCTCTCGCAGCCGCCAGCACCAGCCCGAGCCCGAGGACCTCTTCGCGGGGAACCCCGCTGAGGAAGAGAAGACCGAGCGTCCGCCTCCCGAGAAGAAGGCCGGGATATTCGGCTACTGGCTCCTTCGCTGGCTGAAGAAGCTTCCCCGCTGTTTCCGTTACTTCTTCTACCTGCTTCCTGGTGCCGCTCTTCTCCTCATCCCTATCCTGATCGGATATCTCAAGCCTGGAGACCATCCTGTCGGTGGTGAGGGCGGTGTTGAGCTTATGTGGTTTGGCATCTGGCTCATGATCGTGTGGTGCACCATCTGGGGCGCTCGCATGATCACCTCCCTGATGCCCCCGACCTTTGGCGGCATTGCCACGCTCATGGGCTCGAACAACGGCAAGAAGTGGAAGGAAATCGGTCGCGTCCTGGAGCTCCACACCGCTCTCTTCATCTGGATGCTCTCAGTCTTGGTCTCTTTTAAGCCCCTCAACAACAGCCACAGCAAAGGCGAAGGGTCGGTGGAGTGGATCGACACCGTCTTCAAGGTCATCATTGCCATCTTCGTTCTCTCTGCTCTCAACTTTGTCGAAAAGATCATCATCCAGTGGATCGCCACCTCTTTCCACCAGCGCACATACGCTAAGCGCATCGAAGACAACCGAAGCGACATCCACCATCTCATCCACTTGTACGACTACGCCAAGGAAAAGATTGCGCACGACGATGCCATCTGGGAGACCACTGGCGAAGCCATGGACGGTTCGGGCAGCCGCACACCCATGGCTCAGCTTCACAACAACGTTCGCCAAGTCTTCAATAAGGCCGGCGGTCTTGCGAACCGCGTTGGTAACGACTTCATCGGCCGCAAAACCGATCTCAACCACTCGAAGAAGATTGTGTACGAGCTGCTGCGTACTTCGGCATCCTCGCACTCTCTGGCGCGGCTGGCGCGGCTGATCTACCGCTCTCTGCTCAACCCCAGCAATGAGACCATCTACATGGAGGACATGCGTGTCGCCTTCAAGACGGAGGAAGAGGCTGAGCATGCCTTTGGCATCTTCGACAAGGACTTCAACGGCGACATCAGTATGGAGGAGATGGAGTGCGTCTGCAATGAAATCCACCTCGAGCGCAAGGCCATCGCCGCCTCCCTCAAGGACTTGGACTCGGTCATCCAGAAGCTCGACAAGGTCTTCTTCTTCATCATCTTCGTCATCTCCATCATCGTCTTCATCACCATTCTTTCCGGATCAGCCGCTGCTGGTCTCGCGTCTGCTGGTTCGGCCGTCCTTGGTCTTGCTTGGATGCTTCAGGCTACTGCCCAGGAGTTCCTACAGTCGATCATCTTCGTCTTTGTCAAGCACCCATTCGACGTCGGTGACCGTGTCACTGTGTATGGTAATACTGGCACCACTCTTCAGGGCGACGATTACTACGTCACCGAGATCTCTCTCCTCTACACCGAATTCAAGAAGATGGAGGGCCACATCGTTCAGGCTCCCAACTCGGTTCTCAACACCTTGTTCATCCTCAACCAGCGCCGCTCTGCCGGTCTTGCCGACCCCGTCGAGCTTCGTCTGGGATTCGCCACCGACCCCCAGCTTATCGAGGATCTCAAGGCTCGCATGACCGACTACTGCCTGGCCAACAAGCGCGACTACAAGCCTAGCGTGCTGACCGAGGTTCGCACCTTGAACGACGTCCAGTCCTTCACCATGAACTTCATCTTCTTCCACAAGTCCAACTTCCAGAACGAGCTTCTTCGCCTGCAGCGTCACAACAAGTTTGTCGCCCAGCTCATGGTTGAGATTCGCGATCTCGGCATGCAAGGACCTTGGCAGGTGCAGCCCGGTGGCTCCCGCGAATTCCCCCTTCACTGGGCCGGTACCGCGCCGCCTCCGTCGTACGAGAACGCCTCGAGCAAGTCGAACAACAACCCCGGCCCCGCCCCGCCACTGCAACACTCGACCTCTGTGGCTTCCGGTGCCTCCGCCGCCTCGCGTCAAACCCATACTCCCGCCATCCGCCAGGTCCCCCTCATCGAGGAGTCTTTTGTCGATTTCCAGGATGTCTTTGAGAGCCGCAAGGCAGAGCACACCCCCAAGATCTCGCGGCTGCAGAGCATTCGCGAGAACAGCAGCAGCAACTTCCGTAACAGCCGGGGCAGTCAAGACCGCGGCGAAAGCCCCGCGCGCAGCAGCGGTGTCGCGCGACCGAGTCAGGAATCGACGTCGAGGCGGCACATATTCGGCGGCCGTTCAAGGAGCAAGAGCACGGCTTCCAGGCCGCCAAACGACATCGTGTGAGGGTAGTGGGATTTCATAAGAGTATGTGTTGGGAGGATATACCACAGACAACAGGCCATTCTTTGGCTCTGTTTGGATGACCGGGCGCATCATCCCCGACTTGAGGTCCGGGCTGATGACATTGCCGCAACGCGTTGGATAGAGACGTGTAGAGTAGACTGTTTAGTAATCATGATCATGACCTTAAACTTCAGATTCGTCGCAACTGGTGGGTATGAGGACGGGCCCCCTTTAGAGCGAGGTTTGGTGATATCCGTCTTAAGCATCGGCCTCGTCCAGTCTAATGTGGCATGTTTCGTGTCAAAGTGGCGAGCAGATGTCAGCCCCCGAGATGTTGCTCGCCGCGGAATGCCACAGCGCTTGGGCTGCTGTTTCCAGCGCTCAACCCGCAATCATGTTGTCCAGGTACGCACTATTGAATGAAGCCTTGAGGGTGTCGCATCATGACCAAACGGATCTCTTTCCCGGTTGCAAAGGGTCATTCGCAAGCCAGGTGGGCGCGTAGATACAGGATTTGTCAGCCGAGTCCGTAATCCACCTGAAAGGAGTTACCTGCGGCGGCATTTGTTAGGAACCGGATGCCGCGGGCGCAACACCGTTGGTGTACCCTTTGTCCACTCAACCAATAAACGGGGATCTGTTTCCACGGAACAAAAACCAAACCACGCCGTCTTACCGCCTGAATGCTCTCGAAGGGGGTGGAATTGGTAAAGAAACAGGAGTCGGAGGAGACATCGTCGATGTATTGCCAGATATCCAGCCTGGCCCGAACACCCTCCCCCCCAAAGACAACCCTGAGAATGACCAAGCAGGATGGCGCCACAGGTAGCCGATGCGGGGATGCATTGGCCGTTGTTCGCGGGGGTCCTATCTGCAGTGGCCCGCTCATGCAAGCCGACTCCATCACGACATCGATGATGCGACGCCCACCTGGGATGGGTCAAGAGGGGGCGGACGAGGGTGGAGGCCGTGAAGGATAAATACTCACAACGTCCCTCAACAATGCCACCGTTGCTGGATTATACATTGTGACCATTCAACCATCCCTGTCCTGTGAAACTCTGCCTTTTTGAGCTCCAGTGATTATCCATCATTTCGCACCAGTCAAAACCAACATCAAGATGGCTTCTTCCCCAGAGATCATCCTCTACACCAACCACAACTGCCCTTGTAAGTGCCAACCCTCACAAGAAGTCGACTCGACTCACAGTTCCAGGGGCACACCGCGCGCACATCGCGCTCGCCGAGCTCGACCTCCCCTTCAAGGAGGAGATCATCGACCTCAACGTTCCCCGCACCGAGGCGTACCTCAAGATCAACCCGCGCGGCCTCGTGCCCTCCATCTCGTACGACGGCGAGATCATCACCGAGTCGGGCATCGTCGCCCAGTTCCTGGCCGACGCCCACCCTTCGCACCTGCTGCCCGCCTCGAATACCAAGGAGGGCGCCCTCCGCCGCGCGCGCATCAACTTCTTCGTCGACACGTACTTCACCAAGGTCAACCCGCTGCTGTGGAAGGCCATCGGCGCCAAGACAGACGAGGAGGTCGAGGACGTTGGGAGGGCCAAGGTCGACGCCATCGTCAAGGAGATTGAGCCGCTGCTGCAGGACGCGGCGCCGTTCTTCGGCGGCAGCGACAAGGTGACGCTCGCAGAGGTGAGTCCCCCGCCTATCCTTAGCATGGTGTGGCATTTCGACCAACCCTGTGATGGTGACTAACGCTTCGCCAGGTCCAAACGGGATCCTTCATCCTCCGCCTGTTCTCCTCTGCGAAGCACGGCATCCTGGCCGAGAGCGTGGCCACCTCGCTGAGGGAGCAGGCGCCCAACTTCTCCAAGTGGGCTGACGCTGTGATCAAGACGACGAGCGTCAACGCTATTTACGACGAGGAGGCGTGGACCTCGAGGATCAAGGAGAGGATTGCCAAGGCTAGGGCTGAGTGATTTCGGGCTCAAGATGAGCGACTAGCGATTGATGCGTAGGGGTGATATTTCGTCCAATACCTTGTGCGAGATTTGAAGAGTTTCCCATTTGATCGGAGCTTCCCGCGCAGCAACAGTGAATTGAATGAATGTAATGCCTGCGACTGCCATGACAGTGGGCATCAGACCAAAGAAGATGCACTGCATCTCATTCACGACGACCAAACCTGCCGGCAAATGGACTCCCCACGGGGAGCCTGGGCAAGCTCTCTAGGTCCATCGGCGCCGAGGCGATCGGCACGGCCCCGGATGACTGGCAGGGCCGACTACGATGAAGCTTAAGCACGAGCATGACAATGGCTTCAGCTGCGGTGCGACCGTCAATTGCAGCGAAGACTGGGTCCAGATTTCTGGGGTAACACTTGCTGAGTCCAGAAACGACTCGCGGCCCAGTGCCGGTGTGCCGAAAGCTCCGGCTCAACCGGCCAGCACGTACACCGGTCGACATACGTACGTCAGCCGCTGCACATGCGGAGCTGAGGCTCAACACCAAACGGGACCCTGGGGACGAAACTTACTCGGCACGTTACCCGAAATAGGGGTCTCGTTTCAGCCCCAAGGCCCCTTTGAGAGCCCACGATTCTCGTGTGCGAAGCCGACTGCCGGCGCGCCGCACCGCACTGGCTCGCTGGCTCTAGCTCGGGCGCCCGGCATGCTGTTCCCCATTCCCGGCCCCTTGGTTGACGTGTTCTTGTGCGCCGACCATGATGCGGGCGTCGTCAGCCGCCCACGAAAGCTTGTTTCGCGCCATGTGAAGCTTCGCGGGAACGTCCGAAGCTGGCGTGAAGGGGGAACTTCCTCCTCGTCCATAAGACTGCAGCCAAGACCCGGCCATCTTGGTCGCAGGATACTGCTATTTCGACTACACTACACTGCAACTTTGATCTTCCGGTTCACGACCCCTATCTAAGCCAAAAGCCCATTGAACACCACCCACACAGAACTTCCCAGCCACCCCTCTTCAACATGTTCGGATTCGGTTCGTCGCGCAGACCTCGCTGGCTGTGGGGATGTGACTGACTGCTGGAACAGACGAGGCCAAGGACAACTACGACAATGCCTACCGTGGCGGCCACGAGGCCAAGCTCAGCCACGAGGTGGTCGCAGGTGGCGCGGCGTTTGAAGCGATGAAGCTTTTCGAGGACAAGCAGCGCAAGAATGGTACTGTCCTTGCTGCAAGTGCGTGCGGACCGTGAGACCGGATGGCTGACACTGACGCAGGAGAGCCGGTCCACCACGCGTTCGCCAAGGAAATGCTCATGGGTTTCGCTGGCGCCGAGGTCGACAAGCTGGTCGAGACCAAGGGCCTGGACTACATCGACCGCGAGAAGGCGAAGAGGCATGCGGAGAAGCAGGCCGAGAGCCTGTACAACGACCAATATGGCGACATGGAGCGATATGACCCGTAAGTGACTTGCTGTTTGAAGGCACGTTTGGCGTGACTAACACACGGCGACAGGCGCGAGCGTGAGCCTCACCGTCACATCCAGGAAGATAGGGGCTATGGCGGTGGCCGAGGATACGATGACAGGGGCGGTTATGAGCAGGGCCAGGGCCAGAGACAGGGCTACGGGCAGGGCCAAGATTACGAGTCCAGGGACTTCGAACAGAGCAGGACTTACCGGGAAGACAGGAGGTGGTAAAGCTTGATATGAAATTGTCAAAGTTGACGGCGTATTTTGGGGTATAAGTGAGCAGCCCCATGTGCGGTACGAAGCAAATGGTATCAATTACAGTACACAAATCATACACCCTGATATCCCTCAGACCAGTCCAGCCTCGATCGCCTTGGCCCCCTGCAGCCCTCCGTCTTGCTTCGAGTCAAACTGCGGCTGCTGGGGCGGCTTTCCAGAGAGCACCCTTTCGAACACGGCCTCCCTCTCCTTCTGCAGCGCCAATCTCGTGTCGTTGAGGACCTTCTCCTTCTCTCTCAACTCGGCCTCGAGCCCGTTCAGACGGCCCCTGGCGTCCGAACCCAGCTGGTTCATGGCTGCCGAGCACCGGCGCACAGACTCCCTGCTGGCCTTGATCTTGTCGTGGAACTGCATGTCGGTGAAGATGTTGTCGAAGAAGACATCCGACATGATGCTGCCCTGCGCAATGTCCACGTCCGGCAGGTCCCCGACGTAGGGACTCACCTTCTGCGCGCGCAGCACCTGCATGCGTGCCTCGGCCACGGCCTGGTCGGCCTTGCGCAGGCTGCTCCGCTCCATGGCGTCGGCCATGGACCCGCCGCCGAACATGTCCATGCGCGAGTGGCCCAGCGCGCTCTCGATCTTCTCGAGCGCGTACGTGAGCTTCTGCATGCCCTGGGAGAGCAGCTGCACGACCTGCTGCTCCGCCTCGACCTTGCCCCTGTGGTCGTGGTAGGCCTGCAGCGCGCCCTCGCTGTTCTGCTCCTTGCGGTCCTCCTCGGGGAACCCCTGCGTCGGCCCGCCGAAGATGCCGCCGTACAGCTCGTCCAGCTCACGCTGCGCGCCCCGGTGCCGCTCGACCTGCTTCTCGAGATCCAGCTTGACCTGGTACGCCTGGTCGACCTGCTCCTTGAGGGAGTCGTACAGGCTCTGCTCCTGCTGCGCCTTCTGCAGCACCTCAAAGTACTCGCGCTCCTCCTTGGCCGCCTTTTCGGCGAACTGCCCGGACCGGCCGACGGCCTTGTGCATGAAGCGGCGGGTGACGCTGTCGCGGTACTTTTCGTGGTCTTTCAGCTCCGAGACGCGCCGGCGCTCGAGTTCGCGTGAGCGGGCGCCTGAGTCTTTGAGTTCGGCTGTGAGGTCCTGGTGGAGGCGGCTTTGTTGGGCCAAGGAGGGCGTCGCGTGGTCCGTCTCGCGGAGCACGGCGAGGAGGGTATTGTTCTTGGAGGCGGCTGCCTCTATTTGACTTTGGATGGGGTTCATGATGTGCTGCCCTCTAGTGTGGTGTGGTAGATAAGAATGATGGTCGTTGTCGTACTGAGGTTGATTTTGATGTTGGATGAGATGTCGATTGAGGGCCGCGTCGTCAACGGAATGGAGCTTGGATCCCTTTATCTATCAGGCGAGGCCTCATGATGACCCTCTGAGGCCATCTTAGTGACGCAGGGAGAACCATGGTTGCCTACCGCTCGTGACATCAGTGGCCGGTTGCCTCTGCGGCACAGACAGCATCGCCAGTGACGGGAGGCACAGCATACGATCGTGATGGCGTTGTGATTGGCGGATCACTCGCAATTGGGGTCGAGAGATCTGCAGGATTTCGCGCTGCGCCACTTCCTGGATCCCTATCCCACAATTCATGGCTCAATTCGGTCGCTGACCCGTCAAAGTCCACAGCGGCACAGCCTTGTGGGCCACCGAGTCGTGATCGTCGCATGGTCTGCACAGCACTTCGGGCGCGGCAGTGCCACCGGAGCATTTCGTCTTGGCTTTCCACTGATTTGGTCACTCTTTGTCGTTGTGAAGTCGGATCGGGCCTTGGCTGAGGTAAAGCACCTGGGTGGTATCGACACTGCATAGGAAAATCCGTTGTGGCAAGGTAGGTAGATGGCTACCGATTGTTGGGCCAATGCTGCTTTAGTGAGAAACACCTGTAATCTGACTGGAGAAACAGGTAATCCAAATCCGACTGGAATGATGAGCTTTCCACTTACAAGGGGTTCTTCTTTAGCTCGCCGTTTCTGGCCAGTGATGAGTATTCATACAAAGGGCGTGCAACTTGCCTCCCTTCAAATACAATGTTTCTTTGTGTCTAGGGGACGGGTGGCGCAATCACTTTGTTCTCGTCTTCGCACAGAAAATGTGGACATCACACATAAACTCGCCCGATGTCCAACAGGTTCCCCTCCCGCTGTTCAGATCTGGAAGACAATTGGGACTCGAGCTTATGGCCCGATATTCATTGAGCATTCGATTCCAGTTTGCTTCGTCTCAGAGCACAATAGAACTCACGGCGCCTCCAGGTTTTTACGTCTTCGACAACCTCCTCAACCCGCAACATGGCATACGGGTACAAGCTAGCTACTGCCAATGATTCGCCATGGACAAGCGAGTACGAAGTCTCAACTGAAGACATTGAAGTCAGGCCCGGACAGTCCTGGTTGGACCCGACCTTCCCTGAACTGGACCCACGAACGTTCAATCCCGTGAACCCTCCCGAGCAGCATGCCTTGAACAATCAGCAGCCGTCGCCCCTGGCGAAGCCTCCTCCACAGGACCTGGACGCACTTTTCTGGTCGGAGATGATACAAGCGGTGCATTTCGGGGGTCTGCGGAGCTGGGAGGCTGCAGCTCTCGCCAATCCGGCCTGGAGCAACAGTCCGCTGTTGAACTGCAACCTGCCCGTGAATCAGTCAAGATGGCTCAGCATCTTCAAAAAGCCCCGTTGGAGCAACCTCGAAAGGCCGATATTGGAAACAACCCCGGGACTTGGCGCCGCTGGGTTCGGACCAAACGACTTTTGGTCAGTCGACAATCCAGCCATCTGGGAGCAACTGTCCTATTCTATCGAGATAGCCAACCGTATCATGCTACAGGCTTTTAAGAGCCGGTGGTAAGTCCAGTCTTCCTTTGTGACGTGTTTTGAAACTGTCAGATCCTTGGCACAGAGCAGCTTTTTTGTTGACATGGTGTACTGAGCACATAGGCTGCGATCATTTCTTACGCCGGAAGCGTGGACCATGGAACGGCGAGATCTCCAAGACGGCCAACGTAGCGGGCCAGTTTACCCAAACTTCAATACGCAATCATTCTCCCCCCTGCAAGACAATATCATCAAGACCGAACAGCAGAGCCTGGCCTGGTTCTCGGAACTCTTCGCAGCACGCAAGCCAGTGTGGCACCTTTATGCCGAGACTGACAATAGACCTCAAAAGTGGGTTGGACTTGCAGTGCCTGATATCAGTTGGATCGATGCAAATGGCCGCTACGTCAAACACTTCATCGTCAATATCGATGTGAACCCATTGCGGACGCTGCTAAACCCAAACGCTGCAGCGCATGCCCGATACATAGCAAGGGCAATCTTGGCGGTTACGGTATGTTGAAGAGAAATATCCATAGGATGCCCATGTAATTCGAAATCTGACTTTGTTGAGTATAGATGTGCCATGAGTTGATGGTAAGCTCGAAGACAAATGCTGAATTTTCTCGTATAATCAGTCCCCGGTTAACAAGTCTTATTTTCTAGCACATCCTAAGACTGCAGATGCTTAAGCAGCGGGGTGAAGAGTACATGTCAATTGAGCCTGTAAGACTCGGACTGCAAACTCCTACATACGCCTTTGAAGAATGATGTTGACTAGCTTCAGTTTTATAACGGGGAGCACATGGCTGAGGTGGGCCACTCTTTCATCAACAACTTATTTGGCATTGCGGCCGAGAACGTTCAGTTGTTGTACCTCCCACCCTTGCGAGGACTCATGCCCAAATCCGGAGCTTTTCTCTCAACCGCAGCGGCCCATTTCCCCCAATCGCACATCAACAGATGCAGTTACCATGCACCAGTTCACGTTCTACCTGCGAATCAGGTGTACCCACTGGCCAATAGAGGTAACCTGACCTACCCAGTACCTGTGTTCTGGTGGCGAGCCCTAAGCAATGAAGGCTTCTGGAGCAACCACGTCCCGCAGTTTGGCCAGACAGCTCTGAACTGTCCCCTCGTTCTCAAAGCGACCGGGCTACCGGAAGGCGGTTCGAGCTTTCACCAGACCTTTGTCGAATGGGACCCGGCTGCCATGAACGCTGCGCCGCCATTCTTTCAGCTGGATGCCCAGGTTCTTCAATCCGACCTCACCAAAATTAGGCAGGCTGTGAAAGGCTGGAGGCCGTGGCACTTCGCCTCGGCTGCGCAGTGGAGATCGACGGTCTATTCTTGTTTTCTCTGGCGTCAAAGGCTCCAGAAAATGGGAGACGCTTTCAGTGCGCCTCAGTCTTTGCCCAAGGAGCAAGAGGCCGCGGGATTCGTGGAGTCTCTGATGAACGCGAACATCCGACAAGAAATCGATGCTTGGCAACAGTGGCCATGGCCAGGCTGGAATGGGCTGTTTACGGATGCTGAAGTCATCAGATACGTGACCCGTTGCAAGGCATGGTTCTATCGTGCCACTGCGTTCTTGGTCTTGGCTGCTCTTCCTCCCCGGAACCACGCTGTGACATTCAGTGATCCTCCGCTCCAGCCAGGACCCAACAAGACATGGCGGCCGAGCGGGAACCGGAACTATCCAGCCGATTGGAACCCTCAAGCTTTTCACCAAGCCGCCGGTGGGAAGCAGTACACTCTGAATCCTCGACATCAACCTGACGCAATGTACGCGACAGAGGTTTTGGCCAGAGAAAGCAATATGAGCCTCGCCTTCCGGTCTTACCAGATGTATGAGTGGTGCACCCTGACTCCCATCCATTTAAGGGCCGCATTCGGCGCACAATTCAATGCTCAGATTCAGCACATACAGGCGATCCGACAACAGTTGGCTCTGGATCCCATGGCTCCCCAGCAAATGTCCCAGTTCACTTTTCAGCTACCAGTGTACTCAGAGATTGTTCAATTCCGTGGCGTACAGCACAATTCGCTGACATACGGGAATCTGAGGGCAATGAACCCGCTGCGAGGGTTGGGCCACTTGGTGCCAGCCAACACGGATCTTCTGGCTCTGTGGAATCAGCTGACCCGGGATGTGGAGCTTCGACCGCCGGAACTTCAAGGAGCTGATGCGAACTTGGCAAGAATCCTAGAGGTACAGAAGATGGATTACTTTACGCTGGGCCAGTTGTATGACTTGCGCCTCACGCATAGTGACATCCTTGTGCTCGTTCTCTTCGATGCCGAGATTGAGATCTACAGACTTGCAGACGTCCTAGAGGTCTTGTCTTTGACGGAGGAGGAGGTTCGGTCTGGGATGAACACGTCTCCGTACGGTTATACCCTCGACAAGGAACTCAGCGACAAGTTCAACGTCGAGAACACCGAGTCCTTTCCACTGGGGAGGGTGGCTCAATGGCTGCGTGAGGAAGATGTTGCTCTTCGCGACGGCAAAGAAGGCAGTTCCCACTGGATCACAGTGGGCGGAGTTGTCTTCGATGTGACAGGTTTGTGTATCGCATGATGATAATCCACTCAAAAGCTGACTATCCACCAGAGCTTGACAGGGTGGCCACAGACGAACCAGAAACGCTAGTGGAGGCGCTTTGGAGCGCGCCAGGCGGCAATCCTATGTCGAACGTAATTCACGGGAATCATGATCCCAATGTGGCAATCAAGCTGATCAGGCCGCTTCGGGTTGGAATGACTGTTCCTTTCGGTTTGAGCATTAATTCAGGGACGAACAGAATCTACGAAAAGCACGAGCTTGGATGGCACGAGTTCCAGGAAACGAGGCAATACGTGCAAATCTATGGTGATGTCTACGATATCACAGGTATGCATGGAATGAGGACTGGAGCTTTTGGCCTTGACTTGTTCTAACCTTTCCCTGAACAGAGTACGCAGAATGGCACCCGGGAGGCATGAAGATCATGGCCTCTGTTGCAGGTTCTGACGCTACAGACCTATTCGAAGAGCATCACTCCGAAGATGGGAGAGCTCTTCTGGAAGACATCAGGGGATTGAAGATCGGCCGAGTGGTGCACTCACAGAGCCGGTCCCAGAAACTGGGCGAGACGCACATTTGCATCAACGATAACGTCTTCGATATTTCGCCTCTTCAGACAACCAACAATGAACTTTTCGTGGCGCTCGAATTTTACGCCGGACAAGACGCGTCTGATAAGCTGCCCAAAGAGGTGCCTACCGAGGATCATCCATTGATACTGTTGTTCAACACTATGGCCAATCTCATCGTTGCCAAGATCACGAAGACCGTCAATGAGCTGCCGCGAATGGATCAAGAGCAACTCAGAAGCCATGACGGTGCAGAAATAGACAACCGTGGTTTCGCTGCTTCGTATGTAGCTTACGACAATGTTGTCTTCGATGTCACAACCTTGATGCAATACGGGCCCGGCGCCATTACCACTGTGCTATCGGAATTCATCGGAAGCAGAATCGAAAGGAATGGACCGCATGACCGGGTTGGGCAGTTGTTGCAAGACCAGTATTCATTCCGCATCGTGGCGAGGCTGGTCATCGACACTGAAGTTACTGGACAGCAGGCCGCATCAGCAGGTCATTGGGATCCGTACCGGAGTCGGGCGCTCACGCAGGAGGACTACAATACGCTCTTGACATTGAGAGCCAAGGAAATCCAGACAACTAGGCTCCGCGAGGCAGACGACCAACCCGGTGTTCCTGGTCTTGAGACGACTGAGCCAGCCCAAATGCCCTCCGACATTGTACCGGAGACGAAGATGTCAACGAAGAAGAAGAAAGTTCCCGGAGGAATTCAGCAAACTTTGTCTAAGAGATCCAAGGTTCTCCAAAAAGCAGCAATAGCGGCTTTGGCGAAGCTACAACAACAGCTAGCGGCAATAGATCAGAGCGCTGGATTACAGACGACGAGAAAGTTTGAGGAGGCCTCACGACAGTTGCTGGGAGGGCGAAAACGATCCCGCGAGGCAGGACCACCGGGCAGTCATAAGCCGCCAAAACGTGTAAGGGTTGCCTAGTACACAATATCGGTCCTTCGACCATTTTGACCACGTTTATTTATCCGCTTATGGTAGGCGCTTGAAATTATACCGGATGACCATGATTTCGCAACGGTCTGGAAGATAATTGAATTAAAACCCCGTTGTCTGTAGGAATGGCTACTGAGGCCAACAATCTGCATCCAAAATATGCATGAGAAGTGTTGTGGATTAACAATCATCACGGTTGGTCAAGTAGGGCGCCTTCAACCTGCGTCATGCAGCATGTACCTAGTTTCGGCCCTATGCGCCTTTCCATAACTCAGCCCTCACGACTATCCAGCATCAGACCAAGTCAAAGTACTGGATGTTGGTGCCTGCAAGCTTGAGCATGTCGGCGGTTACCTTTCGATCTTGTCCCTTCTTGCTTCCTGCACCCAATGGGGTCAGCCCAAAGCGGGACAATCGAGGATCCTCCCAAGAGTCGACGCCTGTTTCCTTGTTGCGATATGCCCAGTAGTTTCCGCTGAGGGTTGGATCATCGTTGTCGAAGTTGTAACGAAGTAACATCTCAGTGTTCTCGGGCAGGGGCCCGAGGATGGCTTCGCCATTGGCCAATCCGTACACAAAGCCTTCACCAACGACCATGAACTGGTCATTCGATGTTCGTCGAAGTAACATTGGTGTTCTACAGCCAAGTATAACGGCAACCACGTCTCCTGTTTGGACAGAATCTGGGGCGAGGCCAAGATGGCCGTCTTCAGTCAAGAAAAGGGACCGGCCCCGCCCCGCGAGATAGACATCTGCCAGGTAGTACCCAAACCGGCGGTTGTCTCGCATTGAACCTGCTGCTGCTGATTCGAGAAATTGTCGCAAGTCTCTAATTGCTGGTTCGCGAAGTGCAGCCGTCGCGTGTGGGGGATCATGCTCTGGGAAGTTGGATCCAACCAGCGTCCCGCAGAACGCTTCAAGAAGGGAGCATCCAGTGGCGTAACTTGATGTTAGAACATGTTGAGGAGCAACCTCGAGGATTTTTGACTCGACGTCCCAAAGATTATGCTCCGACGACAAGGTCTGAGCTGAGGTGACTGTCCCACATGCTATTCCCGCAACCCGAAGGATGTTTTCATCTGGGAACTCCACATCAGCTTCTGCGGTCTCGGCAGAATTGCTGTTAGTGATATCCTCGGAGACCCTGGAATTTGACCAATCGGGTACCCAGGTAGGGCCCGATGTCTTCTTGCTTCCCAAGTCACAGGAGCTCAAGATGTCCAGGACTCTATATCGTTCAATGTGCCGTCTCGTCACGTCGGCGTAGACTTTGTCGACAGACAATGTATAGTCCGGGTTAATACCGAGTAGCTTGTCGGACTCGTGGATGATATGGATGATGGCGTAGACCCGATCACGGGCATCAACACACTTAAGCCTCCGAGTCTGCTGCATGAGGCTTATCAACGGATAGACGTAGCCGGGATCAAAGATGTTGGTAAAGCTGCGCAGCTGCCACGCATACTTTTCTTCTAAGCCGCGCTTCAGAAGTTTGTAGACCAAGCAAAGCAAAGCATCTGCCAGGTCTGTCCACTTCATAGTCTTTTGCCCACACACGACAATTGTCTTGTTGTTGGAGAGTCGAACCTCCTGCACGACCCATAGTCGTTGAAACCATGGCCGATCAATGAACCGCTCGACGGCCACAATCTCTTCCTCGTCCCAGGGGAGGCGAATGGAGGAATCAGCCCAGTGCGGCTCGTCCTTTGCTTCTGCAGAGGGGGTCATCGACCCGCCCATCCAGTTGACATCGACCTTTGCCGCCAGAGTGGATAGGGTATTCATGGCTAAAACGCTGTCGTCCGCCTCTAGACCAAGCCAGACGACCACGCGGGTGGCCAGAGTGTAGAGATCGCCCATCCTCGCGACCTGTTGGCTTCGTTCGGGAAGGTTGGCCTGGTCAATGCAGATAGCATCAATCCAAAGAATCCTCGACTTTGCAGGATCCCGAAGTTGGTGAAGCGCAATGTCCAGATTCTGCGTCACAGAAATCGTCTCCCGTCCATCCTTGCCAACCTTGACTTGGCGAGGGTCTTCGGGCGAGCCCCAGACGTATGAGAGCGCTTCGAATGTTGGGCGATCGTCGGGCTCCAAGTTGGCAGGTTCGAGAGTGACCCTGAGGACATCGGATGCGGTTCCAGGCAGCAGCGTCAGGAGCCGGATGTGAGATTTGCTCGGGAGCGGCGAGTACGTATACGTCGATTCCATACTTTCGTATCTTGCGTGCGAGCTGGCCAAACTCCTGGTAACTATTTAGACCAAGGTCTTGGAAAAGTGTCGTCTGGCGGCCGTGAGCAAACGGCCTCAACGTGCATGATGCGGGGTTTGCTGAAGAAGGCCAGGCCCACCAATCTGCATGATGCTGCAGGAACAGCCTCTGGACAGCCTGATGCGGCGCATGATTCCCTCGACCAAAGCCCTCAGCCTTGTGGAAGTCTGCGAAAGAAAAAAAAATGGCAGGACTATGTTAGCCCTGAGTCCTTGCTATGGTTTAGTTACTGATCCCGAAACGCGAGATCGTTGTGGGGCATTGAGGCCTGCGAAATGGAGTGCATGCAGGCCCCGACGCAGGAAACCTGGACAGGAAGACGCGTACGCGAAGAGTGGGAAGGGCAAATGCTCTCTGCTTCACGCGATTGCACATTTTGCAAGACCAGCTCCCTGGTCTTTCCGGACGGATGTGTGAAGGAATTGCAGCCCGGAACGCGTGTCGCTGTGCTGGCATGCCTCGGGCGCCAAGCCAGAGACTGGACGCTGAACCTGGAGAATACCGTAACCATCTTACCGCTCAGGCCTGAGATTCTGGCTAGACGAAGACTTGAGGCATCTAGATGGTCTTGGACGGAGCAGTGCTCTGAAGTCAAATCATCGAGGTTGAGAAGTTGAAATTGTGTGGACCGTGGTCTGCAGTAGAACGCGACTAACAGAAAGGGGTATTGTTGAGGGACGAAATTACGGCCGAGAATGCCCCTGACTCTGATGCGGTTATGCAAACACGGCAAAAGAATCAGGTTGAGACACAGATGCATGGCAAAACATGGCCCAGAACCTGCCCCATTCCCTTGCTTCACGGCAATCGGTCCAGTGATTGATTGCAAACACAAGGGCGGAGGAGCAGCTCCTCAGCCGCCGGATGCTAAGAAAAGAGAACCGCTTAAGCACCTCCGAGTTCCGGTGACCAAGGCGAGGCATCGTCATTGTGGGTAGGCTGCCTCGCCTGCACAAAATGCTTTCAGCCAGAGATGCCACTTGTTGTGTGGCGGTCCCCACCTTGTAAGCTTACTTTATGCTTCTTGGCACTTCACACCAGCGGTTTACTCCCCCATGGAGTCAGCGGCGTGTAAGCAGCTAGCAAATACGCTTTGGCATGCGTGCCGTGGCGCCAGCGGCGTTCCACGCGGAGACTGGCGAAGGTGTGTCACAGGGGGGAACGGGTCTGGCTGATGAGGCAGGACGAATAGCCTTCGTCCGGCGAGTGAGACGGCAAGATTCTCTCAAGGGGAAGGGAACCGCAATTTGCCGTCGTAGCCTGGACTTGGAGCTCGAATTTCTCATGTAAGCGGAGGTTTAATGTGAGGAGATCGTGACACCCACTCGTGGGGTAACTCAAAAGCGGCAATCGTGCTTGGGCCGGACAGCTCCACAGACCTAGGACTGCCGATCGGTGACAAAAGCCCGATCTGGAAAATGATCGAGGCATGGATGTGGAGAGCTCGCCAGGTTTGAGGTGTCATTCGTCTGTCGAAGTGTCCAGGGTCTCGCCGTTGGGGCGCAGTCGACAACGGACGCGGGAACTTCACAGGTCGCTCTGCATCGGAGGCCGAGGACGAGTATCAAGTACGCCGCTACGTAGCGATCAAAGTTCTGCCATCCAAGCTGACGCCTTTGGAGGCCAGAGCCAGTCCATTGCCTCGTCCTGTGATGGCGGGCTAGAAAAATCATGACGACAGAAATCTTGGCGATGTCCAGCTCAGCCGCGCCGCGCCGTAAGGGAGGCGCACCGCCTGGAGCTCTGAACCTTGTCGAACTTGAGCTCGAGCCCGTGCCGGCGCAATTGGCAGAACGGGCCCTTGCATTGCCTTTGACATAGGCCCAGCAGGCAAGCGTCTCGGCGTGGGAAACGGCATCTTTTCTCTCGCTGTGTCTGGTCCAGTCGAGTCTCCGAGAAACATCTTGGTAACTGGGAGCTGCGGACAAAGACCGAAATGTTCCACGGAGGCCGACGTAGACCGAGAGCGCGGACAACTGGCGTTTTGGCTCACCGGTCACCCCACCGCACGCCGGATTCCTTGCGATCCGGGAGGGACGACAAGTGATCTGCAGAGGCAGAGGGGCTATCCTGGGGCTTCACGCGGCAGTGAATCAAAGTCTAGCCGTCAAGCAGATATCGGCCCTGTCCTGTCGATGCTCACGCGCCTGCAAATTGCACCCCGTTCCCCTGCGGACACAGCCACGGCGAAGCATGTCGGCGCCCGAAGTCAAGTCGGCTCGGGAGAGCAGCAAGCAAGCTTGCGTGGAACGCCAGTTCGATCGCCAGAATGTGGGGGAAATGCCCAAAAGCATTCTGGTCCAGGCCGGGGGCCACGAGTACAGGGAATGTAGACCAGGTTAGCCACGGTGAGAGCTTGGGGAAGGATTGAGTGCCAAGCCGTCGGGCCCAAAGAATTGGAGTCTATCAGATGAACTTTAGGTATAGCTCAGTGCGCTAAGCCGACGGGTGATGGCACATCCGGGACAGTGATCCGCAGAAAGGATCGACACAGCGCAGGACTACTGACAACCAAACCTCGATCAGGTAGTTGCCAAGAGGCTATCTCTCGCCGCCAACTCTATCCGCTTGTTTGCCCAACTGCGTCCGTCATTTCCCTGGTCTTCTGGGCGATTTGCACACCAGCTTCACGGTGATATCTCCTGCACAAGCTGTCCACTTTTCTGCTTGGCCTACAGACCCAGTGACTGGTGACAAGGGCCAAGACACAAGCCCATGGCGTCGATCGCGGAAAAGCATCGTGAGTCCGAGACTATTTGGCTTGGCCACCAAGATACGAAGGCCTGCCAACACACAAGGGCGATGCAACCAGAGGGTCCCAGACCCCTGGATCACACCGCTGCACCAATGGAATGCAGCAAAATGAACAGGGCTAGCATCACAAAGTCAGGAATTGCATGCGGCTTCTTCCCCCTCCGATTGACTCAGGGCCCCAGTTTCCCCAATGACCAACCAAGGGGGGGCAAAAGGGGTGACCACACTTCCCATCAGCCGGCCGGAGCCCTCGTCTCCCGTCGAGCGCCGAGCCATTGATCCACCGCGCCGGTCCCTAATTTGAAATCTGCCGCCTTGCAGACGGGGTAGTGTTGTTTTTCGAGAGGGCGGCGTCCCGTGGACACCCACCGGAATGACGACGACGAGGGCACGCTTTCTTGGCTCGCGTCTAACGCCGACGCTTGTCCCCCAGTCCTTCCGGACGCCTTGCGGGATGATTGCGCCCCCAAAGGCCTGACATGATCTATATAACCTGGACGAACGCCGGCCACTGGTTACTGTTTTCTTAGTCCAGCATCAGTCACATACTCATCATCTCACCACCGATATAACTACCTCCTCATCCCACAACTACACTCTTTTACAACCATCAACAACCCCCAAAACCATCAACATGAAGTTCTCCATGGCTGCTCTTGCCCTCGGCGTCACCGCCGCTGTGGCCACCCCCACCAAGAAGATCGTCCACAAGGGCGCCTCGGCCTTCCCCTTCGTCTTCACCTCGACCTTCAGCGTCTACGCCACCCCTGAGGAGGTCGTCAACGCCGATGGCGAGTTCACCGGCGGCCTCAAGGGCTCCAAGTCCTGGTTCAACCTCGGCCTCAACTCTCACGAGAACATCATCTGCTACAACATCTCCGTCTCTGGCTTCCAGGGCGAGTACGAGTCCCCCGCCCTGACCGCCACCCACATCCACCAGGGCCCCAAGGGCGAGTCTGGTCCCCCCAGGTATGTTATTACTCCGTGATATTCCATCGAATCCCGCTCTAACCCTCTTCCAGGATCGTCTTCCCCGACCCTGAGGGTGAGGGCGACGTCCGCACCTCCATCGGCTGTGTCAAGGGCCCCTTCGTCACTGGCGTCACCCCCAACGACGGCCCCGACGCCGGCGAGGGCTTCACCGTCAGCCAGATCGAGAAGAACCCCACGGACTACTACGTCGACATCCACTCCTCCCTCGCTGTCCCCGGCGCTTTCCGCGGACAGTTCGCCAAGGCTAAGGATGGTTGCAAATAAGCAATTTGCTCTGCTTCCCTTTGCTTGACCGGCGGTGTAGTTGACGACTGTGTAAACGATGACATTTGTTCACCTTCTGGGGCTTGAGGCGGCAAGAGCGCCTGGCTATACTTAATGTTTATATTATGGAACTCATCCACCTAAACCAAACAACAACTTCATTATTACCCAATATCCTGTTTCAAAGCTGTGACTTGTGTTTGCTCAATGCGTCTGAATTGTTTATTAACTGGCTGGGATAAGATGTCTGGCACTTTCTTCCTGTAGATAGATCCGAGTTCACAAGTCGGGTGCCAGCACCTGTGGGTCGGATTTCAGACTTTGATTCGACAACTCTCGACCGTATCCTTCAGCAATCGTCACATTCCTCCGAGGGCGCTGAGCGCTGGGAGTAAAGATGATTTTGTCATGCAGCGTATACGTGCCCGCTGATCACTGAAAGTGTCGGCAAAAATGTTAAAGTGGGGCTGGCAAAGACCGTCCGCTTCGCACCAAAGACACAACGTGTTGAGACATCTTTTAGCATTTTACGATGGCGTTTCTCCTGATACGCATCAGCCTTGATCGTAAGCGTAGGTCCCAAAGCGAATAGTGAAGGATTGAAGCTGATGAGTCTGCAAAACACCCGCGCCTCCCCCACCTCCCCATAATACCAGCCAGGTCCTTCGTCTACCAGCCACATGTGGCTGCAACATAACATCGCGCCGCTCCCCTTTGCCTGGGCTTCCATGCGTTATTGGCTTGATGCCGTGGTTAATAGGCGAACCCAGTAAGCACAGCACATCTTCTGAACCCATCATTACATCATCTTACATTTTATGGGCCCTTTGAGGATATCCCGCGCGCAATAAGCTCACGGCTTACATATCGAGGCTGATGTTGAATAATCATTCCCGGAGGCCGAGGCTCCAGCGCCACACTGGATCATCAACGGAGAGATACCAAGATTCATGCGGTCTACGGACCAGCCCACAAGCCAGGTATGACTATCCGACGGTCGGACTATTGAGCCGTCCGTTGAGGCTTCTACTTCCGTTGGAGCCAACTGGACTCCACGGAGCATGGCTCAAGCGGTCTGTCATCGTGCTGCCGCGCGGTGTAACCCCAGCTTGCCGGTGCTTTGTCATGAAGGATGGCATATTCAACGGTCATTTGGCAGACTTCTGGGGGCTGGAGTCAGGACCACGACGAGAGCACACGTAGGTGGACCACATGCTGAAGCCTTGGCCCACTGGAAGCAAATGGGCTATATATTGAGTCCATGTCATCGCAGAACTCAACCTTTCCTGGCATCAGCCTCACCTTCTCAACCCCCCAAACCCGGAGTCTTTCGTCATTCTTTTAGACACAGATCACCCTCAGCACAATTGCAACTTGAATCCGAACCATCACTCTCAACATGGCAAAGAAGATTATCACTGTTCTGGGTATCACAGGACAACAGGTAATGCCGATCCCGCCACACACTACGTTCCCGGATCCCCTGAACATCACGAGAAGAAGATGGTTGACTGGAGACAATAGGGCGGCTCAGTTGCCGATGTTTTCCTTCGAGAAGGAGGATGGCATGTCCGTGGCGTAACTCGTGACCCGAGCAAACCATCCAGTCAGGCGTGGGCAGACAAAGGCGTCGAACTCGTTAAAGGCGACATTGAAGATGTCGCCCAACTGAAGAAGGCCTTCGCTGGGTCCAATGTCATCTTCGGTGTCACAGACTTCTGGACCATCACGCGTGATCCCAAGGTCCAAGACCGGGCTCAGAAAGCTGGCGTCCCTGTCAATGTCCTCTCGTACGATATCGAGGTTCAGCACGGTCGCAACATTGTGGACGCCGCAAATGCGACGCTCGATAGCTTGGATCGATTTGTCCTGTCGACGCTGTCATCCGCAAAGAAGTGGAGCAAGGGCAAGTACACCCACAACTACCACTTTGATGCCAAATGGGAGGCAGTTGAATACCTAAAGGCTACCTATCCCGAACTTGCCGCCAAGTCATCCTACCTGCAAGTGGCACTTTACTTGACCAACTGGAAGGGCTTTGGGTCCCTGCCTGTAGGCAGGCCGGTCAAGGTGAGTTGGCGATTCTGACATCTGGACTTTGCAATATGATTTCTTTGAAAAAAGGAAAACGTAAGAATCTAAGTTGACAAGATTGTAGCAAAATGACGGTACCTTTGTGTTGAGTTTCCCTGCCGACCCCGATGGGCCGGTTGCTCATATTGATGCGAGCCGCGATACTGGTAGATGGACTTCCAAAGCCTCCTGACACTTCTCAGCTGACACTCGGGCCTTTAGGTAATTTCACACTCGCCCTCGTGAAGGTCCCGCCTGGCCAGAATCTCCTCGGTACTGCAGGTGTCTTGAGTTGGACCGAGTACGCCACTTTGTGGGGTAAAATCCATGGTGTCGACTGTCGTTTCGAGCGACTGGACCGCAAGGTCCTCGAGGAAGCCATTCCTGGCGGTATTGGCCAGGAAATGGCTGATATGTTCGAGTACATTTCGGAATTTGGCTATGACGGCGGTGACCCGAGTGTTGTTCTCCCCAAAGACGTAAGTCATCGTATGAAACTTGACCTAGTAAAGCAGCTCTGACCATGACGTAGCTCGGCGTAGATATCCCTCTGTACACTGTTGAAGAGTACATCAAGAACGAGAACTGGTCGTCCTTGCTGTAAGGTCATGGCTACTGGCCTTGACCAAATATGTGGACCGGAGCTCATGGCATCTCAGTAACCAGGTTTGGATTTGACATCTTTGTCTGATTCTGGTCTTTACTTGACAGGGTCCAAGTTAATGAGCGGAAGGCCATAATGGTAGAGAGTGAAGATTCAGGATTATTCTGCAGGCCCAATAACTAGTCCAAGGATTACCAGATCGAAAATGATATCTCACATGATATGCACACTCAGGGCTCTTTACGGAATATTGTCCAAGCTGCGCGGTGAGATGCTTGACCGCAGTCATGCGAGATAGTGTAGCCGAGGTTGCTGTCCCAGTACCCATCTTATCCATAACTTAGGCGGCAGATATAATTTTAGCCGCAGCTACTTCAGCAATGCCGTATGCTGAAGTCTGAATGTGGGCGGATGGTATGATTGGGATGACGCTATTGTCGACGACCCGCAGATTGGTCGTCCCATACACACGAAGCTCGGCGTCGACTACGCCGCCATCCTTGAGAGGCAGCATGGCACATGTCCCTACGGGATGGTAGAAGCTGCCCATAGCTTTCCTAGCGAATTCGCGCCATTGCTTTTCGGTCTGAACCGTCTCGCCGGGCTCCGTCTCAGTCGTCCAGGCTGACCTGATAGGCTCGGTGTTGGCGATGCGGCGCGAGAACTTGGCGGCCTCTACGAGCGCCTTGAGATCGTACTCATTGCTCATGAACTTGGGGTCGATGATGGGCTTGCCGCGCGGTTTCTTGGGGTCAATGTGCACACTACCGCGTGAAAAGGGCTGCATGACGGTTGAGAAGAAGGTGATGAACTTGCCGCCCGTGTAGCCAAAGGCGCCGACAAAGTTGGCCTCGTAGATGATTTCGATGGCGGGGACCTTGAGGTTTCCGAGGAGCTGCAGCTTCTTCGCATCGATGACATTCTTGCTACGACCAAAGGTGTCGCGGGCGAGCTTCTTCATCTTGGCGTCCAATCCGAGCTGCTTCCAGTTCATGAAGCCATAAGCCGCCGTCGTGTACTCGTACAGCGACCTCTCACCATCTAACCACTTCTGTAACTCGCCTGTGGCGTTGGCACCGGTGTTATCGTAGATAAGATTGTCGAACGAGTCGATGCCATCCTTGAGTCGATAGGTGTTAGAGACACGGATGTGGTCTTGATAATTCTCGCCAACGCCTGGGAGGGCAATGAGCGGGGCGACACCAGCAGCCTTGAGAACAGAAGACTGGCCCACACCCGAAAGCTCAAGCAGACCGGGGCTCTGGACGGAGCCGGCGGATAAGATGACTTCCTTCTTGGCTGTGATGACCTTGCCGCTTGACAGAGTTACACCGGTTGCCTCGTATGATGAGCCCCTGCGCTTGACAAGATTGACCTTTGACACTTCGGTGTTGGGCTTGACAACGAGGTTCTTGCCAGCCAACGGCAAATAGCTGCTGGCGGCGTAGGAACGGGTGTGTTTTGTCTCGTCTATGTTAGTAGGCTGGAACATGACGCCGATCGGCTCGCCCCCCATGCTGTTGTTGTCGTTGACATTGACACCTAGTTTGCTGACAGTAGGCTGCCAGAGGCGCAGGATGGGGTAGACCACACGGTTGTAGTAATTGCGAATAGGCCCTTTGTAGCCATGCGTATCGTTGTCGGTGCCAGTGAAGTTCTCCGACTTGACCATGGCGTCGATCATGGTCTTCCAACCCCAGCCCCTGTTCCCTAGCTCGGCCCACGCCTCGTACTCCGGTGCTGATGCGCGGTCGTAGCAGAGGTAGTTCATGGCCGACGAGCCGCCAAGCACCTTGCCACGATTGACATCGATAGAGCGGCCCTCGAGGGATGGCTGCCCCACCGTTGTGAAATTCCAGTCGTAGTTAGTTCCCAGTATGGACCCTCGAAGTCCAGGAACATTGATCCTCAGCTCATCGGGAGCGGCTGGGCCGGCTTCGATGAGTAAGATCTTGGACCTGGGGAGGCCTTGGCTCAACCGTGTGGCAAGCGCGGTGCCAGCAGTGCCCCCACCAACGATAATCTGGAGCAGATTCAGTCAAACAAGAACTCTTCGTCCTGTGCACTACGCACGCATGAGATGTACTTACGTAGTCGTACGAGTCATCTTGGCAAGATACACCAGCGTAAAGCGCAAAAGCCGGCACAAGTGACTTTGAGAGTTTCATGGTGTAATGAGTGGCTGGCTGACTGAGGTTTCAAGATAGCTTGCCTTTGGTGCCAAAGTCGTGCTCGATACCTTAGGTAGGAAGAATAATGCACATCGTGGCAGAACGGGACCAGGTCTCTTTATCCAGCACCACAAGCAAGACACGTGGGCACCTTGCGTCCATCGTACTCCGCCCAGCGTTAGGAGTAGACGGAAATTTGTCTCTGAATGTGCCTGACCGACCGAAAATACGGTCTGCATTGCTTTTTTAGTGGCTGGACAAGAGACAGGTCTGGGTCGCATACATGATGCATGCGTCACCAAGCTTACCATGAGGTGCCTTGCTCGATACGACATCATGGGCCAATACCAGCGAGGAGGACAAATGCCCACCTCCATGCAACATCCATGTCTGCTGCGTCTTGACTACGGAAGCAAATGGATGGGTGATAGCTTTAAAAAGTAAATGAAGAAGAACCAGCAGAATCAGCCCCCGTCGCAAGCCACGCTCTTTGCCCCTCGCATACTACACGCACTACAGATAGGCAAGGCCTTAGTAAAGGCGAAAGGTCGTGAAGGGGATCCATGTCAAGGTTCGATTTCGCTGATGCGGAGACCCTGATTGTTCGTTACATTCAAGCAACCAAACCTATCAATGGTGCGCCGAATGAGCAAGGGTCGGGGTGTGGCATAATTATCCAAGAGTACATCTCTTTTTCCGCCCCTGTATACTACCAGTGCAGGGTAGCACTCATGTATCGCCTCGCATCTTTACAAATGGCTCATCAGGACAAGACAGGGGTATGGCGGTGCTGTTCCTGGCGTTCTCCAACATTTACCCAGGCAGGCCGCCCGGCATCTAGACTTTGGGCGCCAAGCCGCTTAACGGCTTTGACTACCTTAGGCAAGGTACGCTAAGCGACGATCAGCCCACTGCGGGGGTGGAGCACCCTCGGATCAAGAAGCCTGAAGCTTCATCCGGAGTATCGCGTCGACTCGTACCTGGTGACCCCTCACAAGCTCTTTGAAAGCCCCCCCAGTGAGGGCGCTCCATTGCCCTAGTTCTCATAGAGGTCTACTGTGTTTCTCGTTTCTCATTGGTAAGATGTCTGTTCCAGCCGACGCCGCATCCCACCTTAGCCACGGGGGTCTAGAACCCAGTCCTGCCCATAGGAGGAAGAACCCTTTGTTCCACGCTTTCTCTGGGTTGTACCTGATGAGCTGAAATCGGTAAGATGCCCTTCGTCGTATAGTACGTGCGCGAAGACGTCGAAAAAAAGACGGGCGAATCAAGTGTAAGGCATACATCGGTTGAGTGCTGTTTTAGTAGCCTGCTTGATACCCATCATGTCCTGCAAGCTGCTGAGAATTAAAGCGAAGCATGTGTGAGATACCTACATATTCCAAGATCAGTGGGCGTATGGTAGAAGGATTAGTGGATGGTTTCGTCACTGCCGCCGCGATCTCAAGGGTAGGAAAATCCTACGTAGGTAGGATAGCTGTTTGGGGACCAATCGGAATGGATAATTGGAGCAGGCGACTCTCCGTCTATATTCCTCATAAGCCTTGCTGAGATCCATGGCCGACGATCCACTTGCATGCTCTTTTAGTCACCTCAATCCCAATCATACAAGCCAAGAATACCAAGCTTTGCATCAATAGTATGGTCAAGCTGGAATGGAGGCCTGTACATATCTTCAAGCTGAGCTACTAGCGTCACAATGTGTTAGCCCAGCTTCGCCGGCTACAGACGACGACGAGTTTCACTTCTCGTGTAATCTCTCTCCTCTGGGCCAACACCCAAAACGCTCGGTCCTAACTAGACTGAACCAGACTCTCGTGATTTTTCGAGAGAATCTAAAGCACAGCGTCAGGTCAGCTGTAGTGATCACTCCCGAACTCAAGTCTAGGACTAGAACAGGCAAGGCCGCAATTGCTCGTTGATGCGCGGTCAGGTACTTGTCAATGCGCCATGTCTCAGGCTGAGAGTCGGGCCACACCCATCATCCCAGTAGGTTCGATCAGTCTACAGCTCTGCTGCCTACCCCATCAACCTTTGTTGGCAGGATGCACCAAGATCGCCTCTCAACAAGATGCAACGTCTTCTCAGTGTGTAATGAGTTTACAGCCTCAAATCGCCAAGCCGCGAAGACCACATTAACTAAAGTGTCTCACTTTCATTCGGGTACGTTTTTTTGCAGGCTAATCCGATCACGTTCAAGCCGTCTAAGGCTGACATCCAGCTTGTGTCTTGGCAGCGCACAGCTGTAGCTAAGCACTTCTTCTGGACGGTTCTGTCCTAGTTTATGCAGCTCGTGATCATCAGCCGCGAAATTCAGCACGACGCTACCATGGAGTACCGCCACCATGTGCCTGGAATATCTAGAACAGGGCAAGGTTTTAGCTCCGGCAGGCATCTGTCACGACTCGGTGGATGGATATGGCGTCGCCTGGCCACTTTCAGCACATGCGCAAAGCGTTCAGAGGCCTCCGTAGCCGACGACAGCTTGTGTGTGAAAGCTGCGTCTAGTCCGCACACCTGGTACGGAATTTATTTAAGAAATCGCCTGGGAGACTTCAGAATATCGAGGTTCACTTCGACAAAAGAGCAGATCTCATCAAGTCGGATCAGTCGCTACGAAAATCAATTTTGTTTCCTGGAGCTGCAACCCAGCATGAAACAATTCTTCAAATCGGCCTTATGCCTCTTTCTTCTTCTGGTGTCGGTTACCTTTGCACAGTCTGATGACTCTAGTGCCGCCGCTGTTTCATCAGAAATCGTAGACTCGGCTACGGTCGTTGAGAGCTCGACAGTCTCGAACACAGGTGACGAATCCGCCCCTTCGGATGATGTGCCTTCAGACACCGATCCCGCGGACGACGTCCCATCGGAAATCACCTCCTCGGCAGCGGCCGGTGACGAAAATACCGTAATATCAACCATCGTCTCTCCCACTGCATCTGAGGTAGCGTCTATTTTGTCAACCGTTACCGAATCTATGGATCAATCTACAACAATCTCGCCTTCATCTACCGTTGATGATGACCTTTCCAGCACCGCAGACTTTGAGTCGACATCCCAAGCTCCCATGTCCGACACGTCAGGCGTTTCCCAGGAAGGCACCGCTACCACGGACACGTCACCCAGTTCGACGCCCTCGGAGGACGACGAGGGAGGAGCCGAGGCCTACGATTTTGAAGCGCGCGAAGAAACCCCAATGGAGAGTAAGCCTGACGTGGCCACGCCCGAGCAGCATCAGGCCGAGGCCGCAGCGAACCTTCCCGTCATGGAGATTCCCGAGGAAGACGCAAGGGAGATTGCTGCCTTGGAATCCAGCATGTTCGAGCACTTTGTGAGAAATGACCCGGTAATCAACCCCGAAGACAACATCACCCTCCCCGATGCGGTTGCAGACTGCCAACTGGGAGTGGGTAAGCGTTCCAACATCGGAGACTGGTCTGGTGGACCAAGTTCTCGATTGCAGGGGCGACAGACACCGTGCAGGGCGGTGGATCGCTTGGACTTTGATCTACACATCTGGCACATGCTCTCAAGCCGGGGCGCCGCGCGCCCACAATTGATCGAGGCGAGGATCAAGGAGTCTGTGAGTGTCTGGTCCAGAAAGTCTCGCTTATTTGAGTGAAAGCTGCTGATGACCAAAGGTCGCGTATCTGAAGTCCGTATACGAGCCTCGAGGCATCTATTTCAAACACGTCAGCACGAACTTCAGGCAACCAAAATCAGAAACCGCCAGCTGGGCAAACATCCGTCAAAACGAAGCCAAGCTCCACCAGTGGCAGAAGGCGAGCCGCAAAGGCGGTGAAATGGCCTTGAACCTGTGGCTGGTCTTCAACTTGCTTCCCGAAACTGGTACCGAAGACGACGGCGATCTCATCGGGGTAGGATTGCTCGTCCTGATGCTTCGGATGTATGGCTTGTTGACACATACCAGTATGCTACCTTCCCGGAGTGGGAGATGGGTCCCTTGGACGGCGTGGTCATGCAGCAGACCTCCATGGGCACCCCCGCTGCGCTTTTCGTCCACGAAGTCGGCCACTGGCTGGGCCTCCGGCATACCTTTGGCAACAACATCGAGAGAGGACAGAAAGACTGTCTGGTCGGCGATGGCCTGCGGAGAACGACCCATACCCGCGCCGATTTGGACGTCATATTCAAATGCGAACAGCTTCCTTGCAATGCCAATCGGGGAGTCAGGCGCATTCCTAACTTCATGAGTGTAAGTCGGACGACTTCTCAAGTTCTGCTTAGCCCCAAGCGATTGGCTGACATATCTGCTAGTACTCCGATTGTTCAGGTCTTCCAATTGCGTCGGGGTTCCACGTGGACCAAAAGGCGGCCATGTTCGCAAGGACCATTAAGTACAGGCGCACGAACAAACCAGGGGACTGCACCTACCTTGATCCCAAGGATGACAAGGGACTAAAGGCAAGGGGCGTCCAGAAACGTTCGGGAATGCAAGACCTCGTGGACGGCAAGTGCCCGGATCTCGATGCCGAGGCCGAGCGCATTCAAGACGAACCGATTGATGGCAACGGTCCAAACGGAACAGGCGGCGGTGCCGGCGAGGACGGGTCGACTGGTAGCGGTGATCAAGGCGAGCCGACGGGTAGTACCGATCAGGATGAGCCGAGCAGTGGTACCCATGGGATTGCCTTGCACGGTTGGGCGTTGTGCCTTCTGTTGCTCACGAGCTTCATGGTCATCCTCGGGTAGAGGAGTCAGAGAATGTCGGTCGATGTCGTCGGGATTACAGGATCCTCAGTCTTTCCACATTCATTTCGTTTCTCTTGCCAGAAGTTTGTGCGATATGGAAAGTCTTTGGGAATTACCTGCTTGGATGCTGTCATGCGCTTGATTTCACATGTCATGAAGCCAAAGTTTATCTATCTGCCTTGGGACCAGTTTATCTTCTTGATGACTCTCGCAGCCGTATCCCCAGAATGTGCTGATGCGCCAGTGGATGAAATTGTGTGAAACATGACTCTTCATAGTGCCTTGCATGAGGGCACATGAAGGTGCTCCCAAGACTTATGAGAATCCCAAGTCGCACGGCCAGAAAACTTTGATGACTAGGAAAACGTGGGGACCGGTCGAAAGAATGAGATCCTTCCATTGTCGGAGGGCTTTTGGGGATCCGCCGCGTCTACTCGTCTGAGAGCTGTTCCGGCGGCGGCTGGAAGAAAGCCTAGATCCCAAGTGGAAGCTCGCTGACAAGTCTTTCGTGGCACTTTGTAACAGTACCACTACCACATTCGGGCAAAAATGCATTGCCCTTTCGAGGGATTCAGGTCATATTCACAGTACTTGATTGAATATGCCCTGCCTTTGGATTCGGGCATCCATTTCTAAGGCTAAAACTGAGATAGGCAGAACACAAAAGGCGCCCGACGCTCGAGTAAGTCCTGAAGAGTCTGGGTGCTTGTCGAGAGATCACCTCCTCGTCCCCCTCCAAGTCAATTGAGGACAAAAGCAAAACAAAACATACAACACCAGGTATTCGCTGGTGGTCACCCACCCAACTACTGATCCGGCCCTTACTGGTTTATCTAGGGGAGAGCGGACGGGATCCCGAGTTCTCCAGTAGGTATGGTCGTATGTGCTTGAAGGGAAGCTGTGTGGCGATTATACCGGATGTCAGAAGTGGTTGGCGATGCCACGACGTGTTGCGTCGAAAACGCACCTCAGCTGAGAGGTGCATTCCAAAAGTTGTTCACGTGACACAGTTGGAGCAATTGGAGAAAGAAGAGTCGTACCGAGACGCGGTGTTCCTTGCTCGGTCCCCCTGAGCTGACAACTTGGTGATCGCGAGACGAGTCCAGGCCCTGGAGCTTCCGCTCCGCAACACAGGTTTGCTTCTTGTCGGGTGAGACAAGTGCATCGCCAAGACGGTTCCTGACAGGAAGAGACCATGATGTCATACCGACGGCTGGCCAGGCCCTCCTCGCCCCCGGCCAGCAGCGGCAACGATGATCGTCCATGCTGCGATCTGATTTTCAGGGCACACACGATTAAGACCAGATTTCGCTTCACATATTGATGCGTTGCACTATTCAAGCCGTGCTTCGAAGCACGTCATCCTTGACGAAGCATATATGACCGGCCATCCCTCTGTTGCCGGGGCCTGATGCCAACTCCACATCACAGACGACATGCTCAACAGGAGGCTTCTTCCTACGGAGCACCATGCCAACCGCCACCATGCCCTCGCTCCCCACCATCACCCTCGACACGACCCTCACCGACCTCTACCGTCAGGTGTCCCCGCAGAACCCCTCGAGGCGCATCGCTCAGGTCCTCTGCGGCGTCAACTCGGCCCTCCCCCTGTCGGCCAACTTCCCCCGCAACACCAAGTACCTCTACCAGGACTCGCCCTTCAACGCGACACGCGCCGAGTCACCATCGTCGCCTGAGGCCAAGGCGGCCCTCACGCGCGAGCTCGCGATGAAGTACCTCTCGCTGATCCCCCAGCGCGACGCCTTCATCTCGGGCACGTCGCCGGTGGTGCTCTTCCACCTGGATGAAGAGGACGCCGCGCAGGTTGCTCACGAGCGCGCCGAGGCCGAGGCGACCGTCTCGGTCCTCGCGCCGGCGCAGCGGCCGGAGCTCGTATTCTGCGCGGGTCCGAGCGCCATCCCGGTCGCCGAAAAGCGCATCGACGTCATCGCCTACAAGCTCATGGTCGACGGGCTCGAGGGCTACGAGCTGCTGGTCGAGCCGGACGTGCACTGGTTCGTCAACTCGAAGGAGGCGCTGGCCACGTCCGGGCTGCCGACGCCACGGTGCGAGGTCGTCGACCTGGACGGCCATGGCGGGGCGCGGGGCGTCTGCTGCGCCGTGTGCCGCGGCGGCGACGCTGGGGACGGAGGGGAGGAGGACTTTGTGATCCCCGCGGCGTGCGAGGGCGCCAGGGGCCGGTGGTTCGCCGCCGAGAGCGAGCGGGTGTTCGGGCGGATCGCGGCGCGGCGGCTGCCGTTCGTGCTGAAGAACCAGCAGACATTCGGGGGCGCGGGGACGTACGTCGTGCGGACGGAGGCGGAGCGGGCCAGGGTGATGGGGGACCTGCGCGAGGGCATCCTGCGGAAGCTCCTGTCGAGCGTGACCGAGGCCAACGCGCACCTGCGGCCGGGGGCGCTGATCCTCTCGGACCTGGTAGAAGACGAGCCGGTGGGGGACTACGGCGTGACCTTCTTCGTGACGGAGGCTGGAGACGAGCCCATCTTCCTGGCGGCGTCGGAGCAGATGATGGGCGAGGGTAACGCCTGGATCGGCAGCACGATCAACTACGCGCGGCAGGAGGAGCTGAAGGCCAAGTTCGGCAAGCTGGTCGGGGCGGTGGCGGCCTGGCTGCGGTCGCACAACTACGTCGGGCCGGCGGGGGCGGACGTCCTGGAGACGGCGTCGGGGTCGGGGTCGGTCATGGACGAGGGCGTCGACGAGGACCTGTCGAGGTACCACGTTGTCGACCTCAACGTGCGGACGTCGGGCTCCCTGGCACTGCCGCTGCTGAAGACGCACTTTACGAGCCGCGGGCTGCACAGCGCGTCGTCCTTCTCCATCAGCTCGCGAGACAGCCGCGCCGCATTTATCGACCTGTTCCGAGATGACTTTGAGTCCGGCAACATGTGCATCCTCAGCTGGTATCAGGACCGCGACACCGGGACGAGCCTGGCCGACGTGGCCGTGGGGGCGCAGGGCCCGGAAGAGCTGAAGAAGGCGATGCAGCGGGTGCGGGATGCTACGGATGAGGTGACGTTTTGAGCGTAAGGTGAAGAATGTGAAGCCCAATAGACAGACAGACAGACGGACAGACATAGAGAGGGGTACGAGCACGAGCAGGCGACTTCTCTTCATCAATACCCCTTTTCTTTTCCCCAACAACCCCTTTCGCATCATGATGATTCCCTGATGACCATCTCCTCGGGCTGCATGCCCCTCCCCTCCGCCAGCACGCCTGCCTTCCTCAGAATGTCGACGCAGCTGTTCACGACGTCGGGCTTCACACCCTCGACGCCCTTCGTGAACTTGACCGTGGCGAGCCAGGCCCGCGCGTCGGCCTCGGAGTAGTCGAGGTTCGTGCTGATCCACCGCACCGCCTCCTCCTGGTTGTCGTTGAAGTGCGTGACACCCTTGTCGAGCTTGGCGAAGAGGTCCTTGACGCGCGGGTCCAGCCCCTGACCGCCCGCGAGCGCCGTCGAGGCAACGATCTTCCAGCTGCTCCAGGGAGTGTAGATCTCGCCGACGCGGCGGATGGCGCCGGCGTCGTGGTACCTCTTGGAGGTGAAGTGCTCCCACATGAAAAAGTCGGCGGCGCCGCTGTTGACGCCGTCGCGGAGGGTGGCAAAGTCGTTGAGGATGACCGTGTCGGAGAAGGGCGCGGGAGGGGAGGAGGAGGAGGAGGAGGGCGCGAGCCAGCCTTGTTGGTCAGCGAGAACGAAACCCATGATCTGGCTGCCGGAGCCGATGCGGGAGACGCCAATGCGGCCGTTGCGGAGGGAGTCGACGGAGGCGATTTCGGGGCGGTCAGCGCCCGTAGAGATGGCCCAGCCTGGAGGGGCAGAGGATCAGTATCGCTCGACAAGCAGAGGGTGCCAAGGTACATACAGAGCGGCGTCTCGACGTAGGTGCCGACGAGGCGATAGCCGCCGTCGCCCTCGAGACCTTCCTTGCCGAGGCCGGCGATCCAGCCCTCGGTCAGACCGATGCCGATGTCGATCTCGCCGGCGCGAAGGGCCGTGATCATGTGGCCGGTGCCGGAGGGGAAGGGCACGAGGGTGGCCTCGAGGCCGTAGTGCTGGTGGGCGAAGTGGAGGGGGGCGGAGAAGTGCTCGGGCACGAAGCCGATGCGCAGGGGTTGGGAGGCCATGGTGGCGTTATAGTTGTGGCTGTCGATTAATTGAGATGAGGAAACTTCGGGGTAGCTGGTGTTCACGGATGGCCAGCGATGGCGATGATGATGATGCTCGTGGTGATTCTCGAGACGCGTCTGTCTGGTGGTGAACGAGGCGATGCGGGGTCCTGGCTTTGGCGGGGTAATTGATTGATTCATGGTGGGGTTAATTACTTCTGCACAAACACCGATGCATTAATTCTTCAATGCAAACTAAATGTTGCACAATCACACACATACATGTTGCACAACGCCGATAGACTCGGGGACCGACCTAGGACAGGAACCAGACCCAGACCAGACCCAGACCCAGACCAAACCAGAACTACCCCCAAATTCACTGGGACCTCTGGCCGTGGGGGCGGGCCTGTACCTCCCAGGCGTCCCCCTCCCCCACCATCTCCCTCCCCAGCCCCTCCCCAGCATCCCCAACACGGCATCGTGCGCTCAGCTCTCAACATGACCCCTCGCTCTGCTGGCAAACGGCCCGATGTTGGAACAGGCCATGCCTAGCTTCCGACCTGATCCGGTGAGGTGGCTCGTTAGCCTCGACTCGGAGCAAAGAGCGTGGGGGTCCGCGGGCGCTCCGCGGAGAGCTGAATGTAACTCCCGAGGCGCAGCGGTGACAGTCCGCATCCCAGTGCCGTAGTCCGGACGGCCCGCGCCGAGTCGTGCCGTGTTTTCCGGGCGCAGTCCTGCCGAGATGCCGTCTCGAAACACGCAGGACCCTGTTGCGGGTGGCCTGGGGAACAAACGGACAGACTGCCGGCAGAGGGTTTTGCGAAAAACATCGATCAGTTTTACGCATCGGATACGAAGCGGGACCACGCAACGAGATCCATGCCTCTTGGCGTGAAACGTCAAACGCTGTCTATAATCTGTGTGTCTGCCTGCCTGTTCTGTCTGTCCGTCTTTTGTCATTCTCTCTCTCTGTACCTCCTGCTTGATCATACACATATCGCCCATTCCCATCTTTTGAAAGCATACCCACACCTTAAGACCCTCAGCGTGCAGGAGCAATCCCTAGTCGTCCTCCACGGCAGACTCGTACCCCATCCCCTCGACGCCGTCCTCGCTCTCCGTCTGCACCGGCGGCCTGATGTGCCGCGGCTCGCGGACGAGCATGAACGCCGCGCACGCGCACGAGCACAGAAAGGAGAGGTAGAAGAACGGCAGGCCGCGGAGCACGCCGCCCCAGCGCATCCCGGCCGAGAAGCTCCAGGCCAGCACGGGCCCGCCGATAAACGCGCCCAGCGTCTCGACGATGCTGCAGACGGCGTAGAGCCGCGACGTGTGCTCCTTCTCGACAAAGGCCGTGGTGATGGCGCGGGCGAGAGGCGCGTGCGCGGACCCGAGCGTGCTCAGAACCATCGCCAGCACGAACGGCACGATGGACGGGCTGACGCCCTGGAGGAAGGCGGCGAGCGCGAGCACGGCGTAGGAGCCGCGCGCGAGGAGGAGGTCCTTGGTGAAGGTCGTCAGGCGGCGGCGCCGGCGGGGATCGAGGAGGTGGGCCGACAACCGGGGCAGCGCGGCGAGCACGACGAGGTGGCAAAGGGCGAGGGGCGAGAGGAGGAACGACGTCTGTGCGAGCGTCCAGGCGTAGTGCTTGCTGATGTACTGCGAGGTGGTCGTCGTCGCCGCCGTCCACATGGAGTTCGCAATGAACGACGGCACCAGGCAGAGCAGGATGTTGCGGTTGCGGAGGAAGGCTCTGGCGCTGGCTAGCTCGGCGAGGCTGGTTCGGACGTGGTCGCTGAGCACGGCTGCGAGCGGCCGGGCGGGCTGGGGCGCCTCGCCCTCGCCGTCGGGGAGCTTGACGCGCAGAGTCTCGGGGAGGAAGCTGCTGGCCGTGAGGATGACAGGGCTCAGGCAGAAGACCAGCATGATAGGCACCCAGGGCCCATACGCCTGCAGGAGAAACCCGGACGCCAGCGGGGCCAGCAGCCCCGCGACGACGGCACCGACCGAGAGGTACAGGAAATGAGTGGACCGGTCCGCCTCGGTGCTGACATCCGAGGCCATGGCGTAGAGGTTGTTGATGGCGACTGGGACGCCGCCGCCAATGAGGAAAAAGGAGCTGCCCAGGAGGAGGAGCCAGATGTTGGGGTAGTGGGACAGACTCAGGACCAAGGGGCCCCAGCCGAATCCGAGAATGATGCCGGCGTAGGCCAGGAAGAAGGCCGGCTTGCGGCCGATGCTAGAACTCTCTCGTCAGTCTTCTCCCGAATTCACCACTCTGAAGTCAGAGAATGAATGAGCTCACCGGTCAGCCAGCACGCCGTACGGGAAAGCGACGACGAGAGTCACAACGGCAGAGATGACGGCGCCGATGCCCCCCAGATAGGCAAGCTGCGACTGGATCTCGTCGACCTTGCACTCCTTCTCATCAATTGGCTCCGCGAGGTCCTTGTGGTAGTGCATGTGGCAGATGGCGTCCTCCATCAGGCGGAACATGGGCATCATGAGGAGGACACCGCTGGAGATGAGAGCTCCCTTGATGCAGGCGAGCAAAATCACAATGGCGAAGGGCGTCTGCGGCTGGAAGCGGTGGAGATGCAGCTTGGCCGCCAGGACCTGCCACCTGGACCATCTTGACTGCCATCGCGCGCGGCGCTGTGATGAAGATGATGCGATCCAAGGCTGGTCCTCGGTCTCGATGTCGGGGAAGAGGTCAAAGTCGCCCACGTCATGCTCGTCGTCGAGGAGCGGCTCGGCCTCCACCGTGGCGTCGTCGCGGTACCGATTCATAGTCGAGGCCTAGGGGTAGCCATGCGCCGGCGATGGGAGTATCGATGGCGGACGTGAAGTTTTCGAAGCTTCGAATCATGTCGTGGACGAGATGGAGCTGAGACTGCCATCAGAAAACGATGCTGAAACCGGTCTAGCGGGTGCGGTCCCAGAAGGAGTGCGTAAGCTTCTGTGGCTGGTGCCCTCTGAGAGCCCTGTAAGGCTGACTTGGGTGGCTTGCGCTCCCTGAAACGCCATCACGGCGGCGGTGACCCCAGCGAAGTAGAAATTGCAAGGCGTCTTTCCTTCTCCTGCAGCAGCACCACGTTGATTCCGACCATCTGACCCTCTCAACGTCCATCGACGATGCGAGTCAGGCATCGAAACACGCAAGAGCTTCAACCCACGTGTCGAGTCCCGGTCACCGTTGCATTCAGTATCCTTCTCCTCGTCGAGAACCCCATCACAACAGGCGCACGAATTGCTTGTGCCCCAGCCACCCCCCAGGCACCCACATCCGCATCCGCCCATCTGCTCCAAGAGCGAGGGTACGCCATCGATGCGAGATGGTGTCTCGGGTTCGGGTTCGACCTCGCGTGCTGGAGCACCTGGCAGCGGGACTTCGGGGTCTTCCTTTTTCCGATCCTGGTCTCCGGGTCGAAGCTGACGATCGCTTGATCGAACATGAAGACAGAAGACATCCATCGACAGACAGCCAGAATAGACAGCCTTCATAAGACCGGACATAACACACCCCCCAGATTGGGCTTAACCCCGCCTCCCCCTGGACTCCCCCGCCGACCTCTCCCTATCCCAGGCCCTCAGCTCGAATGCCGTGGACATGGTCCCTTTATTAATGGAGAAAACTATGACGGTCTGATCACCTCAACAGTTTGCCTTCCTTCCAGCCGACCGGTCAGGCCCGCTCGACAAACATTCGACACCCCGCCCTTGGCGTGACAGGTTCTCCTCGGGCTCATCGCAAACAGGCAATGCCCGCCGTTTGAGTGTTCTTCCACGCCCAGCTATGCGCCTGCGCGCGAGTCAAGCGACCGGTCGACCCCCGCCTGACCCCCACGAACCTGCCCTCTCACCAGTTTCACCGAGGAGCGTCCACCAAGCCCACGACTTCCGGCTTCATATCCGACTTCCGAGCCCACTTGGCACGCTTCTTAGAGTCCTCCGAGCCCTCGGCAACCGACGACGGCGTGGTCGCGGCGCGGGGGTCGACCTGTTCGAGACTGACCGCCCAGCTCGCCTAGCCGGCGAGGCCGGAAATGCACCGACTCATGCTCCCGACCTGATGCTACGTAACGACGAATCGAAGCAGCCCTCCGCAGCAAGGGAAGCAGAAGAAGCAGGCAAGCAGGCTTCCATGCCTGCTCGAGAAGACAGGGGTGGCGGGGGAAGGGGGAAGGAGGGAAGTCCACCAACGTCATGTCGTGTGGGTGGCTTGCCCACCCCAGGGCGCCCCGGGGGGCGCGAAGCCTTCCCATGCAATATACCCCGACAAAGTGCCCGAATCCCCCGACTCCCGCATGCGGCACGACCAGATTCGGCGACAAGCAGGGGATTCCCCACACTGTGACCGCCCGTTGAATCAAGCATAACTGGGCAACGCCACAACCACGAGACCAAGATGCCCAGGCTGAGATGCCGATCTACCCCGAGACGAGACGGCAACACTATGACCGGCAGGATGAGCTGCACCGGACGGACAGCACGACAGCACGACAGCATGACAGCATGGCAGCATGACTCCAGGACAGTAGGGACGCTCGCTCGCCCCTGGTCCAAACACGATTAATCTCAGAAAATACCTTCATCGCTGCGGGCCTGACAAATTCTGCGTCTCTATGACAAGTTATTGGAGAGGCATGGCGTGGGGGTTCTCCACGTTTGCCCCATCTGACCCCCAACATTCATCCCAAGCGCCCCCTCTTAACCCCCCAACACGAGAGCGCACCGGCAAGGATATCGCCCACGCGGGGAAGTCTGGCGATGACCCGGCAGTTCCCACGCTACTGGCACACACGCAGCAGCAGCGTGTGAGAGGGGCGTTTGGGTGTCCCTCAGGCTTCTCAGGCCTCTCAGATCCCTCAGATCCTTCGGGACCTCCCAACCAAGGCATGGTCTGCGGAGCCTAGCGGACACCCCCTCCCCCCTCCCCTCTTGTTTTCGTTGAACTCACGCCCCGGGCAGAGCTCCCCAGGTCAGGCTGGCGAGCTCGCCTGTCAAGCCAGGGGGCCCGTAAGAGACTGAGCTTGGCTTGCGCTAGCCATCAAACTCTGAAGCATCACGATTCTGTGCCCCCACGCCTCTCCAACATCTTCTCCACGTCATACTACTCTGTTCCTGGCTCCATGGGGTTTTTGGCCACTGGCGCTGGGGTAGGGCCTTTGGTGTATCAGCACCACCCGCCCGGATGCTTTATATGAGAGGGCGATCCCCCTTCCTCTGAGACAGTACTCTCTGCCCAGTCGTCCAACCCTTCCTCTCTCCCACTCACCCTCCACGGCTCTCTCTCACACACCATGAGCGACGCACCAAAGGTTGACGCCCGCGATGGGCCTGTGCACGACCCCGATCACCTCGAGGCCGCGCCTCGCCGGTCCTCCGACAAGGGCCTCGCGACCGACGGCCCTCCCAAGGGTGCCGGGCCTCTCGCCGACCCCGTCTACCGGGCCAAGGTCGAGAAGAGCATGAAGCGCAAGCTCGATCTGCGTTGCTCGCTGTTCGTTCTGATCTACATCATGAACTACCTCGACCGCAACAACATCGCCGCCGCCCGTCTTCGTGGTCTCCAGGAAGACCTCAAGCTCAGTGACCCGCAGTACGCGACGTGTCTCAGCATTCTCTACGTCGGCTACATCCTGATGCAGGTCCCCTCCAACATCCTCATCAACAGGATCGACAGGCCCTCGTGGTACATCGCCGCCGCCATGCTGCTGTGGGGTCTCATTTCGACCCTGTCTGGTGTCCACAACTTCAGCGGCATGGTCGCCACGCGATTCTTCCTCGGTTTCGTCGAGGCCGCCTTCCTGCCCGGAGCCCTGCTCATCCTGTCTAAGTGGTACACCAGCCGCGAGCTGACCAAGCGCAACGCCATCCTGTTCTGCGGCAACCTCATCTCCAACGCCTTCTCCGCCCTCATCGGCGCCGGTGTTCTGTCCAACATGCAGGGCGTCCTTGGCCACGCCGCTTGGCGCTGGCTTTTCTGGAGTGAGTCTAGATCTTGCATCTATGAGCGGAAACGGGAGCTAACCGATCTACAGTCGAGGGTGCTGCCACCATGGCCATCGCCATCAGCGCCGCCTTCATCCTCCCCGATCTCCCCCACAACTCCAAGGGTTTCACCGAGGAGGAGCTTCAGGTTGCCCAGCTGCGCATGACTGAGGATGTCGGTGAGGCCGATGCCGATTCTACCGAGCAGGGCCCTCTGGACGGCTTCTACATGGCTGTCAAGGACTACAAGATCTACATCATGATGATCACCTTCACCACCTACGTCATTGGTCTGTCGTTCAACGCCTACTTCGTAAGTCAACACACCATCATCTACGCCCTACTCCAAAAAAGTCCGTGTATTGATCCTCGCGCAGCCCACCCTCACCGGCACTCTCGGCTTCGGCTACGTGCCTACTCTGCTGATGAGCGCCCCTCCTTGGGCCTTCTCCTGCATCATCTCCATCATCAACGCTTGGCACGCCGATCGCAAGCAGGAGCGTTTCTGGCACATCGTCTGGCCCATCTGCATGGGTATCGTCGGCTTCGTCATCTCCATGGCCACCCTTAATGTCGCCGCCCGCTACGTTGCCCTCTTCCTCCAGGCTGGTGCCTATGCCGGCTTCATCGTCTTCTACTCCTGGATCTCCTCCTCCTTCCCCCGTCCCCCCGCCAAGCGTGCCGTCGCCATTGCCATGATCAACGCCTTCAGCCAGATCGGTAACATCATCGGCTCCTACGTCTGGAACCTCGACGCCAACGGCTTCCGCGGCAGCTACGGCATCGTGCTCTCCATGTTCGGCGTCACCATCATCGGCTGCTACGCCTTCCGCGTCGTCCTCATCAACCTCAACAAGAAGATCGAGCAGGGCGGCGCCGCCTGGGAGACGCACGGCGACGTTGCGGCCCAGACCGCCGAGCTCGCCCACGACGACCCCAGCAGGCTGCCCGCCACGTTCAGGTACTTGGTGTAAGGCGCTCTGCCATGCGCGACGACTGTAGTATTAGTAGTTCCAATGAAGCAGACGCTTGCTGTCACAGCTTGTGTCTTGGCGATTCTGCCCACTTAAATCTTCTGTGCATACATGGTGATCGTCTTGCGCGCAACGTTCGTCATCTGTGAGGTCGGTGTGTCGGCGACTGTCGCCCTGTCTGAGTGCCAATATGTCACGTAGCGTTGGCTGGCTTCTGCGACTAGTTTGTGGAACGGGTCGTCGTATGATATTCGAGGTCGCGATGATTATCATCTGGCGCCGAATCACAATACTTGATCGGTCACGCATACAGACCGTTCTCCGAGTTAATACACTGGAGATATTCTCCATTCTACTTCAAGAAAGTCATGAACGTCGCGTTAAGCGCGGTTTGTGTGCGTCATCGCCCAGGAGCTGGCTCAAAAGCTTGAACGTCTGCATCCTGGCCTACCTCGTGCTTGCCCTTTCCTGCCTTCAAGGAGAACGACAACCGCATAGCAGACCTTCAAATATGTCTGAGCTCGCCCTATGGGTAATGTGGGACTGCATCCCTCTCGAGTTTAAGGCTTCTGACCATGTCGAGGCAGGGCCATCCATGGCTTATGATACGGAGGCGCTGCCCTTGTATGATCCAGCTGTGACATGTTTCTCAAGTCCTAGGTGTTTAGGTTCCGAGGTGTAGTGCACATCCTGATAGAATGCTTTTTGTGGAGGGATGCAAGCTATAGTCGGTGGTGCAAGGCCGATCGCGTTGATTGCGGCCATAGGGAGGACTAGAAGAGCAGGCGGACGTTGATGTGAGTGGATTCGGAAGGAAGAAACGAGAACCAAGATTCACCATTGAAAGATCGCATCATCCATCACTTTGTGGCATCCAGGTGCCGGATGTCACCGAGATTACACAGCTACAGCTCGTCCTTGGCCTCGTGGTCCTCTCGTGCATGGCTCTTCGACTTGAAGCCGTCGCCGTCGACGGCAATACGCCGCAGGCGAAACACCTTGGCAGAATGCTTGAGCACCTTGGTCTCGAGATCACCACCCGCTTCCACCTCGCCGATCTTCTCGCCGAACAGACGTGGGTCTTCGTTCGCCAGGCCTTGCGCGTACGGGGTCTCCGTGGCGTTGTACCAGTTGACGGCGCGGAAGATGTCCGCCCTCGCGCCATCACTGTCGGCGGCGAGAAGGGCCTCAGCCGTCTCGATGGGCATGCGGTTCGCCCACAGGTCGTGGACGGACCACCCAACGCGGACGTGCGGCGCTGACCCACCGGGGCCGTCGCCGACGAAGATCTCGGCGAGGGAGGCCTTCATGTCGAGATCCGAGCCGGCGGCGTTGAGGAATATGACGGCCTGGTCGCCGTTGGCCAGGCGTCCACTCCAGACGTGAGCCTCCTGGGCGCCGAACTCGTCGGCGGTGGGGACGCGCGGCGCGCCGATGTCGCGGCGGACGCGATACACGGCACGGCCGTGGGGGTCCTGGCTCAGAGCGATGATGGCGGGGTTGTTGGCGATGGAGAGAGCGGCGGGGTCCATGATGCGGAGGTCATTGCCGAGCATCAGGGGGGACTTGAGGGCGGCCCAGAGTGCGAAGTGGGCCTTGTACTCCTCGTCAGTCATGCCGCCCTGCCCGACCTCCAGCATGTCGAGGTCGTTCCAGCCGCCGGGGATGGCGCGGTCCGCGAAGGGCGCGACTCTATTGAGGATGAACAGAACGGAGCACTGCGTGCCGGGGGCGACGCAGAAAGGGTCGGCGACCGAGGCGCAGCTGCACAGGTCGTCGGGTCGGGTGAAGGAGTCGTAGATGTCGCCGGACATGCGCCAAGCGTGGGCGAGAGAGGCGCCCCACTGAGGAAAAAAAAAGTCAGCACGAGCCGTGTGATGCGGTGAGCTTCCGGTGGTGAAGTTATCGTGAGGTCTTGGCAGTGGCGGTGGGAGGGGCCAGCCAGGGTCAGGGGTCAGAGCACGCGGGTATTTCCGGCTTACTGTGTGGACATAGTCTTCACCCCAATTACAGAGATTCAAGGCAATCTTCCGACCTGACGCCTTCAAGGCATCAGACATGGCCTTGAAGCGGTTGAAAGAGATTTCGGGCGTGCCCATGCGGCCCAAGTGGAAGCAGTTGTCATACTTGAGAAAGTCGACGCCCCAAGAAGCAAAGCTCTCGGCATCGTCCTTCTCGTGGTCGAGTGAGCCCGCTGTCCACGTGGTTAACGGTCCATGGCTCACATGTCAAATTGGTTTGTTTGGAAACAGAAGCACCCACCGAATCGTGCGCATGTCAACTCTCCAGCGCTGGAGTACATGCCAAATTTGAGGTTCTGAGCATGCAAAGCGTCGGAAATGGCATTCATGCCGTGTGGGAACTTGGCCAGATCGGGCTGGACCTTGCCCTTGGCATCTCTGCCGGCAGGGTCTTGCCAGCAGTCGTCGAGCACAATGGTATTGTAGCCAAGGTCTCGAAGGCCCAGGCTGACGACCCGCTCGGAAGTGCTGAGCAGAAGATTCTCCGACACGTCGCAAGCGAAGGCATTCCAATTGTTCTACAGGCGTTGTTAGGTGCGGTGCGCCTGACAGGCCACGCGGTGGGGAAGGGGGCGACTCGTACCCAACCCATCGGTGGGGTATCAGCCAAACCGTCGAAGCGTGCTGCAGCTCGGCCGGCCAGAGCGAAGGCGACCGCGGTGGTGGAGAGTCGTGCCATCATGTCAGGTCTGCTTGTCTGATCTGCTCCTCATGTGGTCCAGGTATGGTCTGACGATGGCTGCGGTTCGTGCCCCGACCTCGTCTGTTGTTCGGGGTCAAGCCATGCTCCCAAGGCATTCTTATACCGACGTGCTTCTGAAAACGGGGATCAAGCGTATGGCTAGTCGAAACCCAGATCTGGTGCGTGCCGTGGCGCCGCGCCACATGTATTGGCGATACCGCATCTGCGTAAGTGCTTGTGCCCGGTAGCAGCTCGACATGTACAGCGCAGTCGCCAAGGGAGGGGCAGAGGGGCAGAGGGGCATCCTGTCGGCGAAAGGAGAGTCTGGGCTCATCAGGCGCTCGGGAGATGCGGCGGGAAAGCGGCGAGTTCTCCGCTGCTCCGCGCCCTGGCTTCCCCGTGGGACCGACACGGGCATGGAAGGTGGGGAGAGGGTTGCAGGGATTGCGCGAGTCAGCGGTCAAAGCACTGAACAGCACGGGGTGACATTTCGTGCGTTGCAAGCTGCGAGTCGATGTCGATGCTGTGATGGTCGATAATGGATGGGAACTGGAGGTTCGAGAATGGATGGTCATGTTCGGTCGAGGTAGTGGCTCAGGTGACAGGTTGGTTGGTAGAGCAGAAACAGAGGCATGCATTAAAAGGATAGAGACAGACTCGATATCCGGGTATTACAATAACATGGCTTTCCCTCATCCCCAATCTGGTGACAATCTCCCTTTCCGTATCCCCATTTTCGAGACCGACCAAAACATTACACGGCATGAATCCATCCCGTCATGATCCCAAAAGTCATAATCGTATCGTCCACCCGGCCTATTGTCGGTTCCACAGTGCTTCCATCTCCTCGCTGCCACCGCGCCATGCCTCTGCCTCCTTCTCCTCCATACTCTCGGCGAATTCGACCAAGAACCGCAGCATCCAGCGATCCAGCACGAAACTCGAACCCACGCTCGTCCGTGCTGTGGCGTGGAAAGCTCGCAGACGACTGATGGCTCGATCGACCGTCGGCCAGTAGCACTGCAGCCTCAGCAGTAACTCGAAATTCCGCTCCAACCTCCCTCGAGCCACACCGATGTCGTCTTCGTCGCCGCTGAAGAGAAGTGTGTGGATCTGCACAGTCGACGCAATGACCAGCACGTGCGAAGTCATCGTATAGCGGACATCTGCCCCCGCTGTGGCCTGTGACCGGTACACCATCTCACACAGCCGGCCTGCATGCTCCTTGGTCCGCTGCGCATACTCTTGGCGTCGGAGCGCCGACGGCGACTCGGTTGCCATTGTCCCTCTCGAGTCCTCCGGCGATAGCGGCGCATCAATGGCCGCACCGTGCAAGAATTGGTAATACAACAGTTGGCCAAAGTGATAGTATCCGAGGTATACGGCCGCAAAGATTCGGCCCAAGCCACGCGATGCGAACCAGGCAAAATTTTCGGCTGTATCGTGCATATTTGGCGGCAGGTTGGCAACCCAATCGTCGAGCCGAGCTGTGAGCGTGTCGACGCCGTGGCAGAGGGCCTCCCAGCCCGGGTTTTCCGCGACGCACCGCTGGTTGAAGTTGTTGATTTCCAGAAGGATTCGGTTCACCTTGATCATCTGCGCCAGGAGCTGAGATCCATGGCTGAATGCACTCGTCCGCGCGCTCGCGAGCCCTTCTGGCGACAGGGCCAAGTATGAGAGGTCATCCATTGGTAACGAGATGTCAGTCCTATTGGGCAGAAGCTTGGGAAGCTTCACTGCTGTGGACGACCAGACATCAATCATTGAAAGCGACCACCACACTACGAGTCGTCAGCCATGTTGTTCCCTCACATTTGATCGAGCTTCTAGCCTCACCCCTCAAGTTAACTTCGCTTTCCAGGAGGTTCGCAGCTGGCCTGTTTGGTAGGTCGAGCAGCTGGGCCATGCGGCAGGCCACACCATAGTAGATGTTCTCGACCTCGGCTTGCCCCGCAGCAGTCTCGCCAGATCCGATGAGAACACACAACTGGATGGTCGTCAAGGAGATGTCGCGGAGGTCGAGTAAGCTCTCGGCCGCGCGAAGATAGCCACTCGCCCTGTCACGGGGATCAACATCCGCAAAGTACGGATCGGTCGAAAACCTAAGTCGCATCCGTCAGCCCTGCCATCGGCTCCGCAGCGGTGCATGCAGGAAGCATGACTCCTGGCGCGATGCATCCTCCTGGGGTTGACTCGGCCGAGAGATGGCGGCGCCGCCATGTTGCATCGTCAACGTACCTTGCAGACAAGGCAAACATGCCGAAGAGTATGCTATGGGGCACGCGGTCCCGCAGGGCATCTTCGATGAAGCTCGGCCGGTGAAACAGCGAGTGGAACTGGTCGTGGATGTAGTCGAAGTACAGCCGCACCAGGTCAAGCCGCATAGCAAGGCCCGGCAACGTGGCAAGGGGGTCTTGCTCGACGACTTCAGGGCTGTATCCATCGCCATGGTGCTGGGACGACGCGCTTGTCGATCCCCCATCCGGAGTCAGAGCCTGGGACGCTACCTGGCTACGCTGCTGAGCGCGCTGGTCATAGTAGCCGCCCTCAGGCGGGCCTTGGACACACGGGATGCCTCTCTCTTCGCAGTGTACACACGCCCGCCGGCCATCTTTCGTCTGACACTTGCGCCGACGACTCCTATGACGAGACCATGTCAGTCTAGTGATCGACATGCGGGGGCGGGCTCAACGGCCGCGAGCTTCGGGTGAGGAGTCGGCGAGGTAAGGCACCCAGCATGCTTCCATCGAGGTGGTTGGTGTCTTACCGGCACGCGGCACAGGCCGACGGCTTCCGCATTCCGCGCCCAGAGACGGGGGCCCGCGTCGACGGGTGATAGGTAGACCAGGGGATAGAAGCAGGATTGATGATGAGGTGAACCGGCCCAGTGGGCGAGTGGTGAGGCACAGACACACAATGATGAAGCTGGACGGAAAACTGGTCATGGATGGAGGAGGTGTCCCGCAGACCAAACGCACGCGATACCAACCTTTGACGACCGAGGCATGACTCGGGGGCTGAACCCCGACTGGCCCCATTACTTTTCCGATAGAGACGACGTCCCCAGACGAATGAGATCCTTGTCTCCCCGCCTGGGAAAGGGACCCCCTCACCGGCTAGGGGCGGGAAACCAGCGGAGAAGTTTTGCGCTGGGCTTGTCCCATCCTATGGGCTATCCCTCTTTCGGACTCGACATGTCTCGCACGGCATACTGCTGCGGTTCGAGCCGGCTTTCAGACCATTTGCACAGTTTTTTGTCTGGTGCGACACGGACAATTTTGCGGAGAAAACCTTCCAAAACAGCAAGCGGCTCCGGGGTTGCAGGGGAAATCAGGGAGATCGGTAGTTGCACGTGGTGCTGTGTGCTCCTCCACACTGCCCACATGTCCGCCATGTTGACTGCACCGCAAACCCATCCCCATGGGTTCCCCAAGGCAAGCTTGCAAGCCAAGGAACTGCTCGACAGGATTTGGGTGTCCAGACCCGAGTCGTGGAGGTGACTCCAGGTCTGCAGCCCGACTGGTTGCCCGATTCAGGTCACATCTCCGTACTCCAGATCCTCGGTTTAATGAGGACCCTGTCACGCCCTGTGGGACGCCTCATTCGTGCAGACTTGCTCGATCTAGTCCTGTCATTCTACTGGCAGACTGACTAGGAAGTTCGTAAGAGGCCATGGCATTCAACTTGGCTTCCCCATCGTCGACTTCTATATAAGAGGGTCAGGGTCGTGCCCACAAGTCACTTTGCTCTGATGTTCCTGAATCAGCCGCCTCCCATCCCACCGGTTCTCCATCGACAAGCCCCCGCCGGGAAGACCATCAGACAACGACATCGTCACCATGTCTCAGGAGAAAGAACTTGGCCCCAACGATGGGCTGGCTGCCGTTGCCACTGTCAGCCACGGCGAGCCGCGCGATGAAACCACTCTCGCTCTGGATAACGAGCGTCAGATGAGCATTCGCGATACCTTCCGGTTCTGGCCCAAAGCGATTCTGTTCTCCTTCGTCATCTCGCTGTCCATCATCATGGAGGTACGATTCGACACTGCTACACTTTAATGGCTGAGGTCTTTGGGCTAACATCACATCTTCAGGGCTACGATACGCACTTGATGAGCAGTTTCTACGCCTACCCTACTTTCATGGAACGCTACGGCAACCAGGTGGACGAGAACGGCCCTCTGATTTCAGCGCAGTGGCAGACGATCATTAGCAACGGTGTTCAGGTATGTCGGGACAATCGCACTGTAAGAATGGAATCAGTCCGAAACTGACAGCTGCCAATAGGTCGGTTCCATTCTCGGTCTCATCCTCAACGGTTTCATCACCGAGTGGCTCGGGTACCGCAAGACCATGGTTGTGTCCATGGTTGCCATGATCGGCGCCATCTTCATTCCCTTCTTCTCCAATGGTCTCCCGATGTTCCTTGCTGGTGCCCTCATCCAGGGTATTCCCTGGGGCATCTTCCAGACTCTTGCTGTCACGTTAGTCTCTTGGTTCTGAACAGTGTCTCCCTAGCCTTATACTGACTCTGTCCCAGTTATGCTGCCGATATTTGCCCCACGGCCCTGCGTGCCTACATGACGTCTTGGGTAGGTTGCCAACCAAAACCCTCGGATGATACCATACTGATTGGAACTCCAATAGATCAACATTTGCTGGGTTATTGGCCAGTTCATCGCCGTTGGTATTCTCAACGGTTTCATCGACCGACCTGACCAGTGGAGCTACCGTGTCCCCTTCGCCATTCAATGGGTATTTCAAGACCCCACCAATCAACATAAAACAGAGAGCTAACGAGCATAGATCTGGCCCATTCCTATCATTGTCGGCACTCTGTTCGCCCCTGAGAGCCCCTGGTGGCTCGTGCGCCACAACCGCATGGAGGAAGCCAAGGAGGCAGTCCGCAGGCTTACCTCCCCGAAGAGCGGTGTTACCTTCGATCTTGACGCTCACGTCGAGATGATGCGTGTTACCAACCAGTTCGAGATGGAGATGAGCACCGGTGCGCATTACTGGGACTGCTTCCGCGGTAGCAACCTCCGCCGTACCGAGATTGCCTGCATCACCTGGATGACGCAGTCCTTCTGCGGCGTCCCCTTCATGGGTTACGGTGTGCAGTTCATGATCCAGGCCGGTCTCGATACTAAGAACAGCTACGCGCTTAGTCTCGGACAGTCAGGCATTGGTCTGTTTGGCTGCCTGATCGCGTGGTTCATCATGACTTGGGTCGGCCGCCGCACCATGTACCTCGGTGGTCTGACCGCCATGTTCACCATTCTCATGATCATGGGCTTCCTTGGTATCCCCGCTGAGTCTTCCGGCACTTCGTGGGCCGTGGGTGTCCTTGTTATCGTTATGGTCTTCGCCTTTCAGCTCTCTGTCGGCCCCGCCTGTTACACCATCGTCGCCGAGATTCCTTCTACGCGCCTGCGTATCAAGACTGTGGCCCTCGCGCGCGCCTTCTACAACGCCGGTGGCTTCATCACCAACGCCCTCATGCCGCAGATCGTCGGCCGCAAGGCCTGGAACTGGGGCGCCAAGGGCGGCTTCTTCTGGGCTGGCATCACCGCTCTGTTCCTTATCTGGACCTTCTTCCGCATGCCTGAGGCCAAGGGCCTGACGTACTCGGAGCTTGATTTGCTGTTCGAGCACGGTGTCGGCGCCCGCAAGTTCTCGCAGGCCGCTGCTGATGTGCTGAAGCCCCAGCTGCAGGAGGTTGCTGAGCGCCAGGAGAAGGTTGCTGAGGTCGAGAGGGAAGAGAGGGAGGTCCGCGATGCTTAAGCGCACCTTTCCGGGCGCCAGAGCCGCACACCCTGTGTCATAGCAGTGCCCTTTGAATAAGGTTTACAATACCTTCTTGTTACATAGTAGCGAAGCATGTCGCAACGACTTGCCATAATAATCAATACTCATGAAGATGATCTTTGGCGCAGTAACGAGTAGTAGCGTGTAGTCTATCTTTTACTGTTTACTCATCCATATGCTCCCGGAAAGCCATCTATTCCACACGGGGGTTCTTTTCGCCTTTTACTCGCTTGCTTGTACTCGCACCTGTTCGTCTGTACCGGGACTGTCACTTGCAATCGCATGACCTCCTGCTGGCCACGCAAACAGCCAAGTGGCTAACAACAGCAGTAAAAGTGCAACCGCACTGGCAGCCGCTACAAGAACATACGGCCAGCACCAGGACCCTTGCGTCTCAAGTTGAAGCAGTTTATGCATGAAGGGGCCAAAGAAGAGTTTCGGAGCGGCCTCCAAAAGCACATCGATACCATAGCCGATGAGCCGCTTCTGTTCTCGCAGGGTATTTCTCTGGGGAACTGTGTCTGCAACTTCCTCTTCCGGTGGACTGAATGGCAGATGCGATGAGATTCGAGAATCAGGCGAGCCTGGATGGTGGTTCTCGATTGCTTGATAGCCGTTCAAGTGACCATCCGGGTAGTATTGTGGACTATCACCGGGACCCCCTAAGGGTGGTCCTCCGTCGTCTTGCACTTCTTCATCTTCGCCATCATTATCGGGGACGAGCCAGTTGGCTAGCACGGACTTCATCAGAGTAAGAGACTGGCGGCCAATCTCGATGAAAGCGAATCCAGCTGTCAAAGATACCCAGGACGAGGTCGATATGAACAGCGCAGCTCCCAAGATGGCCAGACCCACGTACACGATCGTGAGACCCAGGGTGTAGAGCAAGCTGCGAGAGCCTTGCTTGCCCTGGTATATGAACCAAGTAACTGAAGCCAATGACATAATCGTTGTCCCTAGAGACCCGACGACTTTGGCTTCTCGGGTATGCTTGTCATGGTCTTCGTGGGAAGCGAGCCGATAGGACATGAAGCCAAAGGCAAAATTTCCACCTCCGATGGACAGTGGACACAGACATAGGGTGACCAGCAGGATACATCCTGCTCTGAGGCTGGGCAATCTGGTCCATATTGCTGCCATGGAGCTTTTGAACGTTTGAAGTGACGGGTCTCCTCCGTCGGCACTGCCCCTCGGACTTCTCCACGTTGACTTGTCGGATGGAAGGTACAACAGAGAAATGCAGCCCAGACTTGTCATTATCACGGCAACCAGGAGGGGAAGCCGTATGCCGAAGAAGTGGACGAGATTGAGGGAAAGGTACGATGTCAGGAATCGGGACAGCGTTTGGATCCCAGAATCGATCTGGAATGCGAGGGCATACATCTGTGGCGTTCTGCAAAGGTTCATCCTGTTAACGAGGATCGGATAGTATAGGCAAGATCGCACCGGGGCTGTAGAGGAATTACCAACCTTGAGGCAGGAAACGTGCTCTCGATCAAACCAGCCATCAGGGCATACCTAAATGCTGTGCACGTAAATGGTCCACCTCCAGCAAAGAACAGCGAATTCGACCAGAACACCCATGTCAGCAAGTTGTCTTTGGACCCGAAATAAGCGGCGCAACAGAGGCTGATTGGCGGTAGGGAGTTGCTGAATGCCGAAAGTATAGTGACAGATTTCGTCGTGTTGAAGCTGTTAGGTGAACGTAAGTTGGTCAATTCGTCTGATTCGATGATGATGTGCTAAACGTGTAGACTTGGAACGACTCTGGAATCGGCAACATCATGAGAGTCTATGCACTCACAGTTTGTGAAGACCGCAAAATCTGCATGTACTTGAGATAACGAAGAAGGCTGCCAGCGAAGCCAGCCCTGAACAACGAATCAGCGATGGGCAGGCCAAATGTGTGCGGACGATGGCAGAGGGCTGGCCTGGCTGAGTGCTAGTACTTACCGAAGAAGTTTGTCGACCAATTGCTTGCATTCAGAGCCTTGGAGATCAGGTCTTTACATCCCTCGTCGGTCTCATTTTCATGACACAAGATCTCGCGCCACGCAGGCTGTGAGTTGTCCACAGCTAACACGCTGGCCGCGGTGAAGCATGCAGTTGCGAGGTACATAGGAAACAGAAGGGCAATCAATGATGGCCGAATAGTTTTGGCATCGCTGACACCGGCAATTTGATCTCGAGAATCTCTGTATGGCAAAAGCCGATCGGACTCGTCGTTCGATTCGCGTCGTGCCATTTTCGCTCTCGTCAGGTATGTCAGGAGGCACACCCGCTTGGAAAGGCTGATTATTTAGGTCAAATTGGGAGAAAAGGGCTGCGTGATTCGAATTGGTGTAATCTCAAACCAAAAGACGCCCACAAGGCCGCTGAATGAGCGAAAGGTGGCTTCCCTTGATGTGGCGACAGTTGTCCAGCTCGGTCAGTCGTGTTGAGGAGGACCGCGCAGAGCTTCACGTTCGACACCTGGCACAGCCTGCAGGTATGCATGATATTTTCTTCTTTACATGGCTGCCTGTTTTCAGCCACGCTGAATGTGGTTGCCTAATCGTTATCCCGGGCTGCGCCCACATCCAGCGTCCAAGGCACTCCATGAAGCCCTCTCACTGCAACCCACGTTGTTGTAACAAGTCAAGAACAGCGATCATGTCCCTTTTGACCGCGGCCCAGACACCAGGAAATAGCGCAGCTATGCAGGTCACATGGCCGCCTGGAAGCAGGCATACGGCCAGGTCATTTGCAGACGTGGCACATGGCCATGATGGCACGCAGCGCACCCATACCCGCAGGTACATGCATGTAAGCAGCCCGATCGGGATCTCCCTGCCGTCGTTCCAAGCAGAACCGCCCTGCTACCCATCGCCAAGTTATGACATGGCACTTCATGGGCCAGTCTCTTGCCTATTGTCACTTTTTCATCGATTCACCGGCGACTGATGGCCGTATCAAATCAACAAGGACGGCGTGGCTGACGCCTCCCCAATCATGTAAACCTCGACTCAAGGGCTCTGGCGAGGCTCAAGCAATGTTCACAGCCTTGCTGGTGCCCAAAGAGGAGCGGGAGCAGGCTAGATGCCCGAGTAACATTCTCTCGACCCAATGAAGCCGAGGCTACCCTCCACAATCCGCAGCGTCATGGATAAGGCTGTGCTGCCCGCGCAAGTGGTTCGCACACCATCTTCACCGCTTGGGATTTGGAAAGCCAGATCTTGATGCCCGAGCTGTTGTTTCCTGTACGCCCAATGTCGGCGGCCATGTTCATCAATGCAATTGTCACGAATAGACAGCTTTATATGCTTGCTGGCAACTCAACAGGTCATTGACCCGATGTCGTGGCATTCGCGGCCCTCTGTGAAACCCGTGCCGGCCAGAAAGGCCTCCTCATTCCCTACGAATTCTTCGATTCAACGCACGCTTGACCCGGGTCAATCGATTCTACCGCATAATCACCGTCGACCCAGACCAGCGACCTCCCTGATGTGACGGCGTCCCAGCGACATTGACACATACGAATGCAACGTCTGAAACCGGATCGCGACCCATCAGACGGGGCCATCCGCTGTTGCAGGTGATCACAAGTCGTCGTGGAGGTTTCGTGTATTTGTTGGCATGGTGAGTGTCCTGGCAACTGTAGCCTGCCTTGACTAGAACCCGTTGTTCCCTGCCAAACTCCAATCATGCAGTTGGTAACGAGATGCCTGCTAAGCATCATTGAATCCAGGTGAATGGACTGGCCTGTGAGGGCCTCATGAGCCCAGAGCAAATTTGGAAGACATTTCCGAAGCTCCAATATCTCCCCCGACCAGAGCCATCGCCCCAAGACGTCGAAGACCACAAACGTTGGCGGCGAGAATACGAAACATGGAGATGTACGAAGTGCAAGAAGGATAAAGGAGGCTATTTCTGCAGAAGACATGCTTTATGGATATCGTGTGATCAAATCGAGTTCCACGGTCTTGAAGGACAAGACCGGGAAGGCCACGACGGCGCAGAAACCTGTCCGAGGAGTCACGAGGAATGGAATGCACTGCGTGAACACTTCATCGGCGCTTCCTATTCCTTGTTGGAAAGAGAGCGCCTGGAGGTCACCGAGGCCGAGGGAAAGTTTCAGACGCAACGTGAAAAGGGCAAAGGGCGCGCGTCACATTCAAGGCACCATAAGGGCAGTTCCAGTTCGAGCGACAGGCACCACCGGACGTCCGTCAGCAGCAGCAGCTCCAGGCACAGCACGAGCAAGGGGGTTTCAAGCACCAGCTCACGCCGCAGAGGCGGAGATGAACGATACCACAACGAGCCGGGACCCTATGCATATTTCGAACCGAATGATGACGATATCGCGGAAGCGGCTTACGAGGGGACGGAGCAAGCCTTCACATCAGCGGGCGGTCGTTACGCAGCGTACGATGACCCCAGCCAGAGCATGCTCGGACAAGCAAGCATGGAGCAGACGGAGGAAATTGATGAATCCGCATACCAGTATCAACAGTATTATGGATCTCCTTATTACTCTAACAAGTACTGAGGACACCGTAGAGTTTCATAGTTACAATCTAAGCTTGCCTGCGGCTCTCCCTAGGTTGTTTGACGGAGTGAACGCCGTGAAAGTGAAGCATGCCGCGCGATACTAAAATAATTTGCATTCCGGTATGCCTCGTAGCACTCACCATCACGAAAACTGAAGAAAGAGCGGTCAAACGCTGGTAGCAGACAGTGGTTTGTGACGTTCAGAGGCAGAAGACACGCCCACTTGTTCTCACAGAATGCGGTCTGCGGTGATCCGCCAGCGAAGCCATCACAGCTGGGGATGACCCTGGGAAATCGGTGGATCAGCGGGGGGATGCCGCTAGACCCCCAAATTTGATGAGGAGACAACACTGAGCACCTCAGAGCCTCCGGATTGCACCGCGCTGCTGCTGCAGCCACCTGCAGGCCACACGTATCTACCAGTCGCACATCACTTGATAATGCGACACTGCGTTTCGGTGAGCGTAAGGGTTGGGGGCTGACGCCTCCCTCCAGTTAGATGAGCTTTCAGGGTGAGGCTGGCGACAAGGGCAGTCGGTACTGGCGGCCTGCTGGGCATCACCGAGAGACAATTTCGTGACTGTGCAACACACCCTCACCACCATTGTCCAGAAGATGGATAGGCTCATCCTTCCGGCAGGCGTTTTGGAGGCCCAGTCAAGAACGTATTGTAAGCTTCGCGAGGCGGATCAAAGCACACAGGACCAGGCTCAGTTGATGCCCAATCCACGTCAATCATGATAAGTAAAAGTTTCAGTGATCATCGTCCAGGGCGAATGATAAGAAGAAGCAACAGGGAACATGCTGTCGCTCTTTTGGAGCACAGGGATTCAGGTTCGCCGCCAGATTGTGGTTCTGTTTCTTGTTTCACGGCAAATGCTGGAGCCACTTTCACCCAACCGCCTGGGGTCACACCGCTGCAATCACACCGAGTGAAGCCTTGGGCTGCGCCCGGGACGACATGACCGGATCGGACGAAAAGCTGGTGGAGGTGGAGAAAGAGGGGTCAACCAGTACTTTGGTGGACGGAGAGGAGCGATGGCGGGAAGCAATCGAGGTAAGACTAAGCACCCTTGGAAGGTTTCCTCTGGACTCTGGAGGTTTTTCTTCTGTATAAGCTTCATTGATTTTGGGCTTATCGTTCGTATTAGAGATTTAACGCACGCCTCAGGCACGGAACGCGCCACCCGCGTTACATCCATGTCCCGGCTCTCACAGGATCACGCACCTGTGCCATCGGCCCTGATCTCATTGAAACAGCACGTCTTGCTCGCGACAAGTTTTCGCGGTCACCCCACAGAGCAGGAACCACTCCAGCGTACCGATGCTCTTTCGTCAGTCGTTTATTGATACGGCACACTCGAAACATCGACACGGTGGCCCAGAGCCACGACATCATCCCCTTCATATGGGCTCCCGTGAGAACGATCCTTCAGGTAAACACTTCCCCCCGGTCACATCCGTCGCTCCCATCCAGCAGCGGCAGCCTAGCGCACGGGCCATAGGCATCTCTGGTCCGTTTGGGGGCGTCATCTGTTTGAGTCCGGCGAGCTGGGCAGACATTGAGAGACATCTGTCGGCCCATTTTGTTCCGTTTCCTCATGATCCAGATACATTGCTCACATGCCTGGGTTACCTAGGTAATCGACGAAACCTCGAAAGCATCAGATCTCGCAGTTGAAGGCGTTACTCGAATCGAGCATCACCTCGACTTGTGGATTAAACTTGCGGACCTTTTTGGCGACGACGCCCAGGTCCAGGACGCTGCGATCGACGTCCTTGCTTGTGTTTTAGATTTCGCCCTTCTGGCCGCGGACCACCTACGACGGGGGTCATTTGGTATGCTCTCAGCTGGAATCCTCCATTATGCCCTTGATTCTTGGCCTCTCCCTGGCATTGCCGTCAGACGATTGAGCATTGTATCGGGCCCAGGCGAACGAAGGCTGACATTGAACGCCCTGTAAATCAGGCAGGTTTTTCTCCTCACTCACTCGTAGCACTCCACCCCCCGACAAGTTTGCGGCGAAGAAGACTGCGCTGGACGACGCCGTCTCGCGGCTCGATCAGACAATCAAGACTACAGGTGCGTGAAGGCCTGTTCACCTTTTCTTGGCAACCGGAAGCACCTCAGCCAACAGAAACTGACCTCAAATCCCGAGAAATACAGAGCTCCTCACAGGTAAGTCGAATTCATCATTACGCGCCGCTGCCAAATCGCCGTACACGTCTCCGAATGGCCACATTGGAAATGGGACTTGACATGGGATTTGGTCATCTTATTTCGCCGGCCCCCGACCCTGGGAGAGCGAGGAAGGAAATGCTCGTCTCATATCTATGAATGCCGTTCGCATGCACTAGCCAGCACCATCTTACTTCATCTTGACTGCCTTCGTCGAAGAACTGACGTTGGACATGCCACTAAACAGTATCTGAACACCGAGCCCATGTCATCGCACGACTGAAGTCTCTCGGCAACTTGGTCTCCTACACAAAACATGCCATGGATTCCATACTAAGCGGTGCGTCGAGTCTGATTTTCTTGTAGCCAGGCGCTAAAAGCAAAATGCCATCAAAGAACTGTTGTCTTCTTTTCTTGGTACAGCTAGCTGATTGCAATTTGACTAGATCTTCCTAGGCAAATTGAACGACAGTTCGACATGCAAAACAGAGAAACACAAAGTCGGCAGGTTGCGGCGGAAGGTGAGATACTATCCAAATCTTACTCATTAGATCCGAGTCGATGCCAAGATTAAGATGCACGCGACATTTCCGTCGAATTTTATTCACTGACAACTTGACTTCGCTCATCCTTAGACACTATGTCCACCCAGGAGGTTCACCGATGGCTTGAGAAAGATGTTCCAAATCTTTCTCTAGATGATGGCAAAGCTCCCATGGATGGGACTTGCACTTGGTTGTTCGACACCGCACAATATAAGCGTTGGATCAACAAGTCCGAAAGTGTGTTCTGGATCGTTGGAAAGCCAGGTAAGATCAGGCCTGATCACAAGAGAGTGTAATGGCACATGATTTATTTTTAACAATTCGCAGGAGCTGGCAAGACAATGCTTTCCATCGCGGTCAACAATCATCTACGAGCTCACCACGGGGTTCTTTCACCCACCGGACACCCGTTGGTAATGCACTGCAGCTTTCGAGGGGGGTCCGGTGACCTCCAGGCGTCAAATCCATCAGCATTCTGCGGTAAAATGTTATACTGCCTCTTGTCTCACCACCTTGAGCACAAGAGAAAACTTGACACAGATTTGATGAGAGAGCTGCGTCAGATGCGTACGGAACATGTTGGCGGACCCAAAACATGTCCATGGAAGGTGATATGGCCGATCTGCAAGCAGGCCTTCTCCTCCATGACCTACGGGCAGTGCACCTGGATTATCGATGGACTTGACGAATGCCGCTTCAAACAACACGGCATGACTTGGTTACCGGATGTCGAAGAGTTCGTTTCTGAGCTTCAGAAGATCTGTTCTCAGGGCACTTGCCGCATCGTCATCTTCTCACACCCGCAGCCGGAATCGTCGGGCATTTCTGCACCCGAGTACCAGTTGCGCATCGATCAAGGCCTCAATGCCCACGACATCGAATCTGTAATGTTGTCTGATCTACTTCACCGGCAGTCCTTAACCTCCTCGGAACGGAAAGAAAAGATTATGCAGGAAACTCGTCTGCGAGCCGATGGCATGTTTCTTTGGGGCAAGGCAATGATGCCATACCTAGACCTTCTCTGGTCCGAGGAGGACTTCGATTCACATCTCTACGGATTTCCCAAGGATCTACCAGACGTGTACAGCGAGCTGATTCGGGCCACTGACAACAGACTGCCTCGTCACAGCAGCGTTAGTAGGCGAAGGATCGTCTTGCTGATGGCCGAGGCGCAATGCCTGCTCGACATCGATGATGTGGCTCGGATGCTAGAAGTTCCCAGTCAATCCGCCGTATCATTCGTCTCTCTCCGCTGCAAGCCTTTCATCGAGGTGGTTGACTCGAAGTTGAAATTCATGCATGCCACGGTGCGAGACTGGTGTCTTGGAGGCTTTCTCGATCACAGAGCCCCGCCAACTGAGGACAGCATTTTTGTTTCGTCCTTTGATTCACACAGCCAGCTCGCGAAGGAGTGTCTGAAATGTCTTCTTGATGAAAAGTATGGGTCGAAGGACAGAATCGGGGGGCTGCTGCATCGTAACATCAAGACTACCACGACGAAGGCACAGTCGTCCTCAGTGGACGCAGAGTTTAGAGCTCCAGACCCTTCGAAAGGCGCTTCCTTCGAATACGCATGGCAGCATTGGGCGCACCATCTCACAGCAGTGGCAGACCCAGAGCCCAAGCTACTGGAGCTAGCCCAGAGATTCATACATCTCCCGCATTTCGCGTATTGGGCTGAATACACCCTATTCCAACTCAGCAACGACTATGGTCGGATTCGAGGCACCAATCTTCAACTCAGAGTCTGGCACACCTCTCTACCGGAGCCGAGGAGAAGTGAATTCACTGTCGAGGATTATCTTGTTTATCCCTACACAGAGCTCAACAAGTCCTATGAGCGGCATCAAGAAAAGGATAGGCTCTTACAGTGGCTGGCAATGCTGCAAAATATCCGGTTTCAACGGGATATCGGCAAAACTTTACAGGCTCGTCCGCTGTTGACCCGCGCTGTCGCTGGGCTGGAAGAGGACCTCGGCTACGAGGCCCCTTTGACTCTTCGCGTCCGGTCCGACAGCGCCACTGTGTACCTGGAGCTAGAAGCGCCTGACCAGGCCGACTCCGAGTTGGTGAAACTGGCAAAGATCCAAGAAAGGCTCCTCGGCCCGGATGAACCGACTCTTTACAAGACGCTTAACGCCAGAGGCTCGGCAGAATTCCAGTTGACACGTTTCAGCGAGAGCAAACAGACGCAGGACACGGCGGCCAAGGGTTTCCGAAAACTCGCGGGAGAAGAAGATCCTCGTTACCTCAGCAGCCGTATTCTGTACGCGCTTGCTTTGGTGCAGCTGAATCAGCTGGACACGGCGCTCGAGATCCTGACCGGCGTGTATGAGTATCGAAAGAAGCAGTACGGCGACAAGGATCTCTTCACCTCCATGGCCCAGTATCCAATGGGGGAGATACAACGAATCCAGGGGAAAAAAGGAGACAGTGTCAAAAACATGAAGGAAGCTCTCAAAACTCGACTCATGGTCGTCCCCTATGGAAGTATCTGGGCCTTGGACATCCGCATTTCACTTCTAGTTGCCTATCGGGACTTTGGTATGAACTCAGAAGCAAAAACGGCACTGGAGGAGATTCAGAAGGAAGACGAGTTGAAACATCACTTCGACCGAGAATGTCAAATCTCACACATGGATGCGTTACTGCTCACCGATCGTGGGAACAGACGAGAGGCCATTCACCGGCTACAAACGCTTTCGATTCGAACCGATCGTCAACACTACACCCGGTCTTTTCTTTGGGCGATGCTTGACCTCGCGTCATTGTTGAGATCAAGAGGCAAGCGTGGGGACGAGCAAGAGGCAGAAGTCTTGTTCGATCACATTCTCGTTGACACCAACCCAGGCGCTGGGCACCAACTGCAAAGCGAGAATTTGGCCAGTCACCACAGCTCCCCTACCGACGCTTGGAGGCTGAGCAGTGTCACCGAGATTGACGAAGGTGGAGAATGCAGTAGAAGTGGTGATGACTCTGACCCTGATCCGCCACGGTTACTGAGGCTTGCGGAGAAAGCACTTACTCTTACCAGACAACGACAACATGACGCCGTCGCCCAACTCTTCGAGCAAGAGAATGTGACATGGTACCGGCCTAAGGATCTCTGGGTCAAGTTTGGAGGGCCTGCAGCAGACACATCATTGATGAAAATGCCTTCATTTAAGTGAAAGGCTGGCTATTCAAACTGCCTTCTGGACAGGAAGTGGCGTTGAGGTGCCGCTGTCGTAGTGATTTCATGGGTATGTGGATCCGGGGAGCACACATCTATGGGAATGGATCTTAAATGGACGAAGTTGCTGATATTCTGAGCTTCAGAAGGTAAGGTAGTCAGTCTAGAGGTATCATGCAGATAAGGTGGTAGTGAAGCAACGTGGTTATCTTGACATGGCGAAACCTCCGATGCCTCCAAACAGGAGTTCTTCAGGACTCGTGTATAATGTAGCAGTGTTCATTACGTTTCTACCTCTGTGTGTCTTCTTCAGTCACTTTCAGGATATCTGAAGACTTGTAATAGTCATCGACACATTGTCACTCTCAGAGCACAAGGCCCCTAGTAACTGAGGTGGGTACCTAGAATGCCGACCGAATCAAGTTTGAAGGATCCCCACTGTCCGCCGGTCAACTATTTGCACGAACAATCTCCCTGTCAACCACGAAAGTGTCAAGAACGTCCTTCCCCGACCGTTAACCAGTCTATAGAGAGATCACTGCCTTGCTTGTCAGATTCCCTTGACATGTCTCCTTCCTACTCTGCTTCTGACCTCTACTAGTCCTGGACATAACTACCACCACCCCACTATTTCGGTAGCTTTGGACAGCACGGCTGTCAATAAAAATACCCGCCAGCTCTCCAGTGAACCGAAGTTGTCCAGATGAGATGTCTCGCAAGCATCGAAACCTGGTCTAGCAGCAATGCGGTTAGAGAGAGGCATGGGCATGGAGGGGCAAGACGTACATAGGAAGGGCATTCGACGATCTGGAAGGACCTGACCGATTCAGCAGCTCGATGCTGTTAGCCTAATCACGTACCTAGTGTCACATGGCAGGAGGGACGGTTTGCGTACGCGTTGCTTGCCCGCGTGCGCTCCGTTTCGCATGCCCTCTGTTATCTTGGCGATCGTTTGGAACTTAATCCCCGCAACTGTCGCGTTGCGTGGTGTCTGAAGCTGGATCAAATGCCCGAAGGGGCCGATAGAAGGATCGGATAGGCTGGCACAACCCTACAACAGGACTCATTCGGCCAACTCGTTCTCTCCGCCCCGGGCCGTCATCCGCGGGGCAGGGATGTCGCGGGTTGGTGGATCACCATTCTGGAGCCTCGTTTACAAGCGTTTATCCTTGCTGCGCTTAGTTCATATGCCCAAAGTAAGAATTACAAAACACGGAATCTGGTCCACGATTAGCATCAGAGACTTCGCGCACATGACTTGAAGCCTGTTTTATTCTCCGCTAAAATGACTCCGGGTGCTACAATGGCGTTCCCGGCAACCCGCATTGGTCGACTTAAAAAGGTCTTCCCGTGCCGAGTTAGCCGTTTGATAACAAGGCTGCATGCACTACTGGCCTTGCTGGATGGACAGGTCCGGAGCCCCGCATCTACGTTTCATTTCAGACCCCAACTTAGTCGGTGAGAGGCCTCGGCCCGCGTAGTGTGCCACGGCTCAAGTCTTTGCACCTCACTTTCGTATCTCTACTGCGCAGCTCGGGCTCGGCCACCCGCCTTCTTCATCCGCGGTCGACCGCCTCAGGGCCGCTTTCTTCTACTAAAAAGCTAGATGAGCTGCTTTTGCTTCGGGTTGGTCAACAAGCAAATGTCTTCAACCACAACCTATGAATGTCTAGTCGTAACCTGCTGACGAGACTTATGTGCTATGTTGCGAGTGTTCTGAAGGAAACGCCATTGGTCAGGCGTCTGGGTCGTCAAATAGAAGCGCCGGATCGCCCGTCAGCAATCCTCTACAGCCATATCAGGAAGTGAAGCCGCCGCGGCTGAACTTCTCATAAGGCGTAGGTTAGGTCATTTACGCGTATTCCATCGTGAACTTAAACACTGGGCTGGTTCCGCCTATCTATACCGCAACATCGTCTGGTTTAGGCGATATCCTTCGAATAAGTACCGAGCTTCTGCAACTATCGTTAGTCTTGGCAGGGATTGTGGCTTCATATCCAATAGTTGGTCCCGGAACTGGACCTGCGTCGGCTTCCACGCACTAGTCAGGCTTGTTCATTCGAGCTGTGCCTCGATTATATTTCTGTTCTCCAATAAAGCTTTTGTGCCACAATCCTTCGTTTGCGAAATGTCACGTTCTAGCATGCTGCGAGTCAGAACAACTATCAGCTCTGAGGTATCATGCTACAATGCGTTGCCATAGCCCAAGTTGATAGGTCTAGACTGAGCCGCTCAGTCACAGCGAGTACCAAAGTACCCCTCTCCAAAATGTATTTATACCGCCCAGACGCTCCTCAATATCACACACAGATGATCATCACCAACACACACCTTACTCACTCATCAACCATTTTCAGAGCTCAACGCAACTTCAGTCTGCCAAAAATGCTTTCTTCTACCATCAGCAAGACCTTCCAGGTCGCCCTCCTCCTCCTCTCCGCCACCACGGCACAGGCAAACCCTATGCCCGAGGCCTTGGATGTCCACACTGGGCTCCCCGAAGGGTTTACGGAGGTTCCCCTTGAGTGGGAGCTTCAGTCCCACCCCGATGGCGAGGTCTTCACTATGACCGGCACGGTCGAGAAGGTCCGCGCGGAGCTCATCAAGCGTAACCCTAACTATATGGCAGACTTTGGCCTGGAGGAGCGCGAGGAGACCGACGATCACGCTCTTGCACGCCGCGACATCTGCAAAACCAGTGACTGGAGACTGATTACCTGTAACGTTTCGGGGAGAAAGGCCGAGACGAGAGCTACCAGGGAAGGCATCCACTACCTCGAAGGCATCTCAGGTAAGCCCAAGCTGGGGCCTGGGCCGAACAATTGCAGCAGAGTTAGCTGCTCCCATTATTCTGCCATATGGTGGTGCAACCATCATGACAAGACCTGGACTCTTGGAAGCTTCAAAAGCATTGCCAAAGGGGCGCAGGTAAGTCCCTCCCTCTCCTCTACCTCTCTTGGGGGCCGTTATACAAGACCCAGGCTAATAAACCTCCCCTACCTAATAGTGCGCCTATAACAAATGTCAGGGCAATGCTGAGGTGAAGGGGCAGTCGTTCGCCAAAGGGTCCAACTGGAGTGTCATCGTAAAGTACGCCGACTGCTAGAAACCTCGCGCTTGGGGTTGCAGTGGCTCTTCAGTCACTACCAACACCGAAACTGCCATTTTCTATCCTTGATGCGGACAACAATCCCTTATTGCAGCCAGAGTTCGGGAGTGTATCAGAGTTCATGGAAATAGCCCACCTGGAGATAGTTCGTTGGGTTATGCGGTGTTTGGGACTACCTAGCCCGCAAAATGTCCAAAGCCCGGATTTATCTACCTTTTATGCAATTTAGTTCGCCGCGCTTCTTACCCCAGAAGGCTGACGTCAGACAATACAAATAGTCTCGGGACTTGCTGCCTTGACCCCAATATGATCCTCTTGAAATCATCCATGCCGCTTCGATTTTATCCTTGAGTTCGGAATCACACACAGAAAAGAAATATAAAATGTCGTACGATGATGACGACCACAATTTTAGGAGCATCAGATATGAGACCCACACCAGAATCTCTGGAGGTCTGCTGGGTCACTAGGGGAAGGAAGCGACTCGAGCGTAGGTAAGGAAACACATACAAAGTGCGACTTGGGAGGTTGCGACCAAGGGGGGTTTACCGATTATTTTCAACGATCCACATACATACCTGCTAGTCGATCGCCTGTTGCTTGCTCTTTACTCGTTGCTACAACCCCATGGCGACACTTGTTCAACACGCCTACCTCGCATCATACCTCCTACCGCCTGAATATCAAGACCACAACCTTATTGACGCTGCCATCACACTTTTCTCTCATTTCCAATATAGATCAAGATCGCGATATCTTCTCCGGGTCGCTATAAAAAGTCCCTAAGCTTCTCGGTACTTAACACCTCTCGCAGCCACATTGTCAGGTTCCAGTGATTTCGTAGACATAATGTTCTTCTGGCATGGCAGACATGCGCTATACATCACCCACCACCACAGCCAGTGTAAGTGTAGTCTTGAGACCGTACCTTCAAGAACGTCGGCAAGCCTCCGTCCATTGGCATCGTCAAATGCGTGCGACTGAGCTTCTCGCCTTTGTAAGCAGGCAAAATTTCAAATGTAGTCACCATGACGGTAACAACTTGAGCAAACACCATCTCTGCCATTTTCTTACCAAGACATGCCCGGGGCCCGCCTTGGAAGGCGGGGAACTCACCGGGCGTCCTGTGCTGAAACTTCCCGTCGTCAAGCCACCTGGCAGGTCGGAATACTTCAGCATCGCTACCCCAAGTTTCCCTCGATCGATTCATTGCCCATGTAGACCAGACAACAATTGAGCTCTTTGGAAGAAATGTTCCGTCTGGGAGAACTGTATCCCGGCAAGCTTGCTTGATATCCAATGGTAAAGGAGGATAAAGTCGAAGTGACTCATAGAAGACGGCAAGAAGATAAGGCGGAATTATGTTTTTTGCAGCGGCGTCGTGATGCTTGATGGCTTGGAGAAGTGTGGCTGTTACGTCGGGGTGCTGTTGAAGAAGGTAGAGCGCCCAAGTCAACGCCTGCGCCACAGTATCTCGACCCGCCGAGAAGAAATTGAGCGCGGAATCTGCCACGAGTTTTTCGTCGCCCAGGGCAGCGAATAACGACCCGATGAATACTTTTGAAATATCAAGATTGTTCTGTGCGGCTGCAGCTTGGGACACCCATAGCTGACTGTATGCCTTGATCGTTCGAATTGAAGCCCGCAATCGACTCCCTGTGAAGATCTCCGTGATAAACCAAATAGGATTTTGGAACCGCTTTGCCAACCTCAATGATGCATCATTGAATGAGAGAGTGAATTCGTCATTTGTGTGCATTGTTGCGCCATAGCTCATCCTGCCCATGAGTTGCGTTGTGATCTCATGGACAACAACCTCCAAGTCAACCGCAGTTCTGATATCGACAGACTTGCGCAAGTCCGCGATGACCTCATCGAGAATCTCGGGAAGATCCGAGCGGGCAATTTGCCTCAAATTCTCTGGTGCGAGCAGTTGAACTCCAACCCTTCTCTGTTGCTTCCACAACTCCCCATCGGTGTTGAGTATGCCGTCTCCGAAGAGTTCCCAGAGACGACCACTGAAAAATAGTCCTTTCTCGAAGATATTCTCATGTCGGAAAACAAATTCGAGGTTTTCAGGGTCGGAAATAATGACACCGTGTGGGAGGGAAGGTACAGAGATCAGTAATGTCTCGCGGCCATGGGTAAAGATGCATTGTTTGAACCACGATAGGATCCTACGACGCTCTTGGAGGAATATCAACCCATGGCCAAAGAGTGGCAAGGCTAATGGGGCATTCCTGGGAGAAAATGGTCAACAATTAAGAAGGGTGGTACGGATAGCATACACATGAAATTCATGGGGTATTTACCTGGGGGAACATCCATCTTTGGTGATTCTGCGGGACTTGAACCAAAGACGCACCAATAGCGGAACAAACGAGACAAATAGCGCAACATGTATGATAGTCGCAATCATGATCGAAGCTTAAGACATCTGCAATATGATGTCGGATGCTCGAGAAAGGTCAAGATCATGGTTATATCCCGTTAAACATACGCACGAGCTGAATTCACTTCGCAAAATCTGTTCTACATGTCAGGGCGTAAACCTCGAGTCAGACGGTACATCGACGACAGGCAGGACATACGTCAGCTCCGGCATTTGAATTGCACCGCCGCGAGGTTGGCTGGGGAAGTCCGTGATGCAGGTTCATTGAACCACTCGTATCCGTATTCACGAGATAGGTCCACTCAGCTACGATCGGCGCCAAGCATCGCGGAGAGATAGATCCCCCGCCCACCGCACTTAGGAATACCCGGTCTCGCGAGAGGGCGTGGCGGAGCATTGCCAGCCATGACTTAGACAACCGGAGCCCCAGATCGCAATTGGTTTTCAATTCTGCTTACTTCGACTTCGATTGGAAAATCTGTACCTTTCTGAATTTTCGGGTCAAAGATATCCTCAAGATGTCCAATTCCAAGGTTGAGACGAGCAGTAGAACGCTATCTGGACGGTTTGTCGACCTACTTAAGGTGAGAAATTCAGCTACTGTACGGCTTCCCTCAATATTCACCTCAGGTAGTTCTTATCGACAGTCAGAGGTGATTTGTCCAACATTACCGCACCTTCATTTTTCCTGGCCCCATGCTCTGTTGTCGAGACCCCTCAATGCTGGGCTCAGCGTCCCGACGTTTTCGTTGCGCCTGCTCTCGAAAGGGATCCCCAGAAACGCAGCCTTTTAGTGTTGAAGATGTTTCTTGTCGGGCTTCGCAGCCAGACATACATTGCTGGTGCCCCGAAAATCAGCATAAAGAAGCCACTGAATGCATTTCTGGGGGAACTGTTTCTCTCATCGTGGACAGACCCTAAAAGCAACACCACGACCAAGATGGTGGCAGAGCAAGTCTCCCATCATCCACCCATTACAGCAATGCATATCTCGAGCAGTGAACACGGCGTGCGAGCCGACGGATACGCTCGCGTTGAGATGACATTTTCCGGAGCTATCAACATCCGCCAGATTGGGCACACGATCATTCACCTTGACGAATTTGACGAGGACTATCTCCTGCCTTTCCCGAACGTCCAGGTCCGGGGATTGATGTCTAGATGCTTTTACCCAGAGATTCTGGGAACATGCAGCATCATCTCAAGCACTGGTTTTGTATCAGAGATCACATTCTCAGGAGAAGGACTGTTTAGAGGCGGACGCAGGAATGGGTTTGAGGCTCGGGTGTACCACAAATCTGACCCAGAAAGGTCGAGCAGGTATATCTTGTCAGGAGTCTGGAGCAAGGAGTGGGAAGTCAAGGATGTTAAGACGGGAGAAATCCTGGAGAGATATGAAGTGGATGAGGTGCAGAATTCGCCCGCGCCGATCAACATTGACAGCGTCGACGACCAAGACCCCTGGGAGTCGCGTCGAGCTTGGCAGCACGTCATCTCGAAAATCAAGGAAGGCGATTATTCCGGGGTGTCGGCAGAAAAGCAGAAAGTTGAGGAAGCGCAGCGGCATATGAGACTGGAGGAGAAGAATCGAGGTGAGGCCTGGAAACCGCTGTTCTTCACAAATAGGCCTGGAAAATCTCACGATTTATTCCACCGCCTTACTGAAGGAACTGATTATCGGTTATCGGAGTCTCAGACAGAGGGCGTCTGGAGGATTGATGACAGCCGTCTTGACAATTACAAGAAGCCGTATCGTCAGAGTTTGACTCCATTAGGCTAGCATAATCTCACTTCTTCTAATCTTAAGCCCAGTAGCCGTTATTCGCTTACCTTTTTGCCCACCTTGACTTTGATTGCTGAGTATTAGATCCGCCTCGTGGTGACTGTGGATCACGGGATCCCAGATATCCGGCGGCTTGGACGAATGCATCGACGGCACCGCCACTTCGCGGTTGCCCATGTCCGTGCGATTACATGATACTCACAACGGCTCAAATGAAAACCCGACTTTGCCAATGACTCGTCTAGTGAGCACTTTCGACCCACAAAGGGGCTGAGTTTCAAGCATGTATTTAGCTTTCGAAGTGCCACCGAGCTTGAAGGGACTTCTTTGGCTTACACTCCAGGCTTGACCTTCTCTTCTCCACCTCGCGATTCATACATCCTCAATGCATCCAACAGTTGTGATTCTGGGGGCCGGGTACTCTGGTATCGGTGTTGCACACAAACTTCTTAAGCATACAAAGCCGAAATTGCCAGAGCTGAAAGTTATCCTCATATCTCCGACTACGCATCACTTCTGGAACATTGCCTCTGTACGGGGTGTGGTTCCGGGTGAGCTATCAGACGACCATTTATTCAGGGACATCGCTTCCGGCTTCCAGAAATACCCCGAATGTTCTTTCGAGTTTGTCCTCGGGACAGCCACCGCACTGGACATCGACACATGCACCGTGCAGGTCGCAGCTGATGGCAAATCCATGAGAATCCCTTTCACGCACCTTGTCATCGCAACTGGAGCATCATACCCTACCAGACTTCCATTCGTCAACATCGGTAGTCATCAGGAGACTGTCACGGCACTTCATGATCTGCAGAGCAAGGTCCAGACCGCCAGGTCCATCATCGTAGCTGGAAGCGGGGCTACTGGTGTGGAAACAGCTGCTGAGCTCGGCAGCGCTTTCGGGCGCGAGAAACAGATCACTATAGTGATTGAGGGGGACCAGCCACTCAACGGTCTCATGCCTGAGGTGCGCAAGGCCGCCGCAGATGGCCTTGAAAAGCTTGGTGTCAAGCTGGTCCGGGGCGCACGTGTCGCAACGAGTTCCCTGAGTGAAGCAGGAGCCCTTGTCAATTTGACGACTGGCGAAGCTCTCCAGGCGGACCTCTACCTCCCCTTCTTTGGAATGCGGCCCAACACTCAATTTGTTCCATCCCAATTTCTGGATCAAACTGGGAGTATCAAGCTGGATAAGGCCTTACGCGTGGCTGGCTTGACAAATGTGTGGGCTGTGGGGGACGCCGGGAATCTCCAGCAGAAACAGCTGGTTTACGCTGAAAAGCAGGCACATCATTTGGCAAGAAACCTAGACGGGGTTCTCACAAATGGCGAGCATGACATTCAAGAAATGAAACTTGACGAAGCGTCTCAGATCTTTGTTACTCTTGGTAAGAAGAGAGGCACAGGTCAGTGGCTAGGCATCCAGGTTCCCAGTTTCGTTGTCACCATGTCCAAGGGGAAACTATTCTTCTCTGATAAAGGAGCTGGCCTCATTTCTGGGAAGAACATTGTCCGGTCCACTATCTGAAGTAATGTATGAGGAATCCATAGCAGAACCAATGAACTCGCGTAGACATACCTCTTTCTCGTCTCCATAGATTGATAAGATTTAATATTTGACAAGTGACATGCGGTGCAATTCACTTGCCGTGACGCGGCTTCCGGCCAGCGGCTCAATATTGGGCCGGCCCATGGGGCTTAGACACGGGCCGCAGAGCTAACAAGCGAGCGTTGCGGGGACGCGCGCCCCGGAGCTTCCCCACCTAGCACTCCATAAACCGAAAGCGAGATAGAGACCAAGAACGAGAATGAGGCCTACATGATCATCGGACTGACAGACAACCCGATCGCACTGACTTCCCCACTCAAGTCCACAACTTGATACCGAGTACTCCTCAAGCTAGTCTTCGAATGAGTCTCACAAGTACCTGGGGCTTCTCTCCCATATCCAAAACGTAGAGCCTCGATGAAAGCCCCTTCCGGAGCTTGTTCCTCATCGACCTCCCTGTCACCAACTCCCAACATGCCTGTCCCGGAGACCCCACTCACCACGGAACTCAGCGACCAATATGATACTCCTTTGGGGATCTCCCACTCCTCCATGGAGGACCTGAAAGATCGCATTCAGTTGCATTATGATGTTGCTAGCACACACTATCTGAAGTTATGGTCAGTTTTCTAGCCGTTCTTCCCGTCTTTCCGTTTCCCTGTTGCTCTTTGGTGGTGGACTGAGAGGGCATACTTCACATCCTTCAAGTTCCGTGCGTGGGACTCACTTCTGACGTCTTGCCGCAGGGGAGAGCAAATTCATCACGGTTTCTGGGTCAACGAGTCCGACTCCAAGGAAACCGCCCAGGTTAACCTCATCAAGCTTCTGGTGTCTATATCCGAGCTGCCTAAAGATTCTCGTGTTCTCGATGTTGGTTGTGGAGTCGGCGGGTCTTCACGATATCTCGCCTCAGAGTTGGGGTGTTGCGTCACAGGCTTTACGATCTCGTCAGAGCAGGTTAAGATTGCCAACGAATTAACCACCGAAGCCGCACAACAACCTACCACAGAGCAACATGATCTGGATCCCACTAGATACTCTGACGCCGATGGCTTTTCAAAGCTGGGTCGGGGAATCGTGCGGTTTCTGCAGCTCGATGCTGAGAAGATGGACGGATTTCTCGACCAGCATGGTGGGACCTTTGACTTGGTTTGGATCGTCGAGGCCTTGAGTCACTTTCCAAACAAACAGGCCTTCTTCGATAATGCCTTCAAAGCTCTGAAGCCTGGAGGCAAGATAATCTTAGCCGATTGGGCTAAGGCAGAAAATCTATCGACAGATGCGTTTGAAAGTTGTATTAAGCCTATCGAAGGTAAGCTTCTCCCGCTTGGTGGCCGACTTCTTATGATATTGGGAAGAGCCTTTACTGACTTGACACCCAATCCAGACGGCATGCTACTTCCACCCCTATGTACCCAAAGCGAATACGTTAATCTTGCCATCCGGTCAGGCTTTGGAGTATACGCAAAACCTCGAGACATCAGCAAGGAAGTCAGCAGGACATGGTAGGTCATGGAAGACTCTTAATTAAAAAGGATGATGGCTGACAAGAACAGGGATATATCATGGTCGCTGGTACAGAAGCCGGCCTTGTGGTCTTTTGCCTTGAGCCAGGGCCGGGATGGTGTCGCATTCTTGCAGTCTTTTCGAGCAATGAGGCAGGGCTACAGTGACGGATCATTTCGTTACATTGTCGCATGCTTTCAAAAGCCAGCTGGACTAGCCTAGCTCCTGGAAGTTCTGGATGTCAGTTCCATCGCACCGGGGCCTATCTACTCGATCAACAGTGATGCAGCCGCTAAATTCTTCCAACAAGAGATTGTTACTTGATATCAGCCTATATTCCAGGTGAATTCCAACGGCCTGCTTCGTACGAGGGCTTTCACATGATTAATACCTGTATCTGAGGCAACAGAGATACCCAACTTTCCCTGGAGCTGTCATTTTCCTTCCAAACTCTGTTCAGGTGCTCCAATGCCTTTTTGATGTTCATGAATCCACTTCGTTCGTGAAACTGCAGTAAAACTCTTGTAAAGAAGTCTTGATGCTCCGTCAGAACGCAGTCGGATGCTGCCATGAACGTCGCCCATATCAAAACTTGCCCGCCCGGCGCCTCTTCAGGGAAGGTCTCAAGTGTCTCCTTGAACCGTTGGATACGGCTAATAGAATCTGCCACCCGCGACTCTTGCGACGCCATAGCTAATGAGCTGGTCCCGCAAGTCGCCCGCTGTAAATATATTGCATGTGATTGTTGCACAAGGCTCTCAATGATCGAAACGGCTTGGAAATGTTGAGGCCGCTGCTGGAGACAGAATCTTACACATTCGAATCCTCTGGCTACGTGAGCTGGAGAAGACAGTGCTGCAATGCCGGCTTGCTCATTCAGGAGCGGGGCTGCGTAGATTCGCAACCTGCGAGGGGACTCGTCAGCTTGATGTCCATTTATGCATGTCTCAGTAGCTTCATGGGAAAAAAGACTTACTTGTGTATCTGGCGAAGTAAAAAGCCGGCAAGCTCGTCGTCGCCCAAGCTTTCTTCCCCTCCCATTGCAGCTAGCGCTGCTTCGAAAAGGCCAAACAGCAACGGGAAGTCGTCAGAGCCTGATACCATTGCAGCGACTAACAATATGATCAAGGCGAGTAGGATGTATAATCTGGTTTCTAGGTCGTAAAGCATAACGTCCCTGCGGTTTTTGAGCTCTGAAATGGTCTGTGAATAGAACCAACGAGAGTTATAGCCCACATTTGGCTCCGAAATTGTAGAGAACGGAGTATCAGGCACGCCAAGCATGCTCCCCAAGGGCTTGTAGTTGCAGAACTTTAACTTCTGCGTAACTTCAATATGGGATATCCCGGTTGCGAGCACAGCATTGAGAACCAAGTTATCAATGTGCGCGATAGGTAGAACGAGGTGGCGCCAGCCATTGTGGGGGCCATCGATGGCGACCATTTCCCCGGCGATGTGCTCTGAGACTTTGTCGAACTGACTTAGCAGAGGTTACATTTTGGTTAAAGAGTTTTTGGATGGGCTCACAATGTATAAGTATTGACGCTGTCCAAGAAGACAAAGTACTTGGTTGGAAGCTTAAGCCAAGGGGTTCAAATTCTGCATTGTTTGAGGCCATGGCGGGTCGGCTCATAGACAGTAGATGCTGACGCGGTTGAATTCTGTCCTCAAGAAGGATTCATGTCAGATTGGCCGAAAAGCAGTCTGCAGGGCTCAGCGCCACCGATCGAAAATTGACATACGCCTGCAGGTCGTCTGTGACCCTGAGGGAAGAACTAGCTCCATCCTGAGTAAGAGTATGCGAGCCTTGACCTCGAAGACTGTTATTATTATAAGTTAGCCTAACCATCACGCTAATTAATGTTGTACAGGGATATACTCTCACGCTTCTGAGTTTCGTGGGTAGTCCTTGCCCATCCATAAACCACGCGCTGCTATACCGTTGTTGAATCTATAGCGCGTGCTCAGGCCGCTGCATGCTATGCCTTTGGATAGACACTTCCGACATCCAGGCTTGCTGCGATCGCAGTTAATACGCCGCTTTGAGCATTCGAAGCATCCTGAAATGGCATGCTGTTAGCTGACGTACGTCATGGATTATCACCGGTCCTCGGTGATGACAGACCTTTCGTTTTGGGCCGGTAGGGCCTTGGCCGGCAAGGCATGGTGCGAAGGGGACCCGATCTTCTTTCAAGATGTGCTTCGGCAGGCTGAGCGTAGGATGGGAGACTTGGATGAATACTTCTTAAAAGGGAAGTTTGAATGAGACCTGGGAGGGGCGATGTATTTTGGGCCAAGCCAAGAGGCGATCCCCCGCATGTACCGGCTAAGGGTCCCGGCGACCGGCAGTGCATCCAAATGCGCGAACTAACCCAAAATCGAAGGTAGAGTGAGACCACAAGCCAGTCATCATCGGCGCAGGACCTTTGCTCCACTACTTCGAGCCGTCGTCAGGTGGTGCCTCGGTACATCATCAATTCTAATAAGGTAGGTACAAAGGAAGCATCCCTAAGCGTCGAACCAAAAGACAGCGAAGCCTCATCACTATCACGAAGAACCTAATTGTACTCCCTAGTACCTGGAACTTAAAACCTCCACCACATCCTTGAAACTACCACGCCTGGTTTGTCGAAGAAGTCCCGCCCAAGACGGCAGGTTAAGTGAGAACCCTTCACGGGATCATGGCGCCGGCCCGGCTCACGTCAAGCGCAGGACACGTCAAGAAAAACGCACCACCCCAACCGCGGTAGGACTTTGTTCTGGCCAACTATAATTTGACTCGTCAGCTCAAAGAAATTCATGGTCCTGCTTCTGTTCTACCGCATTTTCCCCATCACATCCTCTTATACTTGACGCAATGTCTGCCTCACGTGAAGGCGTGTATGAACCAGGAATCATTGATCCTGGAGTGCCTGTCTCCAACCCCACATTGCCATTCTGGCAGTCTTCTCTCCACCCATTGGCGAACCATCAGTCTCCTTGGCCCACGTCTGTCGTCGACATCGCCATTGTTGGCTCGGGGATATCAGGCACCAGTATTGTCCATCACCTACTATCAAAGCGGCCAGATCTCAATGTTACCGTCCTCGACGCGCGCTCTCTGTGCTCAGGTGCAACAGCTCGCAACGGCGGGCACATCAAGACCATGACCTACGCCGTCTGGGAGCATCGCAAGCAAAGGTTCGGGGTGGAGGAAGCGGTCCGAATTACAGCCTTTGAACAAAGTCATCTCGGAATCATGGCTGACATGATTCGCGCCAACTCACTCGAGTGTGACCTCGTCTTCACGCAGGGTGTGGACGCGTACTACGATCAAAAGACATTCGAAAGGGCGCTAGCCGCTCTGCGGGACATGCGATCGCACGCGCCTGTACTGGCAGACAATTACAGGGTATGCACCGATGCCGAGGTGCTGCAAGGAGACATGAAGCTCTCCACCCGCTGCGTCGGCGCCATCATTGTTCCCGCCGCCTCCGTATGGCCGTATAAGATGGTCACCGGGCTGCTAGGTAATCTGATCGCGAGTGGAAACCTCAATGTCCAGGCTAATACGACTGTGTGTTCCATCGACGACCGATCTGAGGACGAGTTCGCCACAATCCACACGACTAGGGGCGACATAAGGGCGAAGATCGTCATTCATGCAACAAATGGCTGGATGGGGCATCTACTGCCCGAGCTTCGACCCTTTATATCTCCTGTAAGGGGAAACGTGGTACATTATGGACCAGTCCGATCGGGGCAGGGAGCCTCCCGGACAGAGACCTCTGTCTTGGGCTTGGATAGCAAATACTCCTTCTGGTTGCGGTACGCAGACAAGGACTACGACTATCTCATCCAGCGCAAGACTGGGGGAGTGGTAGTTGGCCGCGCCAACATGGGTCGGAGAGCTACGGGAGATGACAGCCAGACGGACCTGCTTCCCATGGCCCATCTGCGCGGTTTTGGCGACCAAGTCGTGTCGTCTGCCGTGGCGGGTTCATCGGCGCATATCACAGACTCATGGTCAGGCATTCTTGGCTTCACACAAGATGCCATGCCCTTTGTCGGTCCACTCACAGGCTTGACCTCACGTAGTCACCAGTGGGTGTGCGGTGGCTATCACGCTATTGGCATGGTGAAAGCATGGAGAACAGGGGAGATGCTTTCCCGAATGCTCCTGGGCGAAGATATCGGGGAGGAATACCCTCGGTCGATGTTGGTCACAGCTGCACGTATGGAAGTGTTGCGAGATTCTCTGGGACAAGGCTCGTCTATGGAGTCCAAGCTGTGATGTAGCGGGTGTCCGGCAGCAGCTTACATCTAGATGTAGTTCAAACGTCAAGCAAGGTGTTTATGCGGTGCAAGTTCCGTCTTAAGATTCGGCAGCCTCGAGCCGGTAAGCCCTTCATGCAACGGTCACTATGGTCATGCTTCTGCTAAAGCGTCGTGGTGGTGGAAAGCTTACTGGAAGCTGAATCAAGGAAAACAGGTTCATTTCTATGTGTGGTTAGTACGAATACGTCATCAGACACTGCACCCGCCAGCAAATCTCCAGTGGGGTAACAGCGTGTTTTGTTCCCGGGCTTGATCAAGCAGCCCGCTCGTATGCAGGTAGGCTCGAGAGGCTTCAGAAGCAGGATTTTCTTTAAGTTCTCGAATTAAAATGGAGATTGCACAAGTGGATCTCATGATGACTGCAGCTGACTTGATAGGAGATTCTGCAAGACTTCAAGTAGTGAGTAGTGGTGAGAAGAAGTATGATGTGGGGGATAGAAGGAATTTACTCAGCTCTCGGTGAAGCTGGTTACCAGCGAGTCTGGTAATTGAGCGCCCACGAACATGAGCCGCACTAAGGAAGGCATGTCCCGAATACCTAGTCATACACGACTGCATGGAGCCACATTTCTATCTGCCAGTTGACGCGATCATGTTCTGTCCTTGATTGCAAGTCGGTGTACTACAATACGTAGCATTCGGGGATGCTGTAGCGATCAAATAACATACTCTCAGCCTCTAGATGCTGTCACAGCTTAAGACTCTCTGTCTTGTCTCCGCGCTTCCAGCTGGAAAGGGTATGAGTAAAGGGTAACGCAGTCTGTGGCTATCCAATCCACCAAACATGTCATCACATGACAGGTCGAGCCCTGCCCATGTCCTTCAAGGTCTGATTGACGTGAATCATTGGCGGAACGACTTCGACAATTGAGCCGAGGCAAGCTCAGGCGACTGCCCACTACGAGAGTGAATCTCTGGGGACTCGTTCATCCCCATGGGACCCCCGTGGACAGGCTTGCGTGGAGGAACAGGGTCTACGGCAGGGGTAAAGGCACAAGCTAACCCTAACCGTCTTGGCAATTCGAGATCCTAGAGGTCGGGACCAACATCGCCCCTGTATGTTATTGTAGCGTGTGATTCTCGGCGGAAATCTGCCGCGCCAAGGCGGCACGCTAACCGAACCCTGGAGATTACCATGCGATTTAGCAGCCTCTTGATGTTGAACTGCATCGTGACCTCCTTGGATTATCTGGGTGGATATCCTGACAACGTGGGTTGGTCACTAGTCAAGAGGAGGCTGCGGCGCATCTTTTTCCGTCCATACGGAGTGACATCTCGAACTTATCCCCCCTGACGCACCCCGCGATGTCAGCTGGTTCGAGACGCGTTCCTCTATACTCATCTGGAGAAATGCTGGGGTAGGCAGCGACGGAGAGTACTTAACGACGCGATGAAGACGCCATCCAGAAGATCGGCAGAATGGTAGCTTCTAGGCAACTGTTTCTGTCTCGCTCATTAGCCATGGTTTCGTTCAGATCTCTGAACGTTGTTCTCCTGGTGGGAGTCGCTTCGGCGGCCTGCCGTCAGAAGTGCGTCGTTCCCTCGTCCAACGGCACCGAGTCGGATTCTGCAGCCATCCAAGACGTACTTGACAGATGCAGCAAGAATTCGCTGATCCTGTTTGAGGAAGGGGTCGACTATAATGTCTTCGAGCCGATTGCGGCCTTGAAACTGGACAACGTCATCATCTCTGTCCAGGGTAATTTGCACCTGTCCCAGGACATTGCCGCCGTGCAAAAGATTGTGGCAGCCGGTAATGGCCACTGGTTCAACTTTGCGGGCAATAATGTCCAGTACATCGGCAACGAGGACGTACGTCAGAGTAGGGCTCATCTGCGTGGGAGACGTGTACTAACAGCAGATTCAGATCAACCACGGGTGGATTTACAGCTACGGTCAAGCCTGGTGGTCCGCCAACGAGAAGGCCGGCGGTACCGGCCTCCCCAACCGCCCTCACCTGATGAGCTTCAAGGTGACCAACGGCGTGATGAACTACTTCAAGTCGTCCAAGCCCATTGCCTGGAACCTTGCCGTCAAGGGATCCAACATCAGCATTTCGGACGCCGTCGTCGACTCTGTGTCTGAGGACTGGAGTTTCCCTTTCAACACAGATGGCATGGGTATCGGCGCCTCCGACGTTCACGTTAAGGACTGTGTCATCTACAACGGCGATGATGCTTTCGCTATCAGCGACGGTGCCAAGAACGTTCTTGTCGAGCGCAGCACCATCGGCTACGAGACCCACGGCATGAGCATCGGCTCCCTGGGCTCCACCGTCAGCAAGTTCTACACCGTGTCCAACATCCGCTTCGACGACATCACTGTGGCCGGTGGTCTCTACGCCGCGCGTTTCAAGTCGTGGGCTGGCGGTCAGGTATGGGAGCCGTGATTCCAATCACACGAATCGCAAAGCTAATCTGCTCACAGGGTCTCGTCGAGAATGTCTCTTGGACCAACATCCGCCACCATAACGTCACATTCCCCATCTTCATCACGCAAACCTACGGTGACCAGGGCAAGGAGAACACCGACCGCCCGAACAATTCTTCCGTGCAGATGCGCAACTTCAAGTGGGAGAACTGGACCGGCTCGATCAACAGCTACAACCCCGGCGACGGCTCTTGCGCCTCCGATGTAAGTTCTGCGCCTAAGACTTGTATTTGCGAGCATTGCTGACACTCAAAAGCCCTGCTGGTACAATGTCGGACTGCCCAACCTAAAGCACAACGAGGCCATCATCGTCGAGTGCAACGAGGAGGACTCGTGCCAGGACTTTGAGTTCAAGAACATGCGCATCTACCCGCAGGATATGTCGGCGCCAACAGTCATCTGTATGAAGGCCGAGGCGGACCTGAACCCGAACCTAGGTATCGACTGCCGCAACGGCACTTTTGTGCCACTGTACTAGTGTACCAATATCTCAGCTTCTAGACAAATAGAATAGAACCGAGTTTGACCGAGCGTCTCAACCCATATGGGACCCCCCACACCCAATGGAAGTGAAATCGATAAGCATGACTATCGGATGTGGGATCTAAAGAGCCACTGAACACGCAAGCGTTCGACCTGTCGGCGACGCCCGTAGGAGCATCACGGGATGGGGGTGAATTGAGCACTCTATTCTCTATTAATCACGTCAGTCAAGTCGATTCTTACTCCTTGACCGGGCGTTTCCTGCCGGCGTCTCAACACTGCTGGACGACCCTTGCGAGCTTGCCGACTCGGCTCCTACTTCAAACACACTCATATCCATCCGCACACGGAAAGTCCTGCCCCTCCATGCCACCGTGGTACCCAGCAGGACCGCCCATGTCCAGATCGGCAAGGCTAGCGATTCCCGTCCGATCCAAGTGGGCAGCCATTCCAGGAACGGTCTCCGCGGTGCACCACCAGGGCTCTGGGTGCCCCTAGCAAACTTGGGCGTGTTCTCGTCGACCTCGACGCTCTGTCCGGCATGCAGTTTGCAGTAGGTGAACCAGTCGCCGATCATCCAAAGTGTGACCGACGTGATCCATGCGATCGCCAAGGCACTCCAGGTTTGGGGAATCCCAAAAGTCTCGTTAAACCAGGGGAGAGTGGTGATGGCAAAGGAAGAGCAGGCGCAGCACAGGAACGACTCGACTCCCGGCTCGACAAGCGTTGCAACGATGACGGTCCACTTCCGCGCGCGCAGCCACCTCACGCGGCGTGCGAAGTATGCCCTGACGGACATGCCCGCCATAGGCTGAATGGCGATGTCCCCGAAAACGAGGCCATGGTTCCGTAGGCCAGGGATCTTGGACCGCCAGAGGAGATCCCCGATGAGGTGATCTTCACAGATGTAGTTCGAGAAGTAGTCGATGCCGGTGGGGCGGCTCTTATCGGCGGGCAGGTCGGGGTTCCTCGCGGGGTCGGTGAGCATGTCCAGGTGCGACTTCCGGAACATGTTGGATTTGCCGACAATGCAGGGCGCGACACCGACGGTGTTGATGGCGCCGTAGAATTTGGCGTGTGTGGTCGCCATGAACATTTCATCGAGCCGTCCACCGCCATTCTGCCGGATCTGCGTTGCTAAAGTCTGATTGGGGCTGTCGGCGGTCAGATTGGCAGAAGCGCTGGATTCGGAGGCGGAGGATAGAAGCGTTTGTGACTCGGAGCTGCGGTCCCAAAGCGAAACGGTGTCGACAACCAGAGGCAGCAGATGGACAAACTTGTAGGGCTTCACTCGCTTTCCATCGTGCTGCAGGCCCAAGAGCTTGTCGACCATGCGCCCCGCCACGCCTCGCCCTACCCAGACGTTACAATCGACGATCCAGATGAGGTCACCCTTCGCCTCTCGGTATCCGCGACTGATGTTCCTGATCTTGGGGTTCGGCCCCAGATTATTAACGTGACCGTGGGCGCCATGAAGCAGAGGGTCGTCCTCCTCGACAAGAACTCGAGCGTCGAAGCCGGGGAAGTCCTTCACAAGCTTGACGAGGATGGGGTACGCTGGGTCGCTCTTCTCGGCGACGCAGAGCTGGATCGTCAGCTTGTCGCGGGGATAGTCGAGCTGGAAGGTGGAGGCGATGCACTGGTAGAGCTCGGGCTCAAGTCCCTTTGCCGGGCGAATTATCGTGATGTGAGGGACGTCTTGCGCGGGTAGCGTGGAGGACACGGCCGGTCGAGGTTTGGAAGCGTACTTTGTGAAGCTGCTCCTGTGTTAGTTGAAGCTCCTCGTAGCAGGAACAGACGTGGAACCAACATTCGAGTGTTCCCTATGCACTGCACGAGGAAGATGAAGAAGCTCCAAACCCCGGCCACGCAGGCAGCGGCCTGGACCAGGAGTGATAGGTCGGCCATGGTGACGCGTTAGTAGCGATCGAGGAGCAGGGTTGCCGAGCGGGTTGTGATGGAGGTTTAGTGAAGGTCGAAGTAGGAAACGCCATGCATGCAGTCGTCCAGGTCATAAGTCGTCTATCTCGTAGCAATCATCGGCTGGAAGGAGGGGCTGGAGCAGACGCTGTGCGCACGGCGGCGGGGGGGAACTCGGCAGCGTCGGACACGTCGCGAAGCTCAGGAGAAAAAAGTCCATGTTGAACGATACAGAGTCCGTAAAATGGATGCCCCACTTGCCGAAATGGCAGCTGTGGAAATGCTTGGCACTCAAGGGACAGATGTAGCTGCCGCCTAGCGCTTCAGGCGCCATTAGATGGCCGTACACTGAGGCCCGGGGGGCACTAGAGCGCCGGAGCAGGACGGCACGCCGAGTTATTCCGCCAGGCATGACCCCGCCGGGAGCTTGGTCCATCAGGGCACCTGTGATTTGCCAGTGGACCCAGCCTCGCAGTGGGGACCTAGAAAACCCAGCTCTAAAATCTGCGAAGGCCTGATCGAGGTTCCTGAATCTTCCTCTCCTTCAACATCTCCTGTCTTCAGATACCCGAGCTCGGCTCTCGAATGTCTGCACTAACGTGTTGCCCATGAGACCAATGGGACCAGCTCCCCTCAATTGAGTAAGTCAGCTATTTTCTACTTTTCTTGCTCTCGACATGGCCGAAGGCTCGCACTTTTGCGGCGCCTTCGTTGCCTGATCATGCGATGATGACACCATTTCCAAATTGTGCTTAGAGTGTCCTTCATTGGCCTCGCTGAGGCAAAACAATATAGACTACAACGGTATCTGATGCAAATGATCTGCTTCTCTGTTTATTGCTGCTTGAAAACGTCAGCAACATAGGCTAACGATCACCCAGAACAGAGATGAAGCGAGACAGTCATGGCTGAAGTCCAGTCCCCGGCGCCTCAGCCTGCCGAAAATGGCACAAAGTCCTCTCCACCGGCTCCTGCGCAAGCAGAGTCGCGGCCTCAGCGGCCGAAAACCACACCTCTGCACCAGATCTACGCCTTGCCCGCGCCGATCAGGACATTTCCTCTGCCCACGTTCTACCCGAACAACCCTGTGTCGCTCCTCCAGTTGGCTTGGGCCTGGACGAGTCAGGTGCTGTTCCCACCGCCAGCCGAGCCATCAGTGATATGGGACGCCGTCTGGTCACCCGAGTCTGGGTCTGTCCACGTCTATGACGAGAAGGCAATACGGGCGCTGTGGGAACAGGGCTTCTATGGCAAAGGCAACCTCAGCCGGAGTGAGCCCAACTGGCTCAAGCGAGAGAAAGTTCGCCGTGGTCTCATGCAGACTCACGTCAGCGAAGAGTTGACCGCCAGTAGAAGAGAGGAGCGAATCAAGATGAAGTGGGAAAGAGCGAGGGCAGAGCAAGACGCGATCCGTCAAGTCCGCCTGGAAGAAGCGCGGCTCGCGATCGCGCACAGCAGCTCCACAGGGACTCAACCAGTTTCCAAGGTAGAGCTCCCAGCTCTCGCCCATATTTCACGGGCGCCGCCCACTGGACCGATGGAGCTGCTCATGCTTCCGAATTCTCTCGTTGACCGGTCTACGACCGTGGATGGTGCGGACCACCCCACCCTGCCAGCAGAAATTATATCTGCTGCTGCCGACCTGGTCGCCGATGATGGCGAGAGCTCTCTGGACGCTCAAAAGGGCGAAACCAACCTGAACGGACATGCTCTCAACGGCTCGTCGACTCAGACGTCAGAATCGAGCACCGCTAACGGCCTCGTGAACACATCCAACGGTGCTATTGACGATACCAAGTCTCTGAAGCGTCGCAAGAGTGTCCGCTTCTCGCCTCGTGTCGAATCGGCCACTTTCCAGCATTCGGATCCTCCTAGCCCAAAACATACCTCGTTGAGTGACAGAGGAGTGAATGGAAACATCAATCCCCTTGAGCGCGATATCGTTCTGCCCAGCCCTGCGGCCAACGCTTCCTTGCGGCCCGAAACCATCCCAGAGACATCGGCAACTCCTGAGATCACGAACAAAGAACACCTGCAGCTGACTGCCGAGGAAGCGCTTTTCCTGAGTTTCGGCCTAGGCGCTCTCCAGGTCCTGCATCCCTCGACGAAGTCGCCGATCGATACCGCCTCCCTGTTGACGCTCTTCCGCCAGAACGCCGTCTTCCCACCGCTGTCTGCCGAGGAACTGCAGCCTGATGACACGTTTCTCGTCAACTACGCGGTCTATCACCACTTCCGGTCCCTAGGCTGGGTACCGCGCCCAGGTATCAAATTTGGCATGGACTGGATGCTGTACGCCAAAGGTCCAGTATTTGACCACGCCGAATTTGGCGTCATCATCATGCCATCCTATTCGCACCCTTGGTGGAAAGAGAGCGGCCATCCGCTGCCGCAGAAGACGTGGCACTGGCTGCACGGCGTGGTGCGCGTTCTCGCACATGTACACAAGAGTTTGGTGCTTGTCTATGTCGACGTGCCACCGCCGCCAGTTTTCGACGCGGCGTTTGAAAAGGGTCTCGCGGCTGCTCTGAAGTTGTACAAAATTCGAGAGGTTATGATCAGGCGATGGTCGAGCAATCGCAACAGATGAAGCTCTGGTCTTATTGGCGTTTGGAGGTCACGGCGATATCCTTTGGTTTCAAACAAACATTGGCGTTGGATCCAGTGCACAGGCGTCGATGAATGAACGTAGTTGAGCAGGACATGTTTGGTTATTGTACAAATAATGTCGCAAAGAACAAAAACACAATACCCCAAAGACATTTTTGACAAGCACACTTGGCCTCTCCTTGGTGTATTGACGGCGAAATATGCATGCGCTCTCCCCTGTACCCCACACCAACCCCGCGTTCCGGTGGATCTCCAGAGCGATGTTCCGCTGGTCCGATTGAAGGAAGTCATCACGAGCCGGACGCTCGATCAGGCAAAATAGCGACTTAGCTCCGGCAAGCGGCCACTTTCCAAGGTTCAGGGCCTTGCAGTAGTGGCCGCTGGTCACTCATCATTGACGGAGAAATTGATCCCATCCGCAATGACATCCGCGACGCTCTCTGCGCGCGCCAGCGACAATTCTTGAGATGGAGGTGGACGCTCGCCACAGGAACGGCACTTGCTCACACGTCCTCCGAGATGGCGGAATTACTTAAAGGACAGCTTGGGGCGAGTGTGAAGCGGATGACCCTGCGGCCCCTGATCATCAGCACATTCATCACAACCTCGCAGCGCCACGCAAAATGAAGCTCACCCTCTCAACAGCAGCCCTGCTGCCGCTCCTCGCCTCGGCAGCACCTCCCTGCCCCAAGACGTGCTCCTCCAAGCCCGCGGCCTTCTTCCTCGCCGGCGACTCGACGACAGCCGTGCAGTCCGAGGGCGGCGGCGGCTGGGGCAACGGCTTCCTCTCCTTCCTGAAGCCGCCGGCGACGGGCACCAACTACGGGCGCAACGGGCGGACGACGGTCGACTTTGTGTCGCAGGGCCACTGGGACCTGGTCACGGCGGCGGTGCGCGAGCACGCCGCCGACTTTGACGTGTACGTCACGATCCAGTTCGGGCACAACGACCAGAAAGTGGACAAGAACATCACGCTCGACATGTACCAGGAGAACCTGGGCGACCTGGCCGGGGAGATCAAGGCGCTCGGGGCCACGCCGATCCTGGTGACGTCGTTGACGAGGCGGAACTTCAAGGGGGCAGTGACGGATGACAGCCTGAAGAACGAGAGGCTGAGAACGATCGCGGCGGCCGAGGAGACGAGGACGCAGTGGATTGACCTGTATAAGAACAGCAAGGCGCTGGTGGAGGCTGTTGGCGAGCAGAGATCGCATGATGAGTGGAACTTGAAGCAGGGGGACAACACGCATCTCAACGACTGGGGGAGCGTGGTGTTTGGCCGACTCGTAGCTGACTTGATCTTGGAGAAGGAGGCCTGCTTGAAGGGGTGGATCGGGGAGAACAAAACATTGAGCGACGAGATCTGGGGCGAGATCCGGGGATAGCTTGGCGCATGATCAGGCCGGCTGTTATGGTGTTTGACATGGTAATGTGATTATGCCAGGAAACAGAGATGGATATTGGTATGGAGATGGCTTCGGCGAAACAGGCCACGACTATTATGTTATAAAGCAGTCTTTCGATGTATGCATTTAGGGAAGCTCTGTAATATGCGACAATGGGGGTTTGGAGAAGCATCGTTCGGTGACCCAAGCTCTCGAACCACTTGCCCCTCATTGCTCCAACGTGGAGCTCCCCCGGCTTTGATGGCACATGTTCCTCGGTTCGTCGGTTGAGCTAGAGCACCTCCCATTGCTTGCTTTATTTTCCTTTGCAACGCGCCGCGTCCTTGTGTCTTGTTCCTTGTCCCCTCGATTTGATACTTTTAATCGCCGCTTTTCAGGTCCAACGCGTCTGTCAAGCAAGTCATGTTCGCACGCTCGCGTGCGCTACGCGCCCTGACTGGAGGCGCCCCTCGCCCCGTCGATGGCCTGATCGCCCGCGCGCGGTCTGCGAACCCTCGATGCTTCCGGTGCCTCGCTCCCTCGTCAACTTTTCATACCAACTCTCGACTCTACCAAGTGGAAACGGCGGCAGGCGATTCTCCAGCGCCATCGCCTTCCGCCTACCCTTCCCCCCCGGAGTCCGCAAAGCGGCGCCCGCCCACCAAGAAGCTCAAACCTTTGAAGCTTTCCATTAAGGACTGCATCATCTCAGCCAATGATGATAGAGTTCTGAAGGTTGACCTGGGTGGCCCGAAAACTCTCAGTGTACCTGCCAACTGGCTGCGCGACCGATGCCCGCAGAGCGTCAGCCCATCTTCGGGGAACAAGAGCTTTGCCACAGCCGAGATCCCCCTGAACATCGCGTACGAGTCTGTCCGCCGCGACAGCGACGGGAACTGGGAGGTCACTTGGCGCAACAACATTCCTCGTTTCGCGGCGGCTGGGCAGAACACGTCCGTCTTCACGCCGCGACAGCTCACCGACCCGACACCTCTCCTGCCCGCGGATGGCGCATTTCCCGAACTCCAAGAGTGGCCCAGCCTGAATCAGAAGATATGGGATAGGAGCCAGCTCGTCCTTCGCGAGATCTCCTACGCGGATTGGATGGCAGGCGGCGGCGAGTTCGCGGCTGCCGTGCTGGATCTTCACCTCTCCGGCCTCGTCATGATCAAGGACGTGCCCAAGGACCACGAGTCTGTGAAAGCTCTCGCCCTCAAATTCGGCGCCGTCAAGGAGACGTTCTACGGCAACACGTGGGACGTCATCTCGAAGCCGCAGGCCGAAAACGTCGCCTACACGAGCGAGTACCTAGGCTTGCACTCCGACATGCTCTACCTCGACTCACCGCCCAAGCTGCAGTTCCTCCACTGCCTCGAGAACGACGCCGTGGGCGGCGAGTCCCTTTTCAGCGACGCTATGCGCACGGCATCCGAGATGGTGAAGCAAAAGCCCGACATGGCGCGGACTCTGGCCACGGAGTCCCTAGGCTGGCACTACGACGCGAACGACCACTTCTACCAGCAGTCGCGCCCCGTCTTCGAAGGGCTCGCCGAAATCGAACCCGAGAGCCCAGAGGCCCTCGCCGCCCGGGAGACGTACAAGTACTGTTGGCCGGAGGAGCGCCCCAAGAACGTCTGGTGGTCGCCCCCTTTCCAGACGCCCATCCGAATGCCCCAGGTCAAGCGTGCGGCGGTGCGCTACCGAAAGTGGCTCGCCGCGGCGTCGACCTTCCAGAACTTGCTGGAGGACGAAGCCAACATGGTCCGCAGGAGGCTGCAGGCGGGCGACTGTGTCGTTTTTGACAATCGCCGCGTCCTGCACGGCCGGACGGCCTTCGACCCCTCCTCGGGCGGGCGTCATCTGCGCGGGGCTTACGTCGGCATTGACGAGTGGAAGAGCACATTTGAGATCGTGAAGCGTGATTACGACTACTACGAGTTCTTGCAGTCGACTCGCCGCGCTGTGGGGTCTTGGATCAAGACGAAGCGCAAGGCGACGGCGCCACCACCGCAGGAGGACGAGAGTGCTGGTGCGGAAGCCAGCGCGCAGTGAGTCGGGTATTTGGTTGAGCAAGCGAGCGCTGGTGACATTTTCAATGTTCCATAGAGAGGATGCATAACGCGGGATTTATTATACACGACACAACACGAGAAAGACAGCGTTGGGCATTCATTCGTGATTTCATGACTATCTCGGGCGTCCTGACTTTGAGACACCCTTCCCACCCCATTGGGACATCTTGGCTATCGCGTTGGATTTTCAGATGTGACCCGTGAAGCGAAGCAATCCCCATGTTGAGATTCTAACCCGATCGTCTCGCACTTCTCATTCCCAGGCTGCTCGCTCCCTTAGGCTTCCCACTTCTTGACGTTGACGCCCTCAGGCGGCACCGTCTCGACCTTGCCCTCCTTGACGTCCGCCCAGTTCGTGCTCAGCGACGTGCCGTTGCTCTCAGTGAACGACTTCATCATGGCGCGCTTCTGCTCGTCCGTGGCTCCCTTGTACAACGTCTTGAAGAAGTCGTTCACGCTCTCCTTCTCGTGGTCGTCCTCGTCCTCGAGCACCTTGTCCCAGTTCTTGGCGCCCGTGCGGGACGACGAGGGTGCCGCGGCAGGGGCGGGGGCAGGCGCCGCGATCTTAGCGGGCGCCGCAGCGGCGGGCGCATCGGCGGCGCGGCGGAGGGTGCCCCATTTGACGGACTCGCGCTTGCGGAGGCTGAGCTCGATCTTGTTGGGCGTGACGGTGAACTTGCTCTGGGCGGGGTCGATCTGGCTGTAGAGGGGGATTTCGTACCACGGCTCGTGGCCGGGGATGTGGCTCAGCCGTACCTTGCGCGGTCGTCAGTAAGAATTGATGTCCCTGGGAAAGGGAAGGGACAAGCGGAACATACCAGGTCGTCTGCGAATTCGGCGCGGAACTCGACCTTGGGCACGCCCTTGACGAAGACGGACACGGAAACGCTGGTGCTGCTCTGGAAGAAGTCGACGCGCACTTCCTTCGGCTTCTCCGCCTGCTGCGCCGCCGCCTGGGCGGCCTGCTCCTTCTCGGCGACTGCCTCACGGACGAGCTCGTCCTCGTCCTCGTCCTCCTTGCGCTCGACGGGCGCCAGCGCGACCGTCAGCCGGGCGCCGTCGCCGTCTTCGGGGATCTTCTCCAGCGCAGCGAGGACCTGAGCGCGCAGGGCGGCGGCAGTGTTCCAAATGGCCCCAAACTTCTTCTCGGTCATGGTGGCATGGCCGCTCTTGGCCGTGACGGCGCGAATCTCGGCGAGGTGGGCCTCACGACTGGGGCGCCAGCGAACGGCAGGGCCGGGGGCAGGAACGAGGGCAGCCGCGTCGCGCATGGAGACGCCCTCGGCCAGCTTCATGGACCAGAGGGCACATGCGTCTGCGTCGGCGACGCGGCCGAGGCGGAAGAGGGCGACGGCACGACGGTACTGGGCGTCGATCATGAGGGGGCGGGAGCCGCGGGAAGCGGCGGACAGGTAGGCGGCCTCGGCGTCGTGGAGGGCGGGCTTGTACGAGGCCAAGGCGATGTGGCACTTGGAGCGGGCAAGGAGCCATGCTGGGGAGGAAGAGGACGCGAGGGCTGTGTTGAGCTTGGGGAGGGCAGCGGCGTAGTCCTTCGCCTCGACGAGGGCGAGGCCTGCCTGGCCCGCGGTGGTCGACATGATGGCGGTGTTGTTGTGGTCGTTGGTGTTTGTCGGAGGAGGAGATGTCGGAGGAGTGATCGCAGCTGAGAAAAAGTGGTGAAATCGATCAAGGTGACAGTTTGCAGTTACCCACGGTAGTCAGCTTGGAAGCTTTGTTCGTCGTTGTTGTTTGAGGGAAGGATGGCTAAGACTGGAGACGGTTCTGGAAGCTATGGCGGGGCAGCTTTATTCTGCCGCCCCGTCCCAGCTCCTTCCCTGGCTGCCTGCCACTAGTTAGCACCTTCACCGCCTTTGATCCTCATCTCGGTCAACCTGTTACTGCATCTAAAGAGAGGTCGGGAGAGGTCCTTCAATCAGAATACATAGCCAAGACCTGGAAACTACTCCCAGGTCCCCATCCCATTAGTATTAATATTTCTACATAAATATGTGTCCCGTTACGGCATCAACATCAAGTCATCTCCACCTTCTCAATCCTCCGACTGCAGGTCAACCACCTCTCCAGGGTACTTCCTCGCGAACAAGCCAAGGGCCTTGATGGGGAAGACGAACTTGTAGTTCGGGTACGTGATCATGCAGCTCTTGTTGAAGACGCCTTCGATCGATTCGGCAAACCACTCGCCGTTGGCCTGCTGCCGGCTCATGATGAACCGGATCGCCTTCTTGATGGGGCCGACGTCCGGGTAGTCCGCCTCCATCAGAGCGAGCGCCGCCCAAGCAGTTTGCACCACAAGAGACCCGCTGGGGTGCTCAACCCACTTCATCGTCTCACAAGCCTGCTTCTGTTAGCCATACCCATGCTTCAGGGGTCACGTTCCCGTCACTCACCTTGTAGCTCTCCGACCAGCCACCATCGAACCTTTGTTTGCCGACGAGGAAGTCGCAGCCCTTCTTCGCGTGGGAGCTGGTCTCGTACACGTCGCCGATGTTGGCCAGGCTCTCCAGCGCGAACATGGCGGCATACGTGAAGCAGATGCCCCAGCTGCCGTACCATCCGCCCTCGGCTGTTTGGTTCGACTTGATCCACTTCACCGCCCGGTCGCAGAACACCTGGATGTCCTTGGACCTGTACTCTGGCCAGTGCTCTCGGAAGAGCGAGAGGGCCGTCAGGCAGGCCGTCGTGCATTCGGGGTAGTCGTACTCCACCATGATGTTGCCGAACACCTCGGCCGCATTCAGGTATTCCATGTACTTGCCGCCTCGCCTGTTTTCGTACGTGCCCGCGCCGCCCGTGTCGTTCTGGAAGAGCAGGATCGAGTCGATCGCGTCGAAGATGCGCTGGTCATCCAGCAGCTGCGGATAGCCCTCCCTCTTCTGCAGCATGATGACGGACTTGATACATTCGGAGACGCAGTCGCTCACAATGTAGCCCTGGTCACGGTTGCTGAAAGGCCAGCCGCCCTTGCGGTGCTGCCGGTAGCACTTGTCCTGGTCCTTGCAGTTCTCCCGGATCTGCTGTCGGTCGAGGAAGCCGAGCGCCTTGTTGAGCATAGGCCGCCACTTCTCGTCCTGCTCAAGACCTGCTGCGATCACGGCCTGGATGGTGAAAGCCGTGTCCCAGGACTGCACGCCGTTGGTGCCGTTGCACAGCATGCCCTCGGCGTTCATCCAGAGGGCGTCGTGGAGGCGCTCGGTGTGTCGGCGGACACTGTACGCACCGGGCCCGTCGCGAATGTAGCACACGATTTCGTTCATGGGGTTGCTGACAGGTGCGAGACCGGCATAGTCCGTGTTCGCGTCCTCCATGTCGACAAGCTCGCTGGTCCAGGCCTCGGCCCGCTCTTTGATCGAGTTTGGCTTGAGATACGGCTCCCACACATTGACGAGGAACCAGTTGGCTGTGTTGAGCACCCAGGTCTTCGGATGGTAGTTGTCGGTCGGCGCAATGTCGTTGCGATGGGTCTTCCAGTTGATCGAGGCGTGCTGTTGAACGAACAACTCCTTCTTCAGCTCCCTGATCAAGTCGGTTTCCTCGCAGCTCCATCGCCTCGAGTAGATGTATGACATGGGCAGGTAGACCTGGCGGATGTGGATCCACCACCTCCAGGGCGCAATGGGCACCCAGTCGGGTAGCAGCCACAGCTCGGGCGGAACGGGATTCACAAGATCCCAGCTGGCGACGCCCAGCACGGCGAGCCACCACTTGGCCCAGTGCGGGCTGCTCGTGGCACCTCCAAGCTCGTGGAGCCGGGCCCTCGCCTTGACCATGACCGGGTCCTCAGCATCCACTCCCAGGATCCTCAACGCGGTGTAACTCAAGGTGCATCCGAAAGCTGTGCTCTCACCCTCCGTGTGCAGTCCCCATCCACCGAGTTTCGGGTGCGCGCGCGCAAAGAGGTAGTTCTTGATCTCGGTGGCGTGATAGGTCGAGATGGGCGTCTTGGTGACGTACCAGGTGATGACGATGCCGGGGAGCAAGAACATGGGGCCGCCATACTCGCAGCCCCATTCGCCGGGGTCGAGCTGCAACTTTGAGTAGAAGGTCAAACCGTTCTCGGCGGCGTCGAGGGGGTTTTCGGGGTTCGGGAGGTCGGGGAGGCCCTGGCAGAGGATGGTCAGTTGATGGAACCCCCCCAGTCACCGCTTTGGAAGGAAGTTTGAATTACCAGAGGGAGACCCAAGTAGTACTTGTCGGCATAGGTCTGAGGCCATTCTTTAACGGCCTCGTCATCCTCCAGGTAGACCCAGCGATGGCGTCCGTCTTCGTCGTTCAGCCTCCACCTGGAAACATCGGTCTTTTCCAGGATCTTAGGCCTCTTCGGCCATGCTTGCTCCGCAATGGCTTCGGCAACTCGCTTGCGGGAGAGCAGCGGCTTCTCTTCAGACGCATGGGCTGAGCCGTTGGTCGAGCCGTTCAGCGAGCCGTTGCTCAGCGAGCCATTCTTCAGCGAGCCGTTCTTCAACGCGCCGTTCAGCGAGCCTTGTTTCGAGGATCCGTTCATGGCGAGATAGGGGTGCTCGAAGGCGGGTAGTGCAGAAGCGAACGTCGTGCGTTGCAGTGAAACACGCAATATTTAGGGTGGTAGTCTCGGACTTTTCTACCAGCCCGATGCCTGCCGCTGAGGGGTTCCGCGGGACGCGGGACGTAAATGGAAGACCTGGGGCGATGGAAATTTGGTGTCACATGCCGTCCCTGGCCCTTGACCGTTGGACGTCGTCACCTCGTCCGACTTTTGGCAGAGTCAGTTGAATGGGTCGGCTTGTTGCAAGAGAAATATGACTGGTCAATCGAGCAATGCCCCCCTGGCCCCCACACCTCTAATTTCCTAGCGGCAGGAGCTCCCGGGCACCGTGCTAAGTTACTTGACACGGTATGTTCCTGCAGTACCAATCCTCCATCTCACCTTCCATCACCATACCCTAGACCTGGGCACCTTACCTACCTTACCTAGGTACCTACCTCACCCTACCCTCGATGCTGACATGCAGCTGACAAGCTGAGCGCCGATGTCAAGCTGTGCTGCCTGGCCCTCCTGTGCTGCGGACTCAACTGCTTCAACGTCACGCCAACCATTCAAGAGGAGATCACATGGGGCAATGCCAACCATGGCGTTCCACGCGAATTCCACTGCTACACCCCACGAGCTATCCAGCCAACGTCAAGGCACACTGACCTCGGATCAGGCTAATCATGACCACCAGCTGTCCGATGTTGTTTTCATCCCCGAACTGGATCCTGGCCAGGATAGAGCAACCTCTGTTGTCGCTCGGATAGGAGAAATCCTGGGCGCGGTTCAGGAAGACCTCTTCAACGACCGCCTGCTCTCGATTCCCTATCGAAGTCGTCGGTCGGTCCAGCGGCCGGATGACGCCCGCTCTGACTTTGTGCTTCGATTTCCTGGGAAGACACTGCAGGAGGCCAACAAGTTTGGTAACGGCTCGCAATATCAGCTGACCAACGTGGGAGGGTGGCTGACGCGTAAGCTTCCAGCTCGGGTGATGAGGATTCTGGGGCTGTCCCACGGAGCCCTGATTGCCGGCACGATACTGACCAAACGGTGTGTCCTATCTTTTGCTTGCGTGTGCTGCCGCGCCTCTTAAACTAGACCAGGAATATCTTCTACCAGGACATCGAGCTTTTTGGAAGCCAGGCTGTCGTGGACCAGCTAGTGGATGACTTGGCCTACACTCTCAGGCTTGGCAGAAATGACCTCAACATTGTTGGTTGTGTCGCTTTCACGCTCTTCGAATGATGAAGCTCATCCTGGCCAGGTTGCTGCTGGCAAGGGATTGATCTCAGGACCCATCACGATCAATCTAAGAACGGACGTCCAGATCGACGCCTCTTCCGGTACAAGTGTACGCTGAAGGCTGATTGCAGAACATGACATCGTTCTGACTTCCTAGGGCGTTCTCATACCATTTGTTAAAGATATACTCAGCATCGACTTCGCGTCGTCTCGGTGGACACTCGTTGTCGAAAAAGAAGCCACCTTTCGGTCACTGGCAGTTACCCGATACTGGGACAAGTCAAGGGCGGGGCGTGGGATATTGGTCACGGTAGCGTGAGCACTCTGAATCTTTGGAGCAGCTTCTTAATGTTCATTACCAGGGCAAAGGGTACCCCGATCTGGTGACCAGATCGTTCCTCCACGCGGTACAAACGATGAAACCCGAGATGCCAATATATGCGCTTGTCGACTTCGACCCGGATGGCCTGCGAATCTTGCGGTGCTACAAGCATGGTTCTCAAAGTCTCAGTCACGAAGTTGGCATCGACCTGCCCCGACTGCAATGGCTCGGGATCAGGAGTATCGATCTCGGGACTGACGGTCAACAGAGCTACGATGTCATGGGTGAAGTGGTTGAGGATGTAGTGCAAGAAATTGCAGCCTCAAATCACAAGTCTTTGACGACACGTTTGTCAACCCGAGACAGAAGGTATGGACAAAAGCTTCTTGCCTCCATCGACGAGAATAGTGAAGATGTGGATGAGGTGGAGTACCGACGGGAGCTGCAGATCATGCTCTACCTCGGCGTCAAGGCTGAAATTCAAGCTATCGACGACATGGGGGATGTGACGGACTGGCTGGATACAAAGTTGATAATGGCTGCCGGTGAGGGACTCTAGTGCGGCGCAACTCGTACAAATCCGTCATGTCGACAACATGCCCATTCTCGGTCAGTGATCGAATTGTGCGTTCGCACGATCTCGTGTGCTGCTCAAGGTGCCGATTCCAGGGATGAAAGTGGAAGACTTTAAAATACTAATAAGTACCATCATAACTATTTGAGTTATGCAAAGGTGACTGTCTCTCTTAAACTCTCATTATCACCTTTCGCAAAGTTGCAGCAAGTTGACGAATCCTCGGCGAGCTCGGTGAGGCCAAATTTACCCCGCCACGACCCCGCCTTCACCGAGCACACCGGAAACCACTTCACCCCTCCGCACGGACCACATTAATTTTTCGAAGCCTCTCTCACACTCAAACTCATCACATCGCAGCGCAACAGCGGCCGGCCGTCCGTCTCATCTCACCTCTCCCCGAGAACACCACACAAACCGCAAAGATGGCTCCCAATCTCACAGAAGACGAGATCGACGACCTCATCTACTTCGCCCGTGCCGGCGAGCAGGCTGATCTCGCTGAGGCCCTGACGACCCTTTCCGCGCGCGAATCCGTCTCCCCCGCTGCCATCCTCACCGCGGCCCGCGACGAGAGCAAAGCAACGTGTCTGCACATGGCGGCCGGAAACGGCAACCTGGGTGCGTCCAAGCCCTCTAACTGCACAGACCAAAGTCAATCATGACAACTGACACGGGCGCAGAAACCGTCAACGCCCTCCTGGCGCACTTCACACCCCTCCCCGCCGACGAGCGCAAGGCGGCCCTCGACCAGACCAACGAGTTCGCCAACACGGCACTGCACTGGGCGTGTCTGCGCGGCCACCTGCCTGTCGTGAAGGCGCTTCTCGAGGCCGGCGCCAGCCCCGCGGCGACGAACGACAAGGACGAGATCCCCCTCGACTGCGCGCTGTTCGCGGAGAAGCAGGACGTCGTGGACCACTTCATGTCGCTGTCCAGGGCCCTGGAGGGGGACAACGGCGAGGGCGGACTGAGCGCAGGTGTCGGCAGCGTTGAGGTCGAGGTCGAGGAGACCAAGGAGGACGCGGGGAAGAGCTCATGAGGTCCGGAGGAAGCGATCGCATTTACAGGAAGGATATATCTGCTCTAGAGTGTGTCCTGCCAACCAAACCAATACAGTAAAAGAGTAAAACCATGGTCTTCTGACCCCAAGTCTCCATGACATGCCCGGACGAGTCCTGGATAGGTCTCCCTCCAGCGCCAATGCCAAGTCTGAAAATCGTTCTATGTGTATGTCGTCGTTAAGAACCCGAGCCCCCTTGGATATCATCATGCCGATCCGCCAGCCATCATCTCACGGCAAGTCTTCAAACGTTCAGCCGCCTCTTGCAGCAGCTCAGCATGCGACTCCTCGAAACTCGCCTGCAGCAGTCGTAACAAATCAGGCAGCCCGTCCCCAAGCCCCCGCGCCGTCTCTTCCGTGAGCTCACGCAGACTCGCAACACGGGTCAAATACGTTGCAGTGCTCACATACTGGACTTGCTGCGGTGGCCGTGCCTGCCCGCCATCCAAAGCCCGGACAAGCGACCAAATGCCCAGTACAGCATAGTACAGTGACCAAGGGCGATGCGGATCCGTCTCGGTACAGCATGAGTACCACGCCTCCTGGATCGGCGGGTATCCCGACCCCCTACGCGCGCCACCCACCAACACCCGGTGCAACAGCTTGAAGGCATGCAGCACAGCATGCCGGGTGCCTGCTTTGCTAGCCCAGATCCTCATGCGCGCCACAGCGTTGCTGTAGTCGCGCGTCGAGATCTTGCGGTTGACGAGTCGTTTCGCGCCTGCAAACACCTGGCAGCTGACAATGTCAACGTGAAGCGTGATGTGGGCGAAATGGTAGAGAACAGCAGGCGACTGAATAGGTCCGTTGGCGCTGCCGTGGCTCTCGCCTGGGTTGGGGTCAGCTGAGCCCACGTCCGCGTCGTAGCTCTCTTTCCACACGTCGAAGGCTTTCAGAATTGTCCTTCGCCACGTTTCATGCTCGGGAGGGCGGGTTGGCCGGTCAAGCCACTTGATCTGATTGTCGCGATGAGAGAGATGCCAGCCGACGCTGAGAAGGCCGCACATGATGATCATGCGGCCGAAAGAATGCGTCTTGACTGGGTTGCAGTGAAGAGCAGATTTGAGGCCTTCTAAGAAAGAGATTTGCTTGATGCCGTACATGCGCCATGTACTATCGACGCTTCGGAAACTTTCGGGATTCGGGGCCGCCCAGAGGCTGTCATCGCAAGGAAGGGGCAGACGGATCTCATCGGGAGCCATGTCGGCGAGATGGCCAAACATGGTGGCGTGGGTGATGTCCATCATGAAGGCCCCGAAGACAACACGATGCATAGACTGTGTTTCGGCCCACCGAACCCACCATGTCCGTGAATCGAGCGAGCCATCATTCTCGTTCGAAGGCGGTGCTTCCTCTGGCGGCGACTCGCTACCAGCCTTCCCAATAAGAGGGCTGCCGCGGCGCAGAAGAGTCAGCGTTGCCGAGTGATAGATGTGCGCTCGCTCATGAAACTTTCGGAACGAGTACAGTGTCTCGTAAAACTCGAGCAACAAGAGTGCTTGCGCTACCCACAACGCGACAGGCGGGGTAGCGTCCTCGGCGGTCACGATTTCCCACCGAACGCTTGAGATGATGACATCCGCGAAACCTCCATATTCGGCATACGTGCTCGTCGAGTCACGGGCACGCAGGGAAGCAGCACCCAGTGCAAGCATGACCATGACCAAGAAGATGGGGCATCGGTTGCACGAGAAGGTCGGTTGATGAACAATGGGCATCCGAGGAGACACATCAGTCCAATACGCGTGCAGACAATGTCGCATCATGTCAAGGCTCAGGCTAGGGACATCGCCACCGCTTTCTTGAACGATTCGCGTGATCGAGGCCTCATACTTGGGTTGCTTGCTTCGGAAAAGTCGGAACCAAGACAAAATTTCCTCTCGTCGGTGATCGGTCAAAAGATCATCGTTGTCTTGGCGAGGAGGAGTGGGATCCGGCTGCGAACGGCTCGCGAGCGACTCGTAATCATAGTGGATGTTGTTGTTGAAGGTCGATTCTAGGCCCCCCTCGAGGAATGGGATGTTGGCAACAGCATTGAGTTCGTTGTAACCAGCTTGGGCGTCAAAGAGCCACATAGCGAAGTTTTCCGACAATTGTCCATCAGCCTGGAAACCACTGTCAAACGGTAGCATGGTTGATGGTTCAGTCGCCATAGACACGGCCTCACGCCCATAGTATGCCGTCTTCGATCCCATGCTCAGGTCCAGTCCGTTCATTGGGGCCTGCGACTGAGGCCATGTCGAGGGTTGCGCCAATCTTGGCGGGGGCTCCGAGTCCGGGGTCAACAGAATGGCAGCATCATGAGGTCCGCCCGAGGTGTGTGGTGGGTATTGTGGTCGCGAAGTTGTGCCGGCGCTGCTGAGTGTGCTTGAATCCGGTGCACCGGATGTGGTGAGCTCGGGATGCGACGACTTGAAGCTGAAGGTGCGGTTTCGTGGCATATACGAGGAGGTAAAGTGGCGCTTCTTGTGTCGGGCGAGGAGGTCGGCGCGAACGAACTTTTGGTCGCAGCCGGGTTCTTCGCAGCGGAAGATTTCCTTGGGCGCATCTACAAGAACGAGTCAATCAATCGATGCTCGGAAGGTTTGACGTCCGGCGCAACGGAAGCGACGAAGGACACAGGCAACGGAGTCTCACGGTTCAACTGATGTCGGTGAAGATGTTCGGCTCTCGAGTACAGCTTGTCGCAGCCAGGAAATGTACAACTGAACTTCTTCGCAGCGCCCTTGCGACTGGCGCGCCGGTAGACGGGCGTTCCCTGTTCATTTGAGCCATCGGCTGGAGTTGGTGATGATTCGGTTGTTGGCGAGGGCCCTGGATGGCCGTGAGCGGACGGCGCGCCGCCCGACTGGGGTTGGTGGGTCGCCATGACCAGCGCCCTAGTCACGCATTTTCGCTTGATTGCCGTCGATGTCGTCGTGAGGTCAAAAGTATCGCGAGGTCGAAGGCGAATGCGGCTGTTGCTTGCCGTAACCGAGGTGTGAGGAGGATCTTTGGCGAGGTTGGGGGTCAACAAACAGGGCAAAGTAAGGTATGGCCAGGCCGGTAGTGGAGGGAAAGATGAGGAAAGAATGGGGAGCTCGCAGGTTGGTCCTGTCACAGGCAAGAGGAAGGAAGGTCAGGGCAAGCACGAGTGGGAACGCGGGGTCCCGGGCAAGCGTGGGCTTGCCTCGCAGGCCAAAGCGCCTGGGCAAGTGCAAGTGCGCCCCCCCAGGCCCCGGTTTCTCCTTCCTTTCCCCCCAAACGTCCCCCAACTCGCCTCCCCCGAAATTCCACTGACCCCACGCTTAAAACGCCTTACAGATGCCCACACATCTCATTGGCTCTGTTAAATGCACCAAATGCACCAGGCGCGACCCCCCATGTCCGGCCCGTTTTCCTTATCTCCACTCGGCGGGCGTTGCAGCGGCCCGGGGTGGGGGAACAGAGGTACAAGCACAACAAAGTCGTCATCTCCTTTTGAAAGGACTCGAGTAATCATCCCACGTGCAAGAGGTCCCGCTCGATCGCGACATTTTCGAGGTGGACTCGTCAGTGAGCCAAGAATCTCCGCAATCGGCATGGCAGATGGGCCCTGGCCGAGTGCCGGATTTCGGTACGACAGGCCGGATCATTGGAAAGACGGGCCAGACCAGCTTCCCCTGGTTGACTCGGTCCACAACTGTGGCCGATTGACGGATGTTGCACTCGGCGTGAGTCCCGGCCCAATACCCCATCGTGCAGTGTGATTATCTTCATCGCCAATAGCAAACATCGCATATTCTTGCCCGGCCGTGATTGTTCAACGTCTCTCCACTTGCTTGGATGTCTTTTTCTTCGTCTTCTTCATCTCCTCCACCACCTTGACTCCAGACGCTCCCCATAACCGACTGGCCGCGACCGCCTCCCTCTCGATCTTCTTCCAGTCTCCGGTGTAATTCCTTGCTAACGGCCCGACGAGCGGCAGAAGTACTGCATCCATTGAACAGTTTGCACCATGCCCCGGTCCAGTCCAGATTTCTCCGTCGTTGGTCCGCGCCGCGAAACCGCCATTTCCAGCCAAGACCTGTTCGATCACGTCAGGCACCGCCTGGAATTCCAAGACCTTGACCAGATCCACGACCACAATTCTCTTCGATAGCGTGAAACCGATCGCCTGCAGCCCAACAGCCAATTGTCTTGGTCTTGCTGTGCAGATACACAGCGTTGTGAACTCCTTAGCCAGGTCTGCCAGTACCTCCTCAATCTTGGTCTTCATCTTGCCCACCGGCACCTCAAACCTCTGATCCCGATCGTATCCATATTCACGGGGCTGTGTGTTTGTGGCGCTGCCCATGACAGCAATGTACTTGGCTGCTCGGTATCCAATGGCCGGAAGACCTTTGGGCATGACGGAGACGAAAAGCATTGGATAACCGGTGTAGCTTTGTGGATGGATGCGGTAGTCGAACAATAAGATCGCGATGTTTTCGCGATCCCAACATGCGGCTAGTTTGGCATTCTCGTCAGAGCGATCTTGGATCTTGCTCAGTTCGGCCGCGGTGAAGAGCTGGGGTCCGTGCATTGTTGACATTCGAAGGTCATGATATATGGTGTCTTGAAAATGATCTTATCCGATGATACACTTTCTCAGTTTAAAGCTGGGGGGGGGGGGGGNCAGAAGCTTCTCGGGGGGCTATTAAATTTGAGGTCAGTCCCATCTCGCGGCTATGGTATGACTCGAAAATACCCTCGTATTGATCTTGGTCCCAATACGAATCTCCGGCGGACTTCCGCCTCAGCCTCAGCCCTTCGCTTTCTTCGAGCCGGGTGACTCATAACGGTTCTCATCCTACTTGCCCGCTGACTATGCCAATTCAATCCAGCCAAAAGCCCAGACACGCTGCTGCGATGCAGAATTTTGAAGACTTCAGCATTCGCTGATGTCTGCCCAGTCTCGACATCACGGATCAGACTGGTGTGCAACATGAACGCATGCCGCCTCGGGTGTCTGGCTCAACGCCGACACCACGCTCTGGGGGATTTTCCAGCGGAATTGTAGGCTTGGTTTACTGCATTTCAAAACCCATCTGTGTTGATCTAGGTTCGTTTTCAAGAACCGCGTCGTCCGTGGACCAAGCTTGTGGTGGGGGTTTCCCGACCTTGACTCACTGTCTTTTTCATAAATGGGAGAGACACCCAGCTCCTCTCTCTCGTCACCCGGCGGATAGTAACCCACCAACAAAATGTTTCCCGAGTGCAATAGATGACTCTGTCTTCCGACACGATCAAAGCGCAAAGGATTGTGACTGCTGATGCGGACAGCAACTGTGCGGAGCACCTTGTTGCCGGCAAGCATAGTCGACATTGCAATAAGCATCTCAGGCCATGTTGGTACCGCATTGGTGCCAGCGATGCCCACGTCAATGTCTGCGTGAAATGAGAACTGGAGAGTTGTCAAATTCTTTACGAAGTCCATGTCGTCAGGCTTCAACTGGCTGAAAATGTGGTGTGTGGTGAATTGTCCATCGATCAGACTCAAATGGCGGAGCTTGGGAAGACACAGAAGACGGCCAATTGCCATTTCATAGTTGTTTTGAAACATTGTTGACTCTTCGACCACCTGCTGTAAAGTAGGAGCCTGTCGTAATCCGGACAAAGGTGGCAAGGAAAGTTCATCGTACCGGGTTGGACCCGGGTCGCCTCTAATGTCCAACCAGAGTTCGTCGTCGTGGAAAACGAATGGTTCTATTATCTCCAAAAATTCGAGATTCTGAAACTTGGCCTCGAGCAATGAACGCACCAGGGCTTTGTGGAGCCATATTTTCGCGGGAAAATCCGTAAATTCCAGTTTCAGTTTCGTGATGCCGGGCAGAGCGTCGAGAAGAGGCGACAGCAGCGCAGGGCTCAGCTGATCCCCGCAGAACTTGAAAGAGCTTATTTGGGGAGAGACGGTAAGTACGGGCGCTGCGTCCAGCAAGGACCTAATCAACGCGTCCACACCACTATCGCCCTCGCTGAGAAAGCAGTTGACTGTTTCTGAGCACAGCTCGAAGACCTCCAAACCGATACAGAGCTGACTGTCTTCATGCAAGGGAAGGTATGACCTGAAAATGCGCGTAACAATCGAGATGTAATTCAAGACTGCCTTCCGCATGATCTCCAAGAACACGCTGTTGTCGTTCTGGTTACCCTTCATGTATTCAAGCCCCCACACAGCGCTTGAATCCCCTACGATCTGGAGTTCGAGGCCTTTGACCAGACGTCGACGTTGATGTTTTCCCAGGGTGGCTTCAAGTTGCGTTGCATCCTCTTCGTGCTTAGATGTGATCGTGCCGAAGAGGCTCTGCTCGATGACGTCCTGCCATCGACGAGAGATAGCGGCGAGGGGAGCAAGAGGCGGCTCACAGAAGGAAGCAATGTGGAAGAGAATCTCCGTTGGTAGTTCCTCCATTGTCTCGCACGTGGTCGTTGATCGGGCCTGGGGAATGAATCGGTTGAAGAGCGCAAGGTGTCAATAGAAGTGCTGATTTCGGTGAGAACGGGTAGTGATGTTAATCGTGGTGAAAGAAAGGGGGGTTTCGTAAATCTCGCCGAAGTCTTGGATGGCCTGGGAAGGGAAGGTTTGGAACACCTGGTACTGAGGGAGCGAGTGTTCAGCTTGATGCGGATTGGTCCCCGTTGTATATGTAAGGCAGGCGAGGTACCTAGCCAGGAGGGGGGACGGGTAGACTGAGCCAATCGGCTGATTTGGTCAATCGCGTCCCCTTTGGCTCAATCGAATGGGCGCGCAGCACAAGCGCAGCACGGCTGCCGCTGTGGCCTTTTTCGTGCCGACCGTATCAATAATATTGAGCATGCAATACTGAACACTAAAGTAAAAGCCACAGGTACCTCCTACCTAAGTAAGAATATCACGAAAACATGTAAGGCGCCTGGCACTGGCTCTAAGTTCTGGGGCAACGGTCTAGAACTTGCTGGCGGGCACCAAAGCAGCACGTTGACCAGGTCAAGAAATAGGATACTTCCCGTGATCGAAACCCTTAATGCAGATAAATATGTGAAGCACTCGCCGTGTATGGAGCGCAGCATCTGTGCCAAAACATCTCATTATAGCAGAAAGCGCCTCGTTTTCTTATTGGTGCTTGTAACAGGTGTAGTAGGCACGATGGACTGTCTTGACTTCATCGAACTCGGGTAGACGTTAGGACCTCAATCTACAGCATTCTGGCTCCATCTTTGTGAAAAGCGCGGGGCTGAGATGTGACGGTACGCACCGTAGTGAATTGCTTCGCCAGTCCAGAAACAGACTTGTGGAAAGGGGCGCGGAACTGAGAACAGTATCGGCGGCGACAGAGAGGCTCTACGATGCACTTCTAGGTGGCTTGGTTTACACTTCCGTACTTTCAGGGCAGCTGGCACACCTAGCACTGCACATCCAATGGTTCAAGCTTGTGAATGTAATAGCCTGTTACAGACGAGCCTTTTCGGCTGCTGACGCTGCCTGCTGTATGCCCTCGTTCTGCGTCTTCGATATCCACTCCTCAACAACCCGGGCCAAGCCCTCCACCTCCGCCCTGGTGTTGGCTGCATGGAGACAGACCCTGACCCTCTCACTGCCCTTGGGCACTGTTGGGGCCACAATGGGGCGGATGACGAAGCCTCGTTCCTGACAGTAGTGGGCCAAGCTGCGTGGGTGCGAAGTCAGCAACGGGATGATGGGGGAACTAGGCAGTCCCGCGTCTATCCGGACGAGCGGCTGCGGGGTCTGGTCTCGCGAGCATATCGACACGAAGAGCCCGTGGGTGTAGCTGATCAGGTCTCGCAAATGAATCCTCAGAGCATCGGCCCGTTCCGTGGCCAGGAAGTCGTACGTGACCCTGATGCCTGCGAGACTCGCCGGGGACATGGCCGTGGTGTAGATCAGTGTGCGCGCGTAATTGACGAGGTACTCCCGAACAACCGGTGCGCAGAGAACCATGGCTAAAATACCCGAACCCGTTAGCGTCAGGTCCCGGCGGCCGCCGGCGTCGGCACTGGATTGACTTACCCCCTGAAGCCCCCATAGCCTTCCCAAACGTGTGCAGGCGCGCAAACACGTCGTCCTCCAGGCCGAGCTCGCAGACCAGGCCGCGGCCCTGCCGGCCGAACAAGCCCGTGGAGTGCGCCTCGTCGACGATGAGCCGACCATTGCCGCTGGGGAGGTGCTGCTTGATGCAGTCGGCAATCTCCCTTAGCGGCGCAACGTCGCCGTCCATGCTGTACACTGCCTCCACGGCCACGAAGACATTCTTGGTCCCTTCTCTGACCTGTCTGCCGCTCTCACCGCGTGTCAGTGTCCCCAGGATCTCGCTCAGGCTTTGCCGCTCTGATGAGGGTCTCTCGAGGGTGCCTGGCAGCCCCGGCGCGACGGTGTTGTGCTTGAAGGGCAGTCGTTGCGCCGCCCGGCTCATCCTCATGCCATCGTGAGCGCTGGCGTGGACGAGTTCGTCGTAGACAATAAAGTCGCCGGGTTGCGGGACGCAGCTGAACAGGCCGACGTTGGCGTCAAAGCCCGAGTTGAACAGCAGCCCCGCGGACGCATTGTGGAAGGCCGCCACATCCTGCTCCAGGGCTTCGGCGAAGGTCGAATTGCCGTCAAGAAGTCGAGAGCCGCTGGAACCCAGGATCGAACTTTGAGGATTGGACGCTATTTGCTGCTCGAGAAGAGATATGTATGCCCTTTGAACTTCTGGGGCGACCGAGAGTGAGAGGTATGAGTTGGAGGAGAAGTCGACGCTTGTGGAGGGGAATGTGCTCAGGCGGCGCAGCTGGGACCGTGATTTCCTGTCCTGCAATCGAAGCTCGAGAGCCTTTTCCAGGCTTGAAGGCAGCGAGGGCATGTTGACGACGGTCCAGCGAGCTGGAGAGTGACTCAACGCAGATGCTCGACATGTGAAGCTGGGATCGAGGCGCACATATACGTTACCTGTGCCTCGCTGTCTGGAAGGTACATAGGTACCTCCGGAGGTACCTGAGCTAGCGGCTTCAGCTGTTGAGGGAATTGCTGAGGTAAGGCGAGTGAGCGACTCGCCGCCAGGCGCATTAGCGGCTACAGAAGGTTTGAGGGCCCCCTGTGAGTCGTCGCACCGCCACGGCTCAACGAACGCACTTAAGACCTCCTCACCCCAACGTGCGGACGAGCTAGTCCCCTGATATTGTCAAAATCACGACACATTTCCTTGCGACTTGCTCAATTGACACTTCTCTGCAAGGCATTGACGTGTGGAGATGGCTCCACTGTCTGGTCTGCTTTGGCGGCACCTCCGCGTCCACCAGGTGTACGGCGCGAACACGGATGTTGGCAAAACCATCTTCACAACGATTCTATGCAATGCCACGTCCAAGTTCTACAATCGTGAGCTCACGGCATATCTGAAGCCCGTATCTACAGGGCCAGCCAATGAAGCGGACAGTTCGTGTATGTTGCAATTCAGCATCCTGATCTTGACCTCTTCTGACTCAATTTCAGAAGTTCTCTAGCCAGCCCCCCAGCGAGCTGGCCTAATGATTCCAGGCACATCGAGAGCTTCGCCCCTTCAGCAGCTGCGGAAACTCTGGTTCAATACGGAATTCCCTGCAGCCCCCACACCGCAGCTCGTCTATCTGGCCAGGTACTGCAATCGCATGCTCTGTTCTGACCTCCTCTAATGAGCTCGGCCTGACATTGACAGGACATCCCTTCAGATGACTCTCTCCGGCGCGCGATCCACGAGCATGCCCTCAAGCGCGCCGCGTTGGGTCCTGGATGGCTATTCCTCGAGACGGCCGGCGGTGTGCATTCCCCAGGCCCAACAGGAACACCCCAGGTCGACCTTTACGCGCCCCTCCGACTTCCCACTGTCCTCGTTGGCGATGCCAAGCTCGGGGGTATCTCCCAGACCATCGCCGCCTACGAGTCCCTGAAGATACGTGGCCTGGATGTTGAGGCGGTGCTTCTGTTCCAAAACTCGACCTACGAAAACCATGTGTACCTGAGAGATTACTTTCAAGAGCACGCAGGCATCCCTGTCGAGACAGTCTCCACGCCCCCAGACCGTCACGAGGATCCCAGATCGGATCACAGTGCCTTATCGGCCTACTACGAGCAAGAGAGCTCCGGAGAGACTGTTCGCGGCGTTCTGGATACCCTGGATCGCCGGGGAAAGAGCCGCATCGCCCGTCTTGAAGGCATGACTCAGAGTGCTAGCAAGAACATTTGGTACCCATTCACACAGCAGAAGCTTCTCACACCCGATCGCATCTCCGTCATCGATTCAGCGCACGGCGATTTCTTCCAGGTCCTCTCCACTGCTGCTTCGTCTCCCGCGAGCGAAAAAACCTTGCTGCAGCCGGCGTTCGATGGGTCCGCTTCCTGGTGGACGCAGGGCCTCGGCCACGGTAACCCTCGGCTCACGCTCGCCGCCGCGTACGCCGCCGGCCGTTACGGACATGTCATGTTCGCTGAGGCCATCCATGAGCCTGCCCTCGCTCTTGCCGAGAAGCTGCTGCAGGGCATGGGCAACCCACGCTTGACACGCGTGTTCTACACGGACAATGGAAGTACCGGCTGCGAAGTCGCCGTCAAGATGGCCCTCCGCGCGGCGAGGGTGCGGTACGGCTGGGCCGCGAACGAAAAGATGGAGATTCTCGGCCTGAAGGGGAGCTACCACGGTGACACCATTGGCACCATGGACTGTTCAGAGCCGAGTGTCTTCAACGAAAAGGTCGAATGGTACCAAGGCAAGGGTTTCTGGTTTGACTACCCTAGCATCTGGTGCCGTGATGGCCGTTGGGTGGTCGACACGCCGGAAGCGCTTCAGAAAGACCTCGGCCCTGGGGCGGAGTTTGAATCCCTTGGCGATGTGTTTGACCTGAAGAGCAGGGCTCGGACGCAAGCCTATGAGTCGTACAAGGCCTACTTCCGCACCACTCTGGAACGGCTCAGTAAGGAAGGCGGGCGCAAATTCGGTGCGTTGATGCTTGAGCCGGTTGTTCTCGGTGCAGGTGGCATGATCCTGGTGTAAGTCGTAGTACCCTCGTCTGTCATTACATCTACTAACATACTTCAAGTGACCCCCTTTACCAAAAGGCTCTGGTCGACACGGTGCGGTCGTCTGCTCATCTGTTCGGCTCTGCCTCCACGTCAACAACAGACCAGCTCGACTGGGAGGGTCTTCCCGTCATCTTCGACGAAGTCTTTACCGGCCTCTACCGACTGGGGCGATTCAGCTCCTCTTCTCTGCTCGAGACTCCCGCTGATATATCCGTCCATGCCAAACTACTGACTGGTGGGCTCCTGCCCCTATCTACGACCCTGGCATCCGAGTCGATTTTCAACGCCTTTGCAAGCGACGACAAGAGTGATGCGCTTCTGCACGGACACAGTTACACAGCCCACGCAGTGGGGTGCCAAGTCGCTCTGGAGTCTCTGGAGCAGATGCAAGGAATGGAGAAGACCGGCGCCTGGGACTGGGCAAAGAGCAAGGAGGGTCAACAGAAGGAGCACAGTACGGTCGGTTCTGGCTTTAAAAGCCTGACCTGGTCCGTGTGGTCAGACGAGTTCATCGACGGCCTCTCAAAACAGACTGACCGAGTGGCGGGTGCTTGGGCTCTGGGGAGCGTCCTCACCATCAGCATGCGAAGTGCTGACGGAGTCGGCTACACGAGCAAGGCTGCTGCAAGACTTCAAGCGTGCCTTCGCGACGGAAAGGGCGACTGGGACGTCCACACTCGGGTCCTGGGCAATGTCCTGTATGTCATGACCGGTCAGACGACCGGGAGGCAAACTGTACGTGAGATGGAGGGCTTGATCCAGAGGGCGTTGAATTCGCAAACCAGTAGCTAGTCTCTGTAGAGGCTGATCTGGTTATGGTCCAGCAGCCAAGAAGCCAGAAGAATCCAAAGTCGTTACGACTCTCAAGGTGCAGTTCCTCCTATGGGACCGTCGAAGGTAGCGCGATAGCGCAAGATGAAGAGAAACGTGCTGTCTCTGCTAGAACGCTCGTCCAGAATCTGGTCCGCGGCCACTGCACCGTCCGTACCAGTCGCCGAACATTGTCAAGCGAACCACGCCAAACAACGACGTGGCATGAGCCCGTATCCTATCACGGATATCACTCATGTTGCACGTGAAGACTTCGAGTATCAATATTGCTCCAATTCCTACGGGCCTATAACCATTCTGATGACTTGCTCCGCGCACAATGATACGTGAGGCTAGGCATGTGCAAACCCCAGTCCAGTTCCAATAAGACCCCCAAGTCGTGCCTGAGAAGCTCACGTATCCGTCTGGCCCCTTCAACTGGCCCCTAAACTAATCGCACCGGGCAAAATTCCACGGCTGCAACCAGCAACCCTTTTCAGCGCCCGAGCCTCATCGGCCACGGCTTCGTACGTGGTTCCAATGGCCTGCTGCCAATTCAAGCACCGCGCCTCTGAATTCCCATTAAAGGCTATTCAGCAGCGTCGAGATGTAGACGGCATTCGTTCCATGCGTTCCGCGGAATGCAGCTAAAAGTTCAGGTGAGATACGCCAGCCCGTCGCGAGCTTACCACTCTTCGTGGCAAAGGTGGTGAGAACCCAGCAACTTTGATCCTTGTGAGAGTCATAGAAGGCTTTCACGAGATTTCTCTCTCGACGCGAGAGGGAATAATTGGGCACCCAAATCATGCTTTTTGCTTTGAACTCTGCAGAGATAACATTCCGGAAAGGGTTCAGCTGTGCGACGATCGACGAACGAACTTGAAGTCTGGCATCCTGGATCTTCGGCATTGTAGACACTGCTTCCACCAGAGCAGTGAGGAATTCGGGCCAGCTTGGGACAAACTCAAGCTCGATTTCTAGCCTCCTGATGTTCGGACCGATGCTTAAAACGGTGTCGTTGGCTGGTTGCTGAAAGATAGTGGTTGAAAGGGTATGACCCCCCAAGAGTATGATGGTATCAAGCGTCGGAAGATGCAGTATACGTTGAACTCCTCTACTGTATTGATCGAGCTCAGGCGGGCCATCGTTGTGGTCAGCTGTGGCTGCGTTGTCCGGCTGGTAAAAAGTTCCGTCCGTGCGATGAATGATGAGAGACTTCAAGGATCGAAGTTCGGATTCTAGCAACGCTTGACCTATTGCATTGTATTTGATCGAGTTCGAAAGTAACGGGTGGCGTTGGCTGCTGAGGAGATCTCTGGATTTGATGTCGACAGATTTGAGATTCGGCATGGATCTCAGGCAGGTGGGCAGTATGGCCGACCCTTGATGATCACCAACAAAATCGAGATGCTCGATCTGCTTCGCTGACTTCAAAGCCATATCGCAGTTCTCAAGGAGCTTGACTGGTAAGATAAGGCCACCTTTCGAGATGGTGAAAGAATTGGCCCAGCTGAAGGGTATCAGCTTCAGTGATCGGCAATGTGGCAATGACTGGAGTTGATGGTCGAAAATCAGTCCGAGAACACTCATGTCCCCAGCCTTGGCAAAACGCTTGCCTCCTTCCTGGGGGGCCAGATAGATGTCATGGACGCCGAACTCGTAGGAAAGAGCTCTGACCGCGTTACGGCGGCCATCTCGAACAAAGATGGGATCGAACTTGTTATAGATGGCGCGATCTTTCTGGACGCTGAGGAAGATCTCGCGGAAGGTTGCTGTCTCGATAATGGTCTGCCAGTGACGTGAGACGGTTGCGAACGGGGCTAGGGGCGGATCAAGATTCGAGACGATGAGATGAAGGATCTCGTTGGGAAGTTTCTCCATTGTGTCCTCTTCGAAAGAGTCCTATCGCGATGAATTTTGGTCGAAAGGCGAGGGGTAACTGCCGATGAGAGGTTCGGTGAACTGCGATAAAGAGGTTGGGAGAATGCTGTCAAGGGGAGGAAGGTATCCGTCTTGAGCTGGCAGAGGGCAAGCTTTGAGACTACTCAATGGAACTAGGGGGGAAAGGTTGACGAGGGCAAAGTGAGAGACGACTTCGAGAGATGTCAAGCCGTCAGGATGAGAGGGCTCCAACGTTTGGTTTTTTTTTTTGGGTTTTTTTTAACCCTAGGTCGTTCGAGCTGGTACCTGCCTGCGACGAAATTTGCGTATGGGAGAGATCACCGGTAATTGTTGCCGAGGGCAGGAGCGACGGCGAATTTCATTGTCACCCGAGGCAGGAGCAACCTCGAGTAGGTGCCTACCTGAGGTGTGAATAGCCTTGAGTCAATAGCGCTCGTGGGACCTGCCGACCTTGAAGAAGTACCCAGGGCCCTGTTCTTTGCCATTAACATTGAGACTTGTAGTTGGATTCTCATGTTCGATTTCGTCTTGCGGCGAGCTGCCTCCACCAAGCGTGACAAAAAAGGCAAGTTGCCCAGTTCGTTTGAGACCCACAGCGGAAAGGTCTCGGAGCTCGCAGACAAGTATCACAACTCAAGTGTGAGAGACGGCTAGTCTTATTTGGCAATGTCTGAGATGGTCCATGAGAAGTTCATGTAGTATTTAGCATTAAAGACACAGTACTCTATAGTGTATAATATTCCCAACTCCGGCCAGATGCATATTAATGTTCGCGAACGGGTAACTACAGCTTCGGGTTGGAGCGGGCGCGGATACGCGCGCCAAACATGAAGAAGATGAGGGGCAGCGGGATCAGTGCCGCGGAGAGGAAGCCGAGGAGACTGTTGCCCCAGCCGAGGCCGAGGGCGTTGTACATCTCCAGGCCGCCGAGGGGGAGAAGAGCCCCCGCGAGCGAACGGAGGACGGCGAGGGCGGCGGTGACGGAGGCGGCGTAGCGGGGGAAGGTGTCGAGGAGGTAGTTCTGGACGCACATCTGAAAAGCTGTTAGTGGTTATCGGGGTACGGATAGTTGGAGGTCGGGACGTACCATGACGCCCATGAGGCCGGCGGCGAAGATGACGACGCCGATCATGGGGACGATGAAGTGGACTTGCTTCTCTGTTGTCCAGCCGTAGATGAAGAGGCCAATGGGGAGGACGACGGCGCAGGGCATGACGAGGGCAGGAGTCAGACGGATCTCGGGCGTGAGCTCGCCCCCTGAGGCCTGGCGACGCTTAACCAGCATGTCGGTTAGGGCGCCGAAGGTGACGACGCCGATCATCATGCCGATACCGGCGGGGAGGAAGGTCAGGCCAACAGTGCCCTCATCGAAGCCGTACTGGTCGCGGTAGACGAAGGAGAAGGTGGTGATGAGAAGATAGAGAATGCCATAGACGATGGCGACGTAGAAGGCCATGAGGGTGACGATGGGGACGAGGAGTAGCAGCTTGACGGGGCGGACGATGGCGAACTTGAACTTGTCTTGGACGCTCTGGCCGGTCTCGAGTTTGCTGTGGAGGTCGTTGTTGCCGGTCTCCTTGCGCAGCTGCTTGGCCTTGTTTTCGAGGAGGATAGGAGCGTAAGTCTCCTTCATGAGGAAGAAAGAGGGCGGGATGCAGATGCCACCCTATGGCTGTTAGCAATGCAAAAGACTTCGAAGCGGTGATACGCACCACAATGCAGACAAGCCAGTAGACCCATCGCCAGCTGGCACCCTTGATGAGGTAGCCACCGGCCACGGGGCCGATGCAAGGGCCCAACAGGGGGCCAAGTGCCCATGCTGACATGGCGCGGCCGCGCATCTCGACGGGCATGATATCGGCGATGCTACCGCTGCCGATGGTGATGGGGACAGAGCCGGCAAGACCCATGAGGAAGCGGAAAGCCAGCATCATGTCCATGTTTTGAGAAAGAGCGGTGCCGACGGAGAATAGTACGAAGAAGATGTTGCCCCAGATGTAAAGAGGTCGACGACCCCACATCTCGCTGACAGGGGCGACGATGAGGGGGCCGAAGGCAAAACCGAGAATGTATACAGAGACGACAAAGGTGGCAGTGATGGATGAAGTTTCGCCAAACTCCACCATTATGGCGGGGATACCAGGGGCAAACATTGAAGAGCCCTAGACGGGTGTCAGCAAGGGGTTTTATTGATCAGATGGGAACTCGGCTTAGTGATGTCTTACAAGTGGTCTGTTCGGGTTAGCAGAGGATATCAAATCGAGGCACGAGATGGATAACTCACGTAACAAAGGTCAGCAGAGAGATGAGGCCAATGTTAAGCCACTTCTGCTTATTAGACCAGTTCATGGGGTTCTTAGCGTCATCGGGACCATCCCAGTCAACGGCGTTGGGGTCGTTTTCCGGCTCAGGCTCATTGTTGAGGGTCTTCTCATTTGTAGTCAAGGAGGCTGATTCTGGCTCGGGATTTGTCGTCAGCTTCTGAGCAGAGGTGGGTCGGCTGAGACCCCTTTCGACATCGACCTCTGTCGTGTTTGTTGCTGGTCGTTGGTCCGCCATGGTGAGAAGAGAAGATGACGTCGAGTCGGTGATCAAGTATGGGTTTGATCCGGGGACAACTCCAAGAAAATTAACAAAAAAAAGGTGTCAGGGCCGGGATCTGGATAGCACCATCGTCAAAGCGAGCAGCAAGAAAAGTGTTCTCTTCATCGCGAAACGAGGGATGCCCGTTGACCTATATCTAGGTCGAGGTTTATGCAGGCGCCTCTCGGAACGAAACTCTTGGGCGTGCCGAGCATAAAGTTGTGCAGTGTGGGGAGCTCGCAAGTGACGGCGATTGGCTCACCGCTCACGAGACCCTGTAGCGTTTGATTAGGTAAAGGGATCTGTCTCGGTCTCGCTTTCGGGGATCTACAGTGGCCCGTTTGGCGTCAAATCAATCCCACAGTCATCCAACCATAAGCTCATGCGAAATGCCCGAGGCACGAGGGTCGCATTCGGGTCCGAGTCACTCGCGTGGCAGAGTGGCATGGCAAGCGTGTCCTCGCCTGTCAGTGTCGGAATAGCCTCGGGCCCGCCCGCGTCAGGGCCCAGGCTGAGTCGTCAGAGCCGCCTCAAGACGGAATGTCAAAGTTCTGGAATGATTCCGTCCTCTGGGCAGATGGCTTATCTGATGCGTCTGACATATCTGGAGGTCAGAGAAGGCAAGGTACTTGCAAGCGCTGATGTCTGACCGAGCCCCACTAAGATGGCCCGGCCGTCCCCGCAGTCCATGACATTAGTTCGACCCCTTTTGCACTGCAGTTGTTGGCTTTCCATTCTCTTTTCGCAGTGCAGTGCTTTTCATCCAAAGAAGGCACCTCGGCGAGCAGACGTCTACAGGCATATTCTGTGGCTCCAACTGAAGCCCCTAGAACCCAGCCCTTTTAATCCTGTATTCCCTTCCCCCTGTTGCTGTGTAGGTAGGTAGGTAAGGTACCTTTTGATGTGGCTTAGCACCGTGGCAGACGGAAATAATGTGTTCAGTCACGCGCAGCAAGGCATAAGCAATGGCGGCAAGGCACCGCCAAAGCGTCAGCTGGCTCGTCATCGAGAAACGCAGCACATCCTCCATGAGGCTCTGTCGGAACCGGCACAGTTGGCGGTCCCCGTTCAAGACAAGGCTGCCAAATAGTACGCGCTGACTGGTCCGGGTCCACCCCCGTACTCAGCCACAGCTGAACAGCCGCATATGCAGTGTAATCCCCCCCCAAGTACAGGGCTCCATTGGTGCTGTCAGCACACGATGGTCCCGTCCTTTTGGCCGCAGCCTTATCCCTCCCTGGTGAATAAGAACACGGGCGTCCCATTCCGCCCCGAGGCTCCATTTTCGCGACTCCAGCTTCGTGGCGACCCCAATCTGCGCCGTGAACCCAGCATCGTCAATTCCATCATGTCACAAAAGCCATCGCTGAAGCGCGCGGCCACTATTTCCCGCAAATACCACTTCATCAGACCCGAATTGGATAGGAACACCTATGACCATGGGGATGCATACGAAGATCGGAGCAAATGGCGCGAAACGTGGGCGACGAACATGGCCAGTCCGTACGTCTTCAACTGCCGGAGAGACTGAAGCCTTTCAGTCGGCCAGTGCTGGCCTTTACTAATCCGGTCCAGAGGTCCCTATCTTTCTCACGTGAGGTCAATATCCAGTGAGAACCACCAATGGCCGCATCTGCGCTGGCTGGCCGACTTCATGAATATTGGCACGGTTCCGCAACGGTGGAAGCCGAACGAAACGGGCGACAGATACAACCCCTCTGCCAAAGAGAGTGAGTCAAACCTGGGACTCCGGTGCTGAGATGGACCCGCCACCCCACGGCCCGACTCTGACGGCTCGATACAGAAGACGACTTCAACCAGCGGGCCAAACGGACCAACGTTTGCCTGCTTGAGTACCCTGTTGACACTGAGGAAAACACCAAATGCAAACCCCCCAAATGCACGCCGTACAAGGACGGCGCTCAGCTTCAGTCGGGATTGGACGGCTTAAAGCCGGACCAGGATGTAGCCCTGCGCCTTTTCGTAGTGGAAGATCTCTCAAGAGACGTCATTGAAAGCCTTGGCTTCAAGTTTGATGTCGAGCCAGAGTTCTTCCGCGAGCACCTGTACGCCCATGCTTGGCATAATGTTCGCGATCCTTGGAAGGATGCTACACCCCTCGAGGTTGACATCGAACAGCGACGCTGGCTCCAGATCCGGTTCCCCAGAGCGCGGTACTTCGAGACGAGTCAAAGTTATGACAAAAGAGCGAGGAAAGAGGAAGGAGACTTCAACGTCCTGCGTCGTGCCGACGATGACGAGAATAAGGAGTCCAAGTGGGATCTTCGGGGGGCTCTGACGTCTCTGATGCGGTCAAAGGCATCACTCTGGATGGATAGGGGGGAGCCCTCGGATGGAACAGTTACAGGTTGGTCCAGGAATGACTTGAATTTGCGTCCCTGACTAACAGCGTCGCCGCAGCCATACTTCTTCTTGACCCTACCATTCAAGAAGGACATGCTCTGTGGAAAGGCTACAGAAACTGGGGAAAGCCCCCTTCAGTAGGCGCCAACCCACCTCCTGAGGGCCCCAACCAGAAGTCGCTCTTCGATGATTTCATCCACTGGGCGCAAAGGCCCGAGTGCTTCCCACAGCCTCCAAAGGGCACCAGCCCGTCCCGATTACATGTGCCGATGGCCGCCCTCCTCCACCTTGTCGCCTCCGAGTGGCTCCTCGTCATCGACTACATCAAAGCACGGCTGAACATCATCGACTGGGAGCTCGCCTACCCCGACGCCTTCGTCCAAAACCCCAACGACATCGACGGCCGCATGCGCAAGCTCCACGCCTGGCGTCGCTTCATCCCCGTCTTTCGCGAGATGCTCTCCGAGATGCTCCTCCGTGTCTTCCACACCTCGGCGCACATCGACACCATGCGCGGCGGCGACTTTGACACCCGCGCCTGGCTTGACCACCAGCCCGGCGCCGAAAATCACATCCGCCACCTCCTCCCAGACGTCGTCCTGCAGCCATACAAGCGCGACTTTGCCCTTGCCCTCGGCGCCATGGAGGAGTTCCAGAAGCGGCTCGAGCGGCTGACCCAACTGGCGGTGCAGACCTCCATTGTCGACGACTCGCGCCGCAGCATGGCTGACAACCGAAACCTGCACCGCCTGACGTGGTTGGCCACTCTGTTCCTACCGCTGGGTTTCATCGCGACGTTCTTGTCGATGACGCCGGACGTAGCCGAGCTGGCGAACACGATGCGCGTGTGGGCAGCCGTCGCCGTGCCGAGCGCTGTCATCACACTGGGTGTGGTGTTCACGCTGAGTTTTCCCAAGGCGGAGAAGAAGATGAGGGACTTTCCTTGGGTTGGGAAATGGAGGCCCTTCAAAGAGGATGGGGATGGGAAAGCAAGATGATCGTGATATAATGATGGCAATAGTTGAATATCTCGAACATGGCATCTGGTCATTCATTGCAGCTATTCGTGGTTCCCAAGTTGTGTGCACTTGGCCGTGTGTCAGGGCATTCGCATGATGCGGGAGCACGAGACTCTTCACAGAATGCTTTCTAGCAATACAACCATGGGTCATATAGCAAGTACCCCAGGAACCAAGTTGCCCAGCATCAAGACAGAAGTATTGTTCTTAGTCGGCAGTATTCAACACTCTGGGACAACATCTTGCCAGACTTAATGTTACGTTGTAATCAGACACCCACCTAGGGAGGGCATTCAAAAATGATGCCTACTTGGCCCTGTCGGGCTTGGCACGCCGAAGTGAGAACGGCTTGGTGATGAGAAGATGTATTCTCCACCGCACTGACCACACTTAGTCTTGAACATACAAGTATGTTCAAGTCGCACCCGGACCCAGACAAGCAAAGCACCCCAGGCTAGTCGAGGTGGGAATCGAACCCACATTCACTAGCAGCTTGAGGCAGCTGCCAGATATGTAACAGTCAACCAACTGACCCATTACACCAACTCGACTAGCCTTGTTGACGAGGCAATGAGGACAGCTTCTTAAGTAGGTTCTGTCTGGGCAAGTGTGGTTGCCGGGCAGTGGGGTCAGGAGTTGTTGCCGTGCCTTCCCTTCTGTCCCGATTAAGGCACCTCACTCCTCAACCTTCACAACGGCAAGAGCGGGTAATAACATCTACTTGCAACTCCTGCATCGCACCTTTGGAAAGTTGTAAAATCCTCTTCCAGAACATTGAATCTCTAGCAGTCATCCGTGTAAGACCTGTGGAATATAGATCGCCTTGTCTTGGATCACAACTAACGTTTTGAAGGTTGAAAACGCCTACAACTACAACACAGCCACTTCATCCCTGCAAAAGACCTCCAAGATGGGCCGCCACAAGAGCAAGACCGACAAGAACATCAGCCAGAAGGCATCGGGAAAACAGTCGATCAGTATGGGACTGAAGTTCGGCAATATCAACCCTGGAAACGCCTCTGGCCCGGCCACCGTCGACCCTGACGATCTGGCCTACCAGTTTCAAGGCAAGATGAGGCTTCAGCCGTTTGAGGAGGAATCGATCAATTTCGGCCAGTACGACTTTCGGGCCAAGCTGGGAAACAACGGTGTGAACCCCGCGCCCCCCCCTGGAAGACGCTTCTGGGAGTTCGGCGCTCCATTCACCTTCAAGAAGATGCGTCCAAGAGATGGAATGCAGTACATCGACCCTATTGGTATCGAGAACGCATTTTCCGGCGGTCGAAGCCATGAGCATTCAGCTAGCGCGTTCAAGCTAAGCGCTGTGGTCGACAATGAGTTGTACACGTTCGAATACATCGACAAAAAGATGGCAGAGATCATCAATCAGATGATCAAGCACGTCTCCATGTACGACCCCAAGCGTCCTATCCACTGGATCAAGTACACCATCGACAAGGTCCCGGTCCTGAGCCGTCCGAACCTGGACCCCTACATTACCTTCGAGCTCACGGTCCGCCTCGTCAAGGCGCGTCAGACCTGGCTCCTCAAGAACCAGTCCGGCCAGGCGGCTTGCCAGACCGCTCTGGCCGTGGACCACTTCCTTGTGGAGATGGGACGACCTCGCGGCTTCTTCCAGACTGTCTTCCCGGACTACGGCAGTCTGATCGATGGCCTGGATGCCGAGAAGAAGGTGCTGGGAACTGTTGGGGAGGACGGGGTCCTCGTCACTCTTGACGAGGCCCCCGCTCCTGCCGACTATACCTGGGCCTCCGACGGCGAGGAAGACGACGGCGGGGAGAGCGACGCCGGACGCGACAAGGAGACCGGAGACGCCGGCGACAGCGATGACGAGGATATGGGAGGCGGAATGGAGGTCGAGATGGAGTACGACGAGGGCATGTACGATGAGGACCTTAACGACGTCGACGAGGTCAAGAATGCTTGGTGAAGGATGACAGGGGTGGCTCAAACGAGGGATTGCTTGAGCTTCTCTCTAATCAACGGAGTCACTGGTGACTGGGGCTAAGGACACCTGCGTGGACGATAAAGACATGGAAACCTGATCGCCAGCGTCTAAATGATGTATTGAATGTCCTCCCTAATTTGCCCATCAGAGAGCAGAGAACGTCGTGGCTGAAGATTCCGTTGGCGTGTTAGCCTGTCTAAAATTTCTCAGAAACCGACTGACAGACTTCGCACAGCGAGAGATGGGATTCTCCTGCTAGAGCTCCTTCTCGATCATATCAAGGCGAAATTCGACACGTGCCCGAGCAAGCCTAATGCTCAACTCGGTGGCCATTGCGCCATCAGGAGCGAACTCACCCTGCCACCAAACCTGTGACTGGACCTCGCAACGCAACCATTCAATAGTGCGTGCCGAGATCTGAAACTTGCGGGGGAGGAGGGGGATTGATGTAGTCGTCAATCATGAGCGGAGATGGGGATGGCGCGGGTCATCGCGACGAATTGCTCGGACCACACACAAGTCGATGGAACTAGGCTGAGTACTCTTTGCTCCAGACGATGGAGGTTGCTTTCATGACCCAGCAGAGATGCTCCCATTTCCTCTGGCGACTGGAGATGAGGTCCTATCCACGACAACAGGAGGGCAGATGAATCCTAGCCTGGGTCGCATCTGGTTGAGCTCTTCAGGGTTTCGGGTATAGGCTCTCCCTCGTCTACGTCCTCTTTGACATTGCTGCAGCCATTGATCTCGTAAAGTGTCGGTCCACTCCAATTCTCCCATGTCGTGATTCTAAATCGTGATCGGATATCTCAATCAATTGTATTTCCACTGAAAATCGTTCTCTTCATAGTTGTTTTCGCCGTTCGGTTCTCTCCAGAAGTGCAACTGGCACTCTCGTAGATGGGTATTTAGTAGGGGTTGGCTTGTAAGCGTTGCTTGACCTCTTTACTGAGCCTGCATGCTCGTCTCTTGAGCTGGGTTTCCCTAGCTGGATCTTTGTCGCTCATGATGCTTGGTTATTAATAGCCTTCTTTTTATTTTTCATCATTGCGTTCGCATGCTCCGAGTTGCTGAGTCCAAGCAGCCCTAGTCACTGGGGGAAAGCACGCTGTCCGCGATGCCAGCCCAGACCGCCGCTACGAACCTATTTAATCAAGCCAAAGGCTTTTTGGCATCGGCAAATTCGTTTCGCGAAAGTGCTCAGCCTGTCTTGTGGCAAGTTGTGGTTCCGTAGTTCAGGTTTCGAGTCTCAATTCGGATCATCTCCTGACACTCATGGCAGATGCTGTGGGTCTGACTCTTGAACCCCCAACTCACAGTGTCATTCTGGTGTCTCAAGGTAGGGCTTGCTTGACATGCAAGCTGAGAGATGGCAGCCGAATGCTCTCTTTTCCTTCTCACTTACATTCGTTCCCAGGTCTTCAGTGTCAATTACTCCACCGGCAAAAGGGTTTTGACCCCATCCATGGTTTCATTTGACCCTATCTATGGTTTCGTTTCCATCTTTGATGCCATCCCGGCGAGAGAGCTTTTGATGTTTGAAACCATAACGCCATCAACCAGATGCTGGAAAGCCCCGATGGCGTATGCGTGTTGATCCTGCCGTTTAAGTCCCCGTATGTTTGACTGAGGGCGGCATATTCTGACTTATGGACCAGTGCTTTGGATTTCCATGGAGTTTCTGTGAAGATTGCCGATTATTGCTTGTTTATGACCATTGAAGGCTACACGTAACCGAGTATCAGAGCCAAAGGCACAGCCGCGCGGTCGTGAATTTAGACTCAAGAGGAGAGACAGAGCTCCTCTTACACTTCACTTGATTTACCCACCATCTTCTCGGATAGCCTTTGAAATCGATCACGGTCACGTACTCATTCATAAGTACCTTGAGATCTACGATCGACATGCCGCTGACGCAAACATTCCATTACAACCACCTCCAACTCTATCAAACTCTATCATGCCCACCATATGGCCCCCTATTCCACGTATCATTGATCGGCAGCCACCCTGGTGGCGGCGGCTCCTTCACGGGCGTATTAGCGCCCCCGCGCGACGACATGGTCGCGAGCCCATGCTCCTCCCACGGCTCCTCGGCAACCATGGTGCCGTGCTGCCCCTTCTTCGCTCTCGTGACAGCCGTGCCGATGGTCTGCGGCGCCCCGGGATCAGGTCTCGAACTCTTCCCTCCGGTCCCGCTCGAACCCCCCATCCGCGCCGGGAGCAGCCGCCGCAGGACGGGCACGCAGCCGCAGATGATGCCGAGGTTGACCTCGACGGCGGTCCACATCCACAGCGCGAAGCCGTCCCAGGTGACGTCGTAGGTGTGGACGGTGACGTAGTTGGTCCAGTAGGTGCGCATGACGCCTGCGACGATGACGACGACGCCGAAGCCGAAGAGGACCATGAGGCCGATGCGCTGGTAGACGGGAAGGCGCAACTGCCAGAGGGTGGGCATCGGAAGGATGGTGACCATGAGGTCGGTGATGACCGTGCTGATTGTCTGGCCGGCGAGAGGCGGCCACTCGGAAATGCAGCTATCGGCGGAAGAGGGAGAAAGGTGCCAGTAGTGGGCGGCGGGGCTGCGGATGGATCAGTCAGAGGTTCGAGCAGCGGAGAAGAGGGACACCCACATGCATTGTGTCCAGAGGACGATGAGGAAGATCCAGATGAGGGCGAAGACAAGGTAGATCGTAGCCCATGTAAGCTGGCGAAAGGTGGATCCAAGAGGTGCAATGCGTAGATAGCTAGCTAACATAGATAGCTTGGTGAAGCCCGAGGCGAAGAGGAAGATGGTCTGGCCGGCGATGGATATCTAACGATATGACGTTAGCAATGTCTGGGGTCGGACATGACGATGAAAGCCCGTACCTGGCGGCCTTGCTGCATCTGGGCTGGCGTCAAGTCCCAGACGTGCAGGTTCCAACCGTAGAACTGGGTCGCCAAGATGACACAAACAGTGACTCCCGAGGCGAAAACCTATGCATGACGGTCAGCCAAATTCGGAGGATTGACATGTGATTGTGGGAAGCCAGGGGCGTCTTACCGCACCACAAACCATCAACCAGTCGTCCCACCAACTCTTTCGAATGATGCATAACCTGACGTAGAGACGCAACGCCAAGCATATCAGGGCAATGGGCAAAATGGTCAGCTCGACAATCATCAATGCCGGCCCTCTGTTCTCGGGGTCCACGAAGTTGGGCTCCGGCCACGAGGCGGTCACCTCGGGCGGTGGGAACCTGCCCATCGTCGTGGTTTGCGTTGGTGATCTGGCGGCTTCAGGTTCGGAGTGAATGGTATCGGAAGGCTCGGACGGGGCCGCTCGGCTTCGACGCCTGAGGTCGCGGACGGCGCAACCGGTCGTCTTCGGCGTAGCCTGGGCAGGGGTCGGACGATGGATGGAGGAGCAAATCGGTCATCCACGCGGGGGAGAAAGTGGAAAGGAAAGTGATGGGGCGGGGGACGGGTCCATCTTATCGAAAGAACAAACACGCGACTCCATCGTGCCACCTGAAATCTCCCGCATGATGACCCGTCACCGAAGACTACTGCACTTGACGCTCCCAGTGGCGTCGCAGGACGGCGAGGTCCAGGCCGCGAGCCTCGGTGGTTTGGACGGATCTGTACGATGTCCGGGCAATGGCGGCATAAAGGCTGTGTGTATTACTTGAGCATTGCCCATGTGGAGAAGCCAAGTCTCCGGTCTAGAGTGCGCCGGCCCCTGCGCTAAGAGGGAGCCTTCCCGTATTGCGTTTCGCGGCATGGGGATGTGTGCCTCGTGGCGGCGGGCTAGGAGCCGTGCCTGGGTCGGCTCATGTCCCCGGGTGATGCTGTGTCGGCGTTCGGGGTCGCGAGGTCACACCACTCACCAGGCCGGACGGCGAGAGTGAGACGTCGTGTTTTACGGGATGGCTTCAGCACCGAGGGCCGCTGGAGGCGACAACCTTCAGGCCAGTGATCGCTAGTCGAGGGCTAACTTTCCACGAATTTCGATATTCCCGACGCACACCAAAGTTAGCGTGACGGAACATGTGGAGAACCCACGCGATGTTCGAGTTGAATGGCGAATGAAGGACGAAGAGACGTGGCCCAGACGCCCAGCCGCCCTGCAACCAACCGATCACGCTCGTCACAAGATGGCAAGGGTTCCAAAACACAACACTCACAGGGCACCCCTTTTTGGGCCCAGTCTACCTGTCCTTGATGTATGTCAGAAAGGTAGGTTGGTCGGACGGGAAGACGGGTAAAGAGACGCCAAGCCGCCGGACTGCAAGCGACAAGACCCCAATGCAGGTGGTCTCGGAGGGCTCAGCCACGTGTGGTGGGCCGAGATGCATCCGGTGAAAATTTCTTGCTTCATGCTGGCACACTGGGCAGCTTCTTGAACGCTCGGCACTGGCGCTCGGAACAGAGGTGTGAGGAGATACTGGAACGAGGGACTATTGGGACTGAAGGATGAAAGTGAATGAGATACTGAATTCTTTTGAGGAACCTAGTACCATCAGCATGGATCTTGATGCGTCGTAGATCTGTGGAGTCTCTAGATGCAAAGCCATGCCACATTGCCCAATGCCACACTGTAAGTAAAGTAGGGCAATGTGTGGGTGCCTTCAAGGGCATTTCCGTGTCAGTTCAGTGCAGTCCCCTATGAGGCCCGTGTCCGATTGGCGATGCCTGGGGGCCTGTCCGTCGAGAACTGTCATCTCCTGCTGGATGCAAGCGAAGCCCTTGTGTTTTCGACCATGTCGAACAAGCGAGTTGGACGCTGGAGCAGCCATCCCGGTGGCCCAACCATCCTCGTTGAGGGTCTTGGGTTATTAGTCGGTGGCTGCTTCGTCAGGTCGTACAAAACCGCTGGTGATGTTTCGAGGTCTCCCTCATTCTTGTGTCCTGCCCCCATCATTGCTCCATTGCCCGGAAAACAGTCACGTTCTTGACGACACAGTCGCGGGACGAGGCGCCGCATCCCAAAGCCGTCCGCGCGATGCGGTCATCCGAATGCCCTTGCATGTCCGCAATGATCCGAGCGGCCGCATTGCAGGACATTTCGTGCGGTGAAGCGGCCGTGAAGGCCGAGTGGTTGTGCTCTGCAGCCATGTATTTGGTGGGGGTGGCCACCGGCTTGACATCGGCGAATGCCTTGGACACGTAGTCGTGATGCGTGCTGGCATTGGCCAAGACCGACAAGGGATCGAGGGGCAATTGGTCGTGTGTCATGCCATGGAGAGGCGAGGAAGACGAGTTGGTCTCCGTCCTCGCCGGCGAGGGAGCGAAGGGAATGGACGGCATGTAGTGATTCGGATTGTACCACGGAATGCCGTCCTCGCAGTAACGCAGGTGTGTGTCGATCTCGTGGTTCGTGACGCCCCGTTGGGCCAGCAGGGCTCGGAGCCTCGAATTTTCTATGGCAACGTCTCGGGCAGCACGCTGCATCTCCAGAGAGGCTTCAATGCCCCGTTGTTCGTACTCTTGGACTTTCCTCTGCAGGTCCTCGACGAGTTCTTTTCGTTGGGCTCGCGAACGGCGCTGGTTCTCACGGATGCGGCTGGCGTTGGGCGAGTTGGCTGTTTGAGACTGCGCAGACTTTTGGGTCAGAATTTGAGGCGACAGGGATTGGCAGGATGGAATGGGATGGGAGGGATGGCGCCCTGTAAACTTACTCGGCCACGCTTAGTCTTCTTCGCCGGAGGCTGGACGCCTTCTGTTTCCGTGGTTGACATTATGGTGGGTGAAGGTATCGCGGATGAGGTAGAGACCCGAATGAAATGCTATGCTTGACCGCTGGTGGGATGTATGTCACTGGAAAGGTTCGCCTGGTGTTGTTGGCCCAGGTTTGGGTTGTTGATGGGGGGATCTCGACAGGCAACAGGAGCTTGGCGGTCAGTGCAATGCCGGACTTGGACTTGGAGCGTGGGGCCCTCTGCCGGGGTGGGAAAGGTCAGCTCACGAGAGTGGAGACATGTTGACTCAGCTGAAAATTGCACTACCGGGGGTGCGGCCTCCAAGGGTCCACCGCTTAAAACCATATCAAGCGACATGCACCAATCCAACGCTTCCCGACCAATATTTCCCTTCCACAGCAATCCCAGCTTCACTCATCTACACCCTATCACTGTCTCCCGCCTTCCCCTGGCCTGGTCTGGTCTGGCCTGGCCTCATGACCATCATCGACAAGCAGATGCCATGCACCTCTTATGCACCTCCTGGCTTTGCGGGGTGCGGCTGAAGCCGCACACCCGACAATCCCGCCCAGGTAGATAACAAGCCCGATGGCCCATTGTCCCTCAGCCCAACAACACTTCCAATGTATCCCTCGTGCGCCTCGCGAAGGCTCACCTTAGCACAGCAGGCAATTCCATACGTATCCCGTACACCGGTCTGCAGAGTACGGTTGAGGTCACGCACTCGGGCATCGGGCTCTCAACAGCAGAGGTGGCTGTCCGTCTTTCCCTTGCGCAAGATTGGATCAACTCTCGCGATGTCGACCCCGCAGCATCATGATGGCCGCCCCTTCTCGTTGTTTGAGTACAGCAGCCCGGTCCTTCCCCTGGACGGCAGTCATATACGCATTCTTAGGCTTCGAAGTCCTCGAGGCGACACCCCCGAGCTTCGCTACGCCAGTCCGCTCTGTTGCAGCCTGACTCACACCCCCATCGCAAGCCCATCTCCCTTCAAGGCTCTATCTTATACCTGGGGCACTGGCGACAGAACTCACTGGATAGACATCGCCGGATCAGCGCTCACTATCACGACTTCGCTTGATACCGCCCTGCGCCACATTCGATCTGATGACCAGGACGTGTTCATATGGATTGACCAGATCTGCATCAACCAAGAGGATGCCGTCGAGAAAACGTCCCAAGTCCAATTGATGAAAGAAATCTACAGCAAAGCCAAACAAGTCATTGTCTGGCTAGGGCCGTCTGCTGATGAATCGGACGAACTCATGGATTGCTGGCAAGACATTGGACAGGCGGCACGGGATCTGGACATCGAGTCATACTACACCAAGGAGAGGTTGCCTGTATTGCAAGGCATGCTGCGCAATCCGAACCCCGACGACGAAACTGGCCAACAATTCAAGGCCCTGCTCGACCGCGCTGGCCCAGTCTTTGAACCGCTTTACCGCGCCATGATCGCATGGAACAAGCGATCGTGGTTTCACCGCGTCTGGACTATCCAGGAAGTTGGTCTCTGCCCGGACGCTGTCTTTCAGTGCGGTTACAAGATCGTCGCAGTTGAGCTGGTTAGCCTGGCTTGCCACCTGTTTGACTCCAGCATCACCCTCTTCGGAGATGACATGCCGGACAAAGAAACCATGGAATTACTGTCTGCTGCTCAAGACCGCAACTCGGTGCCCATTCTAAGTTCGCGCAATCGCCGACAAAAGTTCATCCAGGGAACCGGCACTGGGGACGAGCTGTTCAACCTCTTGAGAAAATTCTTCGTCGGATGCGGCCCTGGCGTGACGCACTCTCGCGACCGGATAATCGGGCTGCTTGGCCTGGCTGTTGACTCTGATAGTCTGGGAATCGTGCCGGACTACACAGATGCCGACCCACGTCCGACCTTTATAAAGGCAGCCAGAGCCATGATCCAAAGTGGGAGACTCGAGTTGCTGTCTTACGCTCAGTTCCCGAAAGAGAAGGCCTTGGTGGGCCTTCCGACGTGGGTTCCTGACTGGCGGCCGATGCTAGCGAAGTCATTCTATCATATTCACGAAAACTCCGAAGATCATCTGTTCGCTGCATCCGGCCAGTCCACAGTAGGTCTGGTTCCTACCGAAGCAACGGGCGTTCTCGGTATCAGGGGCTACATTGTCGACACTATCGAAGAAGCTACGGCGACGTGGAATTTCTCTCACGACTACGGAGATATGCTGGGAAATATGCAAGACGGCAAGCGGCTCTTCGAGCTGGCACTAACCAAAGACGACCCCATCTATGACAATCCCCGGCGCCGAGCAGAAGCATTGTGGCGCTTACCGATCGGCGACATGTACCTGACAGCAGAGCAACGGGGCTGCCGACCTCCATCCGACGTCGAGACACATTATCACCGCCATCTAGATGTACTCAAGATTATTCTGGCTTACCCCACAGCCGGTCCTGAGGAGCACATGGCTAATCTGGCAAAGATGAGGCATTTCGAAAAAACGGCATCGTTGTACCGGAGTGCCGTGTCTTCCATGTGGGGTAAAAAACCCTTTATGACTGAGAAAGGGTTCTTGGGCATGTGCTCCAACACAGCTCTAGTGGGTGATGTTGTTGTCGTCTTCTGCGGCTCGAGGATTCCACACGTGCTTAGGCCCATCCAGGGTGGAGAACGGTTCTCGTTTGTGGGCGAGGCATACTGTGACGGTATCATGGATGGTGAAATTGTCCCACGGAGGACGGAGACGTCGTTCTGGGTGGTATGACCGGTATATGAAGTGTGTACCCTTTTGCACCGCTTTCTTTACAGCAAAGTTTCTTTGCCAATGCTTATTTTTGTATGTGGCACTCTTTCGAGCTAAACAGCAACTCAACTGGCTCTATTCTAGAAGCTACCATGTACCAGCATACATCATGTTAGACGTGTCTCGAGGACCTATGCTAGCCTTCTTTTGCCATCAGGGCGAAGCAGAACGGCCGGTACCGATGGAAAAGATCTTGATAAATGCATTGCATCGCTGTCTAAATATATCTCTAAAAGACATGTTGTCGTAAGTTCGACGACTGGACTTGTACCCCGCCGTTGCTTTTATCTCATGCACGCGAGCTTCGGTGCCAACAGAGCAGGCAAACACAGCTCAATGAAGAGAGATAAGCCTCACACAGCACCATGGCATCATCTTATCATTTTCCCAGCTTCATCGCCTTGATTGATGCTGTCGACAAGTAAGATGCCTGCTCACTCTGTACGATAGCTTGGCTGACCCCAGGCGTTTGACCAAAAGCGTCCCCCTGGACTTCGACTTCAGCACCCTTTACAAACTTTTACTCCCGCAGGATGACAGGCCGCACGGTTTCATCATCCCGGTGACTGTCTCGAAGCTTCCCTGGGCGGCCGACTTCCTTATCGACCACGACCAGCATACTGTCCGGGTCAAGGACCCCCCGCCAGGCCATGACCTCAGCACCTGGTGCAATCGAGCGTTTCAGGCCGTAGTCGACGCCGTCGTGGCGGATGCCTCCACCTTCAAGTCTGTTCATGGCAGCCACAGCGAGCCATTTCGCGTCATGGGCGCGAGGTGTCCCGTAAGCATTGAACGATTCCCAGCCCCTCTCTTCGGTATAGGGTCTCGAGGCGCCCATATGACAGGGTATGTGAGGACAGCTGCTGGCCTGAAAATTTGGGTGCCCAGAAGGAGTCGGCATCTGTTCACATACCCTGGCATGCTGGACACAACGGTCGCGGGCGGTGTCAAGGCCGACGATGAGCCCTTTGACTGCATCCTCGCCGAGGCGGGGGAGGAGGCGTCTCTGCCCACCGACTATGTGAAGGAGCATGCAAAGGCCGTGGGTGCCGTGACATACGTTCAAAAGAACGAGACCAAGGGTACCGTGTATCCAACGGTGCTGTACGTGTACGACCTGGAGATGCCAGAGACGATGGTGCCACAGCCGATGGATGACGAGGTGGAGGAATTCCTGCTCATGACAGTGGAGGAGGTCACAGAGGCGATGCTGCGGAACGAGTTCAAGTCGAACTGCGTGCCGGTCATGCTGGACTTTTACGTGCGGCACGGGATCCTGACGGCGGAGAACTCGGAGGAGTATCTAGACATTCTCACTAGACTGAGGCGACCGCTGCCAGTCGCGACCAACCCGAGGCCTGCCGTCTGACGAGGAGCACCCAACAACCAAACCAGCATGCATTTCTCAGAGGCCACAGCACATCACAATTACAAGCATCGTCAGGAAGTTGACGTCGAAGTTCGTGGTATTACACCGAGCATCAGATCGACACCCTTCGTCTATCATCTATAAACACAACCATGAATGAACGCCCGCTTTCCAATGCCACATGACCAGCCTCCAAGGCAGAGGCCTTAGTCGAGTCTCTTGCAGAGCCTGGTGTTGCCCTCAATAACCTCCCACTTCTCCGTGTTGACGGTGGCCTGGGCGTAGAAGACCATGTTGGGGTCCCACTTGTCGCGGATGCACTTAAGCTTGGCGTAGACCGAGGCACCCCAGAAGTGCTCACCAAAGTTGGGAATGAAGGGGTCGGCCTCGTTGATGTAGGCGTAGCCCTTGGGGGCAGCGGCGCGGAGGGCGCCGTCCATGCGGTTTGTCAAGACGTCCTGGAGGTCGGCCTTCATGGCGGGGCTGGCCGACTCGGGAACGAGCATAGTGGCGATGATGAAGTTGGTCGAGTTGCGCCAGCGGGGGTTCAGGGCGGCGGTCGAGTCGTGACGGCCAGGGGTGAAGAAGTGGCCGATCATGGCACCGGTGTAGGGGAGGTCCTCACGGGGGCTCTGGACGGTGCGGAAGGCCTTGACAATGTCGTCGTTGTTGGCGACGATGTCATCGTGGGTGATGCCCCAGCCGCCGCTGAGAGCGTGGAGGCCGGAGGACTCATCCTCGAAGAGCTCGTTGTAAAGCTCCCAGAGGGTGGGGTAGCCCTTGGTCATGCTCTTGAAGGGGACGCCGGCCTCGGTGAGCTCGTCGAGGAGGGGCTTCAGGATGGCGTCGAGCTCCGTCTTAGTCTTGCCGACGGCGACGAAGGGACGGGCGTGGAAGGTGAAGGGGAAGATCTCGAAGTACGTGTAGAGGCCGTTGGCGACAAGGTGGTTACCGTACTTGTGGAAGATGCGGATGCCCTCCCAGATGAGGTTCTCGTCAGTGGTCAGCTCGCTGTTGATGTCGAGAGTGCCACCAGCGGTCTGGACCTCGGCGTAGGTGCGGAAGGTCACCGAGGTGACGATGCCGTACGTCGAAGGACCGCCGCCGCGGAGAGCGAAGTACAGGTCGGCGTTGGTCTTCTCGTTGGCAACGACGAACTCGCCCTTGGCCGTGACAACCTCAAACTGCAGCGTGTTGTCGGCGGCCATACCATAGGCAGAGGTAAGAGGGCCGTGGCCACCACCGGCGATGAAGCCACCAGCGAGGCCGACAGTCTTGCACTCGCCGGTGACGACAGTCAGCTTGGGGTTCTGCTTCTGGGCGGCCTCAAGGAGGGTGACACCCATGACACCGGCGCCAATGGTGACGGCGCCGCCCTTGTAGGCGCCGGCACCGGTCCACTTGCTGTGGAACTTGATGTCCTGGAAGGAGTGGGTGTTGATGATGAGGGAGCCCCAGCCGGTGCTGCGGCCGACGAAATCGTGGCCGGTGTTGCGGATGACCAGACGGAGGTTGTTCTCACGGGCGAAGTCGATACCGGCCTTGATGTGATCCCTAGTCTTGGCCATGATCACATACACGCCGTAGAAGCCAAGCGAGCAGGAATCAGTGGGATCGTCGGTGGGCGTGCAGGTGACGTTGGTGAAGTACTTCCACAAGTTCAGAGCCTGCTGGTCGACACTGTTTCGCCTGTCAGTATCACTTGTCCTCGGACACTTCGTCTGGAATCTGCCACTCACGTCCAGAGCGAGCTCTCGTAGTTCTTGACGACCTCGGCGCACTTGGCCTCGTCGTAGGTCTTCTGGGTGCCGAGCAGGCCGTCGAAGGTGTTGTGGCATGCAGCCTCGGGGGGCACATGAACGTGCAGGTTGCCGTTGACCTTGGCGTCGAGGCTGTCCCAGGCGCTCTGCTTGGGCCAGCACGAGTCACCGGGGTAGCACTTGCAACCGTAGTCCTGGCCGTTCCAGGTACGGGGCACAAGGCCGGTGGGCTTGGTGGTGCCGGCGGACACGGACTGGGCCGCGAGGGCCACGGCGCCGACGAAAAGGGCCGAGAAGGAGACCATTGTGTTGTCTGGGGAGGATCTCTCTGAGGGAGTGTTGTCCGGTTTGTCGTGAGAGGGATGGCCTTCTGGAAACAAGACGAGAGGAATGGACGGCGGATCAGGCTGTACTTGTACTGACTGCGAGTCCTGGTTCTAGGGAGACCCTCGTCGGCATCGCCTCTGCCTGCAGTCCTTGGCCTGCTCGTCTCGTCTCGCCTCGTCTCGTGGGATCCGACCTACCGCATGGCGTGCTGCTACTGCAATCGGAGGAAGCCCAGTCCAATATTGCTCCACTTGAGGAGGGGCAGACGCAGGCTGTTGCGGCAAAAAAGACAGAGATTACGACTCGCTGTTGGCAGTCCTTCCCTCTTACCCCCGGCAGCAGGAAAAGGCACCTGTCTCGTAGCACTTGCCGGTCCAAGAAGGTTCGCTCGGCAGCGGACTGTTGCTCTTCTCCAGCAAGGGTAAGGTGGGATGCATTAATATCGACCCTCGTCGCGTGGGCTTTCAATCTCCGGCCCAGGGGTTCAAACTTCTGCCCTATGATGGCCCCTCATGGCTACTTTCTACTCCACCATAACCCCATGCTTCTCCAGTCTACCGGGATATGGGCTGTAGTGAACGGGTCCAAGGAGCTCGCCTCCGTCGCCGAGACGCCGGGAGCCCACGCTAGATGCCTCTAGAGCGACCTAGCTTTCTCCATTTGTACCCTCTGGGGAGGGGTTCGATCTGTCCGTCAGTGGGCCCTCTTGCTGTCGCATCGCCGCGAATTAATTCGACATGGGACGATGTTCGTTGCCCCCCGGGCCCGTTATCAGCATCAACAAATGAATCGGCCGGCCTGAGGAGCGCTGTCAAGGGTGCGAGGTTCTCTCTGGAGCCCGTGATGACCGGGATGCGCCTGGAGAAACCTGGATGGCGCTGGGTGAGGGGAGTTTCCAAGGTGATGAGCGGGATGACATGTGCGGCGGCGACGCGGGCTGTTGATGTTTGATCTTGAGCCTGACGGGCTGAGAAAGACTTTACTAAGGCACGGACAGCCCCGAAGTACCCCTTGGGGAAAGGGAGCGTTTTACGATTTAGGGTCCGATGTAAGCTTAACGGTATGATTGACCTGTCTGCCCCGGGGGGGCCAGACCCTAAACAAGCTTAACGGCGGCCTTAATGTCTGTTCTCGTCCGCTATCGTGTCTGCAGTGGATGAGTGGGACACGAGAAACACGGCAAGTCGGCGGGAGTGGCGCACACCCTCTCAAGCACGCACGGCCGAGGAGCTTTGTTTCTTCAATGGAACCCGACATGATTGCTGGTTCGCATGTCCCGTTCATCATATGAGAGGGTCATCACAGGTACAACAAAGTCTTCGGAAATCTCGGCCAGCCCACGTGGAGTTGGCATGCGCATTGCGCGCGCAGCATGCGGGCGATTCTTTTCGGCAGGTCAGCCGGCGACCATCAAATTACTCCTGTCTCCAGGGGTTGCGAGACAGCGCAGCTCCAGTCGAGCCAACAGCGCAGAGGATTGTCTTCCCAGTCCTTCTACCTCCTGGTCCCTTGAAGAATCCTCTTGGCACTCTTCAATGGCTCCGACTCCACCGAGGGTCAGCTTGGCGTCGCCCCAGATACACGTGGAGTTCTAGTGGGCTGAGGGATGGCGACATTCTTCAGCGTCGAGGATGGCATTGATCATTGGGATCAACATTGTAGCCATGGCGCACCGGGCACAAGAATGTCTCGGGCATGCGTTGACGGGCAGGGCAGAGTGGGTTCGATCGCGACCGGCCGGATCGTCAAGATGGGTGTATGTACTCAAGACAACCCAAAGAAGTGCACCATTCATAATGGTCTTCTAAGAGCTTCTCAGAGCTTATCAGGTCGTTTTTGCGGGTGTCTCGAAGCTGTCCTGATCGACGTTTCGCCAGGGAACATTCGAACATTCCGGCGCCCAGCAATTCTTCCCAGCCATTGCCTCTCGTTTATGCACGCGGCACAGCCGAGCGAGCACCAAGCAAGAGTGGATATCCCATGCATATGCTCGCATATCATGGACTCATCCTTCGTTGAATGTTTGCGTCTTTAGGTTTGTCGGCATGTCGGGGTTATGGCGGCCAGGCCTTTCGCCGTGCCTCGTCCATGTCCTTTCGACAGCCCGAGAAGACCCCCTGAACCTGCACCGCCCAGCTCCTCCCCTGTACGGTCCACGCCAGTAGCTCATCTGTAAGCGATTAGTCTTGCCAATAGCACGTGGAGGGGCAGGACAGCTTCAGGGCCGCTAACGGTGAGATCCGCCACTGATCTTCCATTAACCGCCGTGGCACCAGGAGCTGCACGCGAACTCGCCGGACGGCTCCACGATCGCCACCACGGCCTCTGACCAGGGCGTTCGGGGAAGCGGCATCAGCCCTTGTTTTGGTTATCCGTTGCTGATAAACCTGGGAGAGGCCTCTCCCATCCTGGACGTGGCGAAGGGCGGGAGCAAAATCGCCCTATCAACCTGATCGATAGCGCTGGCTGGCCGAGTCAGTGCCACCCATGCTGAGCTCCAGTACGCCTTGCCGGCTTCCCTTTTCGTTTTTAGGCTGTTGAATTCGGCCTGTTCAGGCTCGGCAGATTGATGTTGGGCGGTGATGATACTAAGGTCGGAGGCTACCTTCTCGAAATGGGGATATCAAGAACAACTATGAGTCTCATTTCCAAGCAACACTGTCTTGACGGCGGCCTACCACTCGGCATTCGCCACGCACGTGAGGCAGTGCTTCTCACCGGAGCTTTGAATGTGAAAAGTGACACCCGGCAAGGGAGCTCAACGTTGCAACATACGACGAAGCGAGCGGATGGGCCGACATCAGCTAATGCGCCGAAGCCTGTGCTCGCCTCGCCTCAGGTGCGCCAGATACGGGCTTCGAAGCCAATAGCCGTATTATCCCTTGCATCAGCTCAGATGCAGGCCAGAAGGGGGCTTCCACTTCCAAGCCTGTTCGTCTGACGTCCTGCAGAAAGAGCCCGCCCGGGGCCTTGTCGTGGGGTCTGGCGAGGGCTCCATTCTGCAATATCGATCCTTCAGCTATTGTCCCGCAGCACGGCAATCTCAGTCGCATGTCATGCCCAGCCTCGACATCTCGCGTGCGGCTCGTCCGGCTCTTGTCTCTTCCACGTGGCAGACCGCGGAGACTGACAGAGGCACACTCGGGTCCGCCCCCTTGGTTCATCAGGGCGGACCAAAGGCCTGTCCCATCCCACCGCCTACTTAGAGCTTCCCTCATAAAGCCTACGTTTGATGGAATAAGCTGACTGCATGTTCTCTTATCTTTACTACAGCATGCTGTAGATTACTTGAATAGAATTGAATAGGACAGGAGCAGTCACATGAAGCCTGGAATCGGTTTTCGTAACGTCCATTCACGTGAGAACACTGTGCTTGACCATCGCCAACCAAGCTGGAAGGTTGCCCAATAAATCACACGAAATTTGCGGCACTATTGGCATACTGAGCGGTTTAATGACAGGCTAGATGAGCCACCTTGAGCTGCACGGCCTCTGGAATAACTTCGTCGTCAGCTGGTAGCCTGCTGACAGGCTGGAGAGGGCGAGAGGCTGTCCCTGGTACATACGACGCCCTTACGGCCGTCCATACGGGATGCAGTGGGTTCAGAAATAGCCTACTCTCTGTTCATATCCCCCAACTCACCAGAAGTCAGGCTCTGCCGCGACCACGACGGTGTCCGTCTTATGGAATCTAGCAGGTTGGGTTCGTCCAGTCTCCGCTCCGAGTGGCCTTTTTCTTAGACATGTCACCATATCCTCGACAATTTCCCAGGCTCGTGTGCCTTAAAATTTTTTAATCGTCCAATCGAAGTTGGTATTGACAAGGACCCGAAATGGAGACTATCAGGCCGCATCGTGGGGACTGGGTATTCAAGGTCGGACGTCCTCGTCCTTGTAGCGCCCCGTCACCTGTCATAGCTCTGCAAGCCTTGTTCACTCGTCTTTCTCTTTACCATACTTTTCTGAATACTGGTTGGAGACGTAAATTGAGGTGCTGCAGCAGAACACGATTTGCCAGATCACTGCTGATGCGGCTTCAAAATTATGCTTATACAGCTTGGGGTACTCGGTCAGGTTGGTGATTGCAACGGACAACAAAAAGCTTGTTGTGTCAAAATGCGCTCTGATAATCAGGAAGGAAGCTATTGAATCATATTTGATACATAACTGGTTCGATTTCTTTCATCGAAATTCCCTGCAGAGATATGCTTCAAGCTGACACAGGCACATGTCTCCTCTTCCTGATCCTCACCGGCATCCCTCCTTTCGGATGTGGTACCAACTCTCCAGGCACTTCGGCTTGGTACGCCACATCCCCGTTGAATGATGAAGCACCCTCCTCGTACGCGGGCACAATCTCCAGATCCCGCACCGTCATGGCCAGCAACATCCGTAGCTCTGTCACGGCCAGCTCCTGCCCAACGCAAGCCCGCGGGCCCAGCTCAAATGGCCGCCACACATCCTTGACGGGCCGCAGCGGATCGCCCTCGCTCGCGAGCCAGCGCTCTGGTTTGAACGCGTTGTGCTCGGGCCAGTAGTCCGGGTGGCGGTGCATGACATATGAGCTCGAGAGGACCATGAATCCGTCAGTGGGATAGACCTTGCGGGTCTCAGGGTGGATGAGGAAGAAGTCAGGCTGGCCCTGGCGCACGGAAGAGATCACTGGGTCCAGCCTTAGAGTCTCCTTGATAACGGCTGTTGTATAGGGGAGTTGGTTGAGGAGGGTGGGTGTCTCGGCGATCTGAGAGGCGGTGGCCGAGGGATCTGGGCCGAAAACTGCGTCGTGCTCTGCGCGGAGCTTAGCGAGAACGTCCGGACTGTTATGAAGTCGGTTGTAGGTCAAACAGAGCGTGGACGAAGTCGTGTCATGGCCTGCGAACAGAAAGATCTTAATCTGCTCAATCGTCGTTTCGAGGAACTCGGGGTCTATCGAGCTGCCGGGTGCAGCTTCACCACCGAACTCCTTCATGTAGGCGCGTATGGCAAGGTTGTTTATTGTCTTGGGGCCTTCGATGCGATCATGGTTGTGAAGCTGATCTTCGATCAAGGGTTTGAGGCCGTTGTAGATGATACGATTGTTCCGCCATAGATGCCATCTGCGGAGAGGATGCAAAAGTCTGCCCCAGTACATTGGCGCCCACGTACTGGTAAGCCAGGTGACGTTCCTCTTCAAAGCGGAAAACACGGGAGCTTCGGAGGTTTGGATGTTCAAACTCTTGCCGCTGGTCGATGGTCAGTGTCTAAGGGAGTGTGCTAGGATGAGAGACCACCTTACAGCACGGCTCGACTAATAATGTCGCAGGTGGCCGCCATGACCTGGTTCTCTAGCTTGACCTTTTCACCCGACTGAGCTACATCCTCGAGGTATCTCTTGAAGATGAGAGCCTCCTCGACGAACTCCGGGACGAGTTTCTGGATGTTCTGTGCCGCAAAGCCCGGGTTGTAGATGGACCGCCATTTCTTCCAGTAGCTGCCTCCACTGGTTACGAGATCCTTACACTGCGAGAAGCACTCGAACTCGTGACGAAGTACCTCGTGCTTCGGCAGGGAAACCTCCTGGGTGAATTGGGCGTTCAAGCTCGGGTTATAGACGATGATGGAGGGCCAAGAGATGGGCCAGAAGTCGATGTAGAAAAGCCCTGGTTTGGTCACTTCAGGATACGCCCAAACCAAAGCTTGGAAAACTGTGTGACCCGCGATGTCACTCGGGTGACTTGCCAATGCCTTGCCGATGGTGATGAGATCGCCGAACAAAAAGGAGTGATTCGGGAAAGTTGGCTTTCGGAAACATGTTAGTGGGGGCTGGGCAGGAAGAAATAACCAAAGGCAGGGAAAAAGATCTCACGAGATCATATTTCTTGGCCAGAGCGCGGAATGCGGTTCGCTTCTGGCACAGTAACACAACTCCTTTGATGAGATATGCCGTGAGAACCAAGCCTAGGACCCGCAAAGCGAGCCCCATCGAGAAGACGGGTACAGTGAGGGCCATGACGAACTACCGAGGGAGATGCAGCGCTGATAATATGCAGGCACAGTTGTTGTGAGGTATGCGCCGACAAACACTCAGTGCTGCCCTTTACTGGCCGATGGGACATCAAACCAGACTCGACAACGAACGCCATGTTTACGGCTGCCGCGTTATCCCCTTTTAAAGGGAAGGCGCCATCCTCCCAGGTAGGCGGCGACGCGGTCCGACAGATCGGATATTAGTGCCGCAATGGATCACTGCAAAAGGGGGCCGTAAGCACTAACAAAGGCTCACTCTGCCCTAGGGGAAAAGACCACCCAGTGGTGCCAAGCCGTGGGCAGATTACGGCTTACGTCGAGAGGGCTGAATTCTTTGTGCTATGATTCGGTGATTCCGGGGGGCATCCCAAGGCACTGGGAATTGCGCTCTCACTTTCGTAAAGGTGCCCAAATGCGTCCTCGCCAACATTGATCAACCAGATTTGAGATCCATCAACCCCTGCTTGAGGGGGTTGACAGCGGGCATCCAATGCCGTGGTATTTCTCATACAGTCAGCCTACTGAAGTACACCAAACGTTCTGTCCCTGTTCTCCATCACCGTGGCATATCCGGCCCGGGGTTTCATCAAGTCGTGTCCATTCAGTCGTCAAGGTCGTACAGTTGGCTCCCAGCGAACCGACTCCCTCACTACAAAGTCAACCAAGCCCCCAACAGAGCCACGACTAGTGCAACAGTATTTTGAGACCTCGCAATCACTGTCGCCGCCCCCTCAAAGTCACCAACACTGACTTGGTCCTCGTACTGGTCCTGCACATTGCCCGGCGGCCAGTACTCGCACACCAGATACCATCCGTCCCAATCGCCCCCGCGGCACAGTTTCCTCGCGCAGCCGACATCCGTTGTGTTCCGCCAGACCATTTGGGTAAAGTGGCCTGTATCCTCGTCGAACCCCTGGTCGTCAAAGTCGTAAATGTCGCGCTCGTCGCCCCACGCCTCAACAGCTGCCGACGAGTTCGCGTGCCCGATGGCTAGGTTCTCGCCGTATGGTGTGTCTGAGTGCTCGAAATCGGGGCACTCGTCGTCGTCATCGCCCTCACTGTCGAGGTACTCCTCGGCATAATCGGCGAGCGTCGTGTTCCAGACCAGATCATCGACCTCGTGCTCGGAGCGGTAGACGTTGTGGGTGTCGAGCACGGCCGAGGTGAATGTGTCGTCTGATCTCCATTCTGGCTCGTTGGAGGGGAGGACGGGTGCCAGGGTTGTAGTCTGGGCTAGAGCAGTTGTTGCTGCGCCCAGCAAGGCGAGCTGTGTGATGGTGGAGGACAGCATCTGGCAGCGCTGTACTTTGGATACCTCAATTGACGGTTTGCTGAGCGTTTGAAGGGGTCGTGGTCTGATATTGATCTCTCTAGATCGCAGAGCAGTTCGCAGCACAATCCATCTCAGCTATATAGCCATCCATACGCGAAGCCTGGCCTTGGAATCGCGACCCTGACTGCACCCCATGATCATCCCCAGGCTTGCCAGGGCGGTCGATGACGCAGTAGGCGGCGACGAGCCCAATCAGGGCTGGGCTCGGCAGCTCTGCCCACCCTCAACCAAGCTTCCAAGCCCCTGTCGCTTTGTCCCGGATCATCAGAAGCTGTACCATCGGGCGTCATCAGCATTGGCGCGTCGGAGACGCGATGGCATTCTGCTCCTAAGTCCGATGATACAATCTTGAAATGGCATGTTTGCTCTTTTGCTCGCGAAGGCTTCATCACGTAGTGGCCCGATGTGTCGCAACGCCGACTACGAACATGGTCTGCTTGGGGGTGCTGAGGGCAGAGCACCACAGCACTGGGGAGCGCAGTAATGCACAATAATTCCCCCCGAACCGCTGCAATTTGGCCTCAACTCACTAATCTACAGCACTTCTGGGCTGTATTTGCGTTACAGGGGCATTGGGTGCTGTTCAAAACGCCAACGCTCGCTGCCGTTACCTCATGTGCGAGCGAAAATGGAATGAGGCTCAGAGCTGGGATACTTGCAACTTGGATCAATTGACTGCCCATAACTTTTGTTCAGGCCCGAATATGAAATCCCTCCATCCGCAGTTCACCCCCGGAACCCTCCTCCCGACAAGATGTTCTTCGCAGCCTCCTTGACCGCAGCCATGGCGATCGAGTAGAGGCTGGGCCCAACACTGATCCTCGCGACGCCAATCTCGCCCAGCTGCTTCGTCGTCAAGGAGTCGGCCTTCTCTCCAAGCTTGACAGAAACACGTCCGCCAAGCTCCCTGACCAGTACCTCCACTTCGGACGTCCGGAGTCCACGACCACCGCCGCCCCAGAAGAACACAGTCGTCGCTCCAGCATCGAGATACGCCCGTCCCCGCCTAACGGCTTCCCTCAGCGCCGCCTCGTCGCCCGCCTCGTAGTATGGCTCCAGCCGGAAAACGTCGCACCTGGCGTTCAGCACGAACCCCTCGCAACCCGCCCTCGCCGCCGCCGCCAGCGCCGTCTTGAGCCGGCCTACCTGTTCCTCCACCCCATACAGCGAGCCCTCGATGCCGCCGCCGAAGCCCCGCTCGGGGATACTATCCTCGATGTTCGCGCCCACGGCGCCGAGCTCGACGACCTTGGTCACGGCCTCTTCGATGCGCGCGCCGTAGCCATCCTGGATGTCGACCGTCAGCGGCAGCCCGGCGGCCTGGACGTGAGGCGCGAGGCGGGCGATGGCGGCGATGTTCTGCTCGAAGGTGAGGTCCTCGTCCTTGATGCCCTGGGACTCGGCGACAGCCCAGGAGGCGGTGGCGATGGCTTTGACAGGTCGGGCGGCGGCGTCGGCAGCGTTGAGCGAGAGGACGGCCTGGAGGGAGGCGTAGTCCCAGATGTTGGGGAGGACGATGGGCGAGGAGGATCTGTGCAGCGCCTTGAAGGCTGATGCGAGTTGCTTTGAGGCGGCCATGATGCGTTTCCAAATGACGACAGTAGTTGATAAAGGAACGTAGCGAAAAGATAGTTTGGAATGCCAGGAGCCTTATTAGTAGTTCGTTGGGGTTGCCTTCGATCAAGCTTGAGCCGATGGCATGCGGGGTGAAGCATCGCCGGATGACTCTCACGCCCTCCGATGTCGCTGCTAAGGACATGTACCAACCAATCCCTTTTGAGCGGTGCTCCTCATGTGGGCGACGAGGTCTGGTCCATCGAGTCACAGACTGGATTGGGTTTGTTGCACAAGCCCTCGGCTCTATTCATTCAGCTGCGGCGTGGCTGTCTTGTCGCCGGTCTTCTTACAACCTGACTTGAAAATGGCTAAACCTGTGATGTTGAGCAAACCGCCAAAAACAGCTGTCTCAATCCATCACGGGTGGTACAAAATCATCATCCAGCTTCGAAAAGAAAACCAGGAGCTCAGAAGCCTGTCAGATGAACTGTTGAATCACCGTACTGTCTGTCGTGCGTCAATCAAGAGCAGTCGTGACTGTTGTGTCGGACATGCATTGCCTTTGCTGCAGAAGAACATGCCTACTTTCTCCGTTTTAAGGCGTCTGAAAGGCATCTTCGTCACCACGTCTCGGCACAACTCGGAGAATAGATTGGGTCAAGTCATGAGTATCATTTGATCATCGTCAATCTTCAAGCTCTAGGCATACTTCTTGACCATCTTCAGGATCGCCTCCTCGACTTCGCGGGGGCTGGTCGCGTTCAGGTAATGGCCACCACCCTCGACAAACGTGAGAGTAGCCTCAGGCGCCGCAGTGAACAGCTTGATGTGCTCAGTGGGCACAATCCCGCCAAACACGGGATCCTGGGGTCCCTGGTGAACGTTAGCATTCCGTTCTACTTTTGGTCGGCATGGCCGTCGATGCACTCACGTGAAGCCAGTACACGGGGCACTTGATGTCCCTCAGCCGCAGCAGCAGACCATCGCGCTCCAACAAGCACAGGAGAGCCATGCGCAGCTTCCTCCGGCCCTCGTCGCCCGAGTACACGCTCTTCAGCGTCTGGTCCCAGAAGGACAGCGTCTCGGGCCCGACGGTGCCCGAGAAGCCGAGGCTGGCGACCATGCCGCGCCAGGTCTCGTCGACGACAAAGTCCGGGGTCGGCACAGCGCTGCTCCAGCTCTCGTAGAATGGCGCGAGCTGCGTCTTGGGGTCCCAGCAGCCCTTTTCGCGGGAGGCGGCGGACTCGTAGTCCATTGAAGTGCCGAGAGGCAGGAGGCCGATGATCTGCGCTTGTCAGAGATAAATCCCGGGGGAAACAAAACAGTAGCGGGGAACACTCAGGGAGAAGGTACCCGTTCAGGGGCCAAAAGGGCCATTCGTGTCACCATCCAGCCGCCCTGGCTGGTGCCCAACGCAAAGGCCTTGGGCACCTTGAGAGCGTCCATGACCTGCAGGGCCATGGTGGCTGTGTCCCAGTATGTGAATTGCTCCGAGACAGAGCTGGTGGCGCCATGACCAAGGGGTTCGATGGCCAGGAGGTTGACGGCATCCGTCAGCGGCTTGCTGTTGAACTGGGCTTCGTACAGAGAGGACGTGGTGCACATGGAGTTGATGAGGACCAGGGTGGGCTTGCTGGCGTCGATGGCGTCGCCGGAAAGCCGATATCCGGCACTGATGCCACCGAGGTGGGGTACTCGGACGGTAGTTTTGGCGGCCATGTTGGGAGTAGAGGATGTAGGTAGTAGTGAAGTGGAGGATAGATAGAGGTCTGTCGGGTCCGTGATTTGAAGAACGTATTGCCGAACTGTAGAAGAGGGGACTGCGTCTGTTGTGCAGCGGTACAAGACGATGCGGCTGGCGTGCCCAGGGCTACATACCTATATGCTCATCGTCATGAGCGGCGTCGCGGCTAGCTCCCTAAACTTAGGCCTGGAATCATTCCGCGGTCCCCATGACCCTGCTACGTGTGCTTCGGTGTGGATATTCTGGAACTGCCAGGTTTTACCGCTACCGAAAAAGGGGGTCTCGCCTGCCAGTTTGGCGGATCAGGACTCGAAAAGGGATTAAAGCCGTTGACATGGCGCCGGACTACTGGTTTCGCCTAGCGTAAGGGGCAGCGGCCCGCGTTAGACAGCGCCTCTCAACGCCTCCTCATGTCTCTCAATGCCTCGTTGCGGGTGGGAGCCACTTATCAAACGTGGAAAAAGCCGCTGACGCCGGGTGTTCTGGGATCTTAAATGGCTATGCCTTGCTGATATTTAGGAGAGCAGCTTGGCTTGAAGTGAGGCGAGAGCTGACCATGTCCTCGGTTGCGACGTGTCAGTGTAGGAGGAGGAATCGTGCACGGTAGATGTGATGTACCACCTGCTCGGTAATTCAGTCGTCGTCGTGAAAACCCTACAGCGTGGTATTGTGGCAAAACAAAAAAAATCTTGTCGAACACACGATGCAACCACGCCTGAGTTGCATCGGCAGGTAATTTGTGTCTGTTACCGGCAGTATTGGGCGATCATGCGCCCATTTGGGTCGTCGAAACCTCATTGCCGGCTGGTTTTGTACAAGGGTTCCCTCCAACCCCTGGGCAGCTCGAGTCAGTTCCCGGCATATGCTTCAGGGGGCGATGGACGGTAGTGTGAAGTAATAGCACGCACTCGTGCAGAACATATTGTCTAAAAGCTCCGAGATCTCGACCTCAGAACTGGGAATTTCGCTTTTGTTTCGTTTTCATTTTCTCTGCTTCAAGAATATCGCAGGTCGCCATGTCATCGGAGTCCCAGCTTCCAGGCCTGCCGGGCTACCACCCGGACAACCTCCAGCCATGGACGGTGCAAGTCGTCGTTTCCATGACCGTTCTGGCCCTTGTATCCGTTACATTGCGGCTCGTCAGTCGGCGATTCAAGGGCCAGGAGCTGTGGTGGGATGATTGGATGATTGTTTTCTCAATGGTAAGTCAGACCCTCCAGTCTCCGATGCGCGTCATCGCTCCAGGCGATATTGTTCGTATTAACGACTCGTCTTTTTCTCGACAGGGCTGGAACCTCGCCGTCGTCGGATTCATCTTTGCCATGTACTCTTGCGGCATGGGCATCCATGCTGATTTGGTCGAGGTCGACGACATCGTCATGATGGCCAAATGGCTGGTTGTGGCAGAAGTCCTCTACGCGTTCAACCTCGGCTGGACCAAGTTGAGCCTGTTATTGATGTACTACCGCATCTTCCGCGTCCCGTACTTCAAGAAGATGGCGTGGATTGTCGGATCCTTTGTCATGGCTTGGGTTGTCTGCATTACCTTCCTTTTCATCTTCATTTGCGTTCCGGTGGAGAAGCTCTGGTATCCCCACCTACCCGGACGATGCATCAACCAGGTCGGAACTTGGATTGCCAACGCCGCGTCGACCATCTTCACCGACCTCGTCATTCTCATCATGCCGATCCCGCCCATCTGGAGTCTCCAACTCAAGAAGCTGGAAAAGATTGGTCTCACTTTTGCCTTTAGCCTTGGCTTCTTGTATGTCAACCCTACGAGAACATACTGCGGTAACGACGGCTAACGTGGAACAGTGTGGTCTTTGCATCAGCGTATCGCACCAGCGTCCTGTTCACCTACTCCGCCTTGGACCCAACTTATACATTGGCTCCCACAGTCGGCTGGACTGCGATCGAGATGTCGGCAGGAATTGTGTCCGCTTGCCTTCCGACCTTGCGACCAGTCTTGGTGTATTCTGCGCGGTCTATGGGGTTCAAGGGCAGTTTCAGCGACACCTTTCGGGGAGTCTCATCTTCCATGGGACTGCGCTCCAAAAAGACCACAAACTTCAGCGAGAGACTCTCGTCTCGAGAAGACTTTACACACAAGTCGGCGTCCAAGTCAGAGGGGGATGGGTCGTCTCGTCGAGCCTCAGACGATGACGAATCCCGCTTGACGAGCGGGGAGATGGGCCATACATTGGTATCGGCGGCTGACGCCACTTTGAGGCCTGATGTCAAAGGCTATGGCTTCACGGTCACGAGCACACCCAGGGCGGATCGGGGTGACGAGTCAGGAGACGATATCCCTCTGCATGGAATCCGTGTCGACACGAAGTTCAACAGGTCGACTACACAGGGTTAGACGGATTCTCAAGTCACTGCCTTGAGTATGGGCCGATTCAATGTATTAGTACGGGAACGGAAATGTAAAAGCGAGACGAATTGACCTTATAGCCCTGTTCATCCCATGGCTTATTCATGCCAACAAACTGTACATGCCATGATCATCAAGGAACTGCACTCAGCACGAGGAAGGCCAATGGACATTCGTCGCATACATGCTGTTAACATCGTGTCCTTGACGTACTCAGGACGCTATTCTCGGCTGTTCGGTCGGTACACTACCCAGATTTATCGTGGCGGAAAATGCTTGATGTTAGCCCCGGAAGCCAGTGGACCGGCCCGCAAGCCCTGTTCCACGATGGCTTCCATTTAGGCTGACCTCCACGCGCTAGCTTCGGCCTTTGCGGCTGGAAAGGGCCCATCTCGGGCTAGGGTTTCCTGACGCGGTAAATCACATTTGTCTCAAAATCGAGAGCAAGTAAAAGATTGGCATTTTGCAGTGGCTGCCCATCCACGCTCGAAGTATAGTGTTGGCAGCCCTAGGCAAGACGTTGATTTATTTCTAGGTAGGGCATAAATACTCTCAAATTCAACGTCCGCATGATGATTAGTTGAGGATGATTAACGGCATGAGAATCTATGTAGTCCATTTGTATTCTTTCTACTGACTTTGGCTTCAAGGCCGAGATCAGCTTCCCTTGCGCGGCCGAGTCCTCACTCGGGGTCCTTGCTGACGCAGGAAAAACCCGTTCCGAACCCACCACTCTTTCTCTGGGTCAATCATATGTATCTCATACGACGCAAACAGAGTGGCGATGACTTTGTACACCTCGACCAGAGCGAGGTGTCTCCCAATGCATATGCGGGACCCAGCTCCAAAGGTCAAATCGGCATTGTTCATAGCCTGCAAGCGCGCGGCAAATGTCTCCTCTGTCTCACCAGCTTCCTCATATCGGAGCCACCGCTCGGGTCGGAACTCGGCGGAATCGTCTCCCCATACTCCCCTGTTTCTCCCCGTCACGTAGGGATTCATCCCGACGCTGGTGCCGGGCGGGACAACTGACCCATCTGGAAGAACAAGGGGGGTGTTTTGATCTTCACTAGGGACATAGCGCGGAAGTGTCATGGCCACTGCGGGATGTAGTCGCATCGCCTCTCGCACGACAGCCGCCAGGTACGGTAGTGACTTGACCTCGGCGTAGGGAGGCGGGATGTTGTGCTGTCTGGAGAACTCTGCAGCCAGGAGTTCATCCTCCAGCTTCTCCTGCACGACCGGCGTCCGCAAGACATAGTAGAGCACAGCCTTGATTGTGATGGCCGTTGTGTCGGCTCCGGCGAGCATGTTGATTGCCAGATAGCTGACTATCTGCCGAGCATCCACGATGTCCGGGTAATCAGTCTTTGTCTGTATGAATCTGTCTAAAAAGTCGGGCTTGGACGCATCGTGAGTGCTCAAATCCTGGCCTTGAAATCGATCTTTGACGTATTGAAGCGTCGGTCCGAGGAGCACTGTCGCGCCACCGATGGGGCAAATGGGATTCTTGTCGATCCAACGGTCGAGAAAAGGGAGCTGGCTCACACTGGCAAGATAGTCGGAACCCATTTCCGATAACCACAGGTGTCCATCAAAGTCTTGACCTTCCTCGAGGTAACCGAACCGCTTACTGAAGGTGATCTGGCCTATGACGTCCCACGCGTCTTTGTTTTCTCGTCAGCCGACAACAACACGACGACATCTAAGAACGGGGACCTGCGAACTTACACATCTTGATCCAGAGCCCCAGGTCAAACTCGGTTCCAAAGTCACAGTGATCCAGGGCCCATCGACGCATGAACCGCTCCTCAATCTGGTAGCACAGACGCTGAATTGCTTCGTCAAGGTGTGACTCCAGCTGCAGGACGCTTGCTAGTGAATAGTGCTTAGCCACCGGCCTCTTCTGCCGTGCGTGCTCGATTGGGTCAAGTAGGCTGAAGAGGTTGGGCACGGCCTTTTTATCGACAACATTGCTCGCAGGTGGGTAGAAATCTGTCTTGCGCCACTTGTTGTCTGTGGTGTAAATAGTCTTAATCAGCTCTGGCAAGTCGAGGTCTAGGTTGTCCGGGCCTGTCCTGACGACAGGGCCATACTTCTCGTGAGTACGAAGGTTTACGAGATGGATGTCGCCACACAGCGTGTGGTAGAAGCGCCAGAGGTTGGTGAATTCTGTCAACAAGCACGTGGAGTATTAGCACCTGAATTAGTCGTCCTCTTGCACGGCTCCAGCCATGTGGCTTGTTAGCAAGCAGCACTTACTCGCAATGAAAGGACCAGGATACCGACGGAGCGGGGACCGGTAGTATGCAAGCAAGTTCCAGGTTCCCCAGGTTGCGATGAACAACGCCGCAGCCGCAATCCAGGGGGTCGGCATTGCGTCGAAGCCGCCGATTGTCGAATTCCTCCTCTTGGCTTCGTCAAAAAGTGCCAGGTAGCAATTGAATGAGATCGCGCTCCTTCAGCGGTGCTGTCAAACTGCCAGTGCGTGATTTAAACACGGATCTCGTATCATAGGAGGCCGGGGTTGGATGCAGGTGAGGTGTCGGTTAATGTCACTCGCACGACGCTCATTGGCGTCAATGTTTCTGGGCTTCCTGGGGTCACTCGGGCCGCGTCCGCGCGACAGGGTCTGTCGTTTTTCTGGATACTCGATCCCTGGCGGAGGCTCCTACCCGGGACTACGACACTGAGGCTGCTCGAGTCCCATGCCGTAATACTACATGAGATGCGTGTAATGTCAAATCTTCAAAGACAGGGTCTTCCCCAGACGATCCATTATTCGAAAGCTATCCCGACTATTATCCCGTCTCGTAGCCTTGTCATTCTGTTTCATCGAATGGCCCCTGGACGCGATCAATACACCATCAGGAATGACAGCGACGACGCAAGCCCTTCTGTAGCTGATCGTTGCGCAGATATTCGTTGTGTCGACCATGGGAGTGGCCCAAGTCTTGCTTCGTTTATCTCGACGCGTCTTGTCACTGGGCGATGGCACCGACTCACCATTTGAGGTGTTATTGGGACGCTGCTTCGAGGCACCGGCAATGTCTCGTTCGTCGTTGCATCTCAACATGCATCTCCGGCTGTCTTGAGGGACAATAATTATGATGGAGGCCATTTTCATTTGCGTAGCACATCCTTCGCCATGCTCTTAAGCACGGCATGTGTAAGGTAGACGTCAACTTCACCATCATATCCTGGAAATCCTTGTGGAAACTCAACTTGCCGCCGAGGAGATGGATTAGCATTGCCAGGTTCATGAGCTTGGTTTTACTTGATAGAGCCCTTCCCCTATACCAGGGCTTGATTGAAGGGGATAGAAAACTAGGCTGGGTAGAACCTCTGTAGAAATATTGGAAACCTTTGTAGAAACGTTGGAAACCTCTGGTAGAACCAGGTTGAACCTCTGGGAGAATAGGTTGAACCTCTAGAAAAACGTGTAGAGTCTCTAGTAGAACGAGGTTGAAGCTCCAGGAGAATGTCTAGAACCTTTAGGAGAATGTCGAGAACCTCTAGGAGAACTTGATAGTGGCTCTTAATTGAAGGGGATAGAGAAATAGCAGACTAGGAAAGAGCTATGATACAGCTAGGAAAGAACTATGATTCAGCTAGGAAAGAACTATGATTCAGCTAGGAAAGACCTATGATATAGGTCTCTTCCCTGCTTTATTTTGAGTCAAGAGGAAAGTTTGAATGGCCAGCGACGATGACACCGTCGTCACGGTGTTTGTACGCAGGTGGTCGGTTGCTGGGCTAGCTATCACAGCTGTGAGCATAACTGTCCCAGTGCGTCTTCCGTCATGACTCCATTTGGTTCCTCGGCTCTCCCAGTCATCGCTATGATCATCAATTGCTTCAAGTGATGTAGTCTGTGCACCGCGGAACTGCTGATGGAAGGACAATGACTGCGTCAGACAAGAAAGAATTCTGAACTGTGGGGAGAGTTGAAAAAGCTTGCGACTTTTCAATAGCCATGAAATATTGAGTGTTGTTAGAGGCCCAACTTTTCTGCGAACTCTAACCACCATTGTAAGTGTTCATTCTTTATTGAACAATGCAGCGGGAAGCTACTTGACCATCAGAAGAAATTACAGCCTGGGTGTGCCACTGTGTGCTTTCGAGTGATCGTTGTCTGCGTAGAGCACCATGGATGTGGCTCCATTGCCATCACCAATGGGCAGTTCCCCATAAAGAAACCAAAAAGGCTGCATCGACCTCTGGGGAGAGAGTGACTTGGTGGTGCTTGGTTTGAAGCCAACCAAAGAGCTCCCCAGTATTCGCTCAGCTAAAGAGTGCGGAGAAAGGAAACCCCGCAATGCCCATACGCCCCTTTCTTCTCGTACTACAATACAATCAGTGTGAAATCGAAAAGTAGAAGATCAACGACGAGAACTGACAACCACTGTTTTTGGAGTTGAACTCGAATACAGAAAATTCGAAGCCCTTGCGGTGTTCGCAGCTCGCATCTGACAAGCGCCTGGTGCAGCCGGGTTTGTCTTTGTCCGACCGTCAATAACCCCTCACACTAACATGATGGGTCATCGCAAAGCATCAGTCATCCCATCTTGAAAATATAAGAACCAGAACATCACCCGACTACATTCCGTACGAAAACACACAATCGTAACATCGGACTCTGGAATCCATACCCCTCCACTACTTACACCAAAAATGGCCGCCCCACAACGTCCCACGCCCAATGTTGAAGGACTCCGGCAATTCTACGTCGGCAAAGACATCTCGGAGGTGCCGAAGCCGGCGGCAGTTTTGGACGTTGCACACCTAAGGAGGCATTGCAAGACGATGCTAGATGCCGCGCAAAGCCTCGGCGTGGGCTTCCGGGCTCACGTCAAAACACACAAGGTGAGTTCATGCCACACTGTGTTTGATGTCAGCGCAGTGCAAGTCACGTACACTTACACTCATCACAGACGATCGAAGCCGCTCGCCTACAAATCGGCGACACTTCGAAGGAAGTCAAGATTGTGGTTTCGACGCTGTTAGAGCTTGAGCATATGATGCCGCTGCTCGAGGGGTGCAGGAGCGCAGACCGCCAGGTCAACGTTCTCTACGGTGTCCCCCTGCCGCGATCAAGAGCGACAGACCTGGCCGCCCTTGGGAAGCGCCTTGGTCCCGGCAGCGTATCAGTCATGATTGACCACACGTCCCAGCTTGATGCTGTTGAGCGTTTCTACGAGCTCGCGGCGTTCCCTGCGGGCATCTACGTCAAAGTCGACACGGGGTACCACCGCGCTGGCCTCCCACCAGCAGGTCTCAACAAGAACGGGCTTTTGGAAAAGATTGGAGTGCTCGAGGCCGCCGGGCAGGCAACTCTGATTGGGCTCTACTCACACAGCAGTCTCAGCTACAACGACTCCACAGCCAAGCAGGCCATGGACAATCTAGCAGACGAGATCAAGGGCTGTGTCGAGGCTCTGAAGAATAATGCGGTGCACTTCGCCGCCGATAAGGAGCTGACCATTAGCGTTGGCGCCTCGCCTCAGGTTGCGTCGGTCGAAAACCTCACGCAGCCGATGACAGAGGGGTCATCGGATGCGGATAACCTGCGCCAGACGATGCAAACAGTCACGCAGGACACCCCAGCCGGATTTCGGACGAAGCTGGAGCTTCACGCCGGTGTCTACTCGCTTCTCGACATACAGCAGCTGTCGACCGGGGCGCGGACTTTCCTTGGCACAGTCGAGGATGAGGTTGCCATCTCTGTGGTTGGCGAAGTAGTCAGCGTTTACAACAACGGCGAGAGAGAAACGCCAGAGGCGCTCGTTGGTGTCGGTGTACTCGGTCTTGGAAGAGAGCCATGCGCAGCATACCCCGGTTGGGGTGTCGTTGGACCGAAGTCATTCTCTACCCAAGATCAGAACCAAAGGCGTTTGATTGTGAAGAGAATCAGCCAAGAGCACTCCATTCTTGCCTGGGAGACGGGGGCGGGAGATGCAGGCCAGAATCTGCCTCCGATTCCCCTCGAAGTCGGCCAAACCGTCCGCATCTACCCGAACCACGCATGCATCACAGGGGCTATGTACGGATGGTACCTTGTGGTGGATTCCAGCGAAGGAGACGCTGGCCGAATTGTGGACGTTTGGGTCAGGGTATCAGGCTGGTGAGCTCCAGCTCGAGCACTGTCTCAAGTTATGTTGTTACACCGAGGAAGTTGCTTGACTTGGGGCACATTGTTACCCGGATGTGTCAGGTAAGGCGGTGTGCACTCTGAGTAGAAAGTACCTTTGCAAATTGAACCATGGCACAGTTTCTGGCTTGGAAGAAGTAAAAGATGTGATAAAAATCGACATGTGCCTTTCGTCAACTGGCGAGACAGGTCGCAAGATCAAAAGACAAAAATAATTCCTTCCGATCGGGGAATTGAACCCCGGTCCCCGGCGAATGTCGTGCTTCTTGAAGAAGCATTGGATGACAAGCCGATATCCTAACCACTAGACTAATCGGAATACGATGGTTGGTGACAGGCTGGCTCACAAATAGTAATCATATTCTCATTCCAGCTCACAAGCGGCCATTTGTGGGGAACGAAGGGTGTGGATCAGACCCTCTGTCCAATAAGTCCCTCTCGACTCTCCAGGCAGACTCTCTCACATAGATACGCACTAATGTCGTCTGGATCGTGATGTGGCTCAGTGCGAGCCTTGACTTGATTCCTCTGCCTTGTCGATCGTGATTTGTAGTCAATTACACGTAGAAACGCGTCGAACAGCCAGATGCGGCATGGTCAGGTTGAGCGCCGGCAGGGTTTCAACCCGCCAAAGTCCGGACTTCGGGCTCCACGGACGCCGGGCGGCACTTGATATCTGTACACTAGCCGGGCCGCATTCCCTAGATGTCCGTCCCCGACCTTCTTCCTCTTTTCGGCTGTCATCGCCCTGCTTTGCTGCCACCTGTACTATGGACATGCTCGAAGACGACCATGGTGTTGGCTCCGAGGACGACACCGAGGCCAATGGCACGCAACAACAGAAGCCACATTCCCGTTTGGCTGTACGTATGCCATTTGGGGAACACGATACGAAATGGATGGCACACAAAGCCTTGAACTGACTTGGTGGACTCCACATCCCTGAACATCTTGGCTGACATGGTCCCATGACATTTCCAGTGCATCCAATGCCGGCAGCGAAAGGTAGTGTTCCAAAGTCCCGGTCTTTGGCTCCAACGCTGCGTTCTTGAGTTCGAGAGCTTACCAAGTACCACAAAAGATCGGCTGTAACCGAGAGGACCCCTGTTCCGGCTGCATCAAGGCACAAATAGATTGCGTGTACGGGCCTCGTCAAAGGGCCGTCAACAAGAGACAACGCATACATCTTTCAGATCAATAGTACGTTTCGTGGAGCTCGTCACGAGCATTCGGCTAACTATCGTCTCCGTTAAGCGAAAAGCGGATCGAAAGCATCGAAAGCCAGTTGACACACGTCATTGACCTGCTTGGGAAGCTTACCACCAGCTCCAATTCATCGAGCAACAGCTCCGTCAGCAAGCCACCCTTAACCACAGCAGCTCCAAGCGCTCACTCGAGCCTATCGACGGACAGCACAGGTCCCAGAGGAACTTCGGAGTCGACGCCTTCCTCCAGAAACATCCCAAGCCATGGCTCCAACCCGCAGACTCCGTTCGAGGGAGACTCGTCGCTCACCGCGCATGCCACTTACGCCAATACAGTCTTGGAACGGGCCGTGAGCGTTGGCCCCATGGAGACACCTCAGCCCGAGATGGAAGACACTCTGGCCAACCTGCGGACGTTGGTAGATGCTCTCAACAGGGGCACAAGCGCCCCCGAAGACACACTTTTCAGTGTTCCTGCCGGACCGCCCTTGGAGCAGTACACCATGCCCCCAATCGAGGCTGTCATGGTCACGCTGCGAATGGTTAAAGGTAAGCAGTCTGGACGTTGCCCAGCCAAGCTCTCACCACTAAGCGATATCCTGCAGAGAACCCATTGTTTGAGTACATCAGCTTTAATTTCTTCTTACCGAACGAACAGTTCATGGAATATGTCATTAAGGTGTACTTCCCTGGCGGATATGACCTCGCCGAGTTTATCATCGTCAACGCGTGCCTGATGGACTACTTCTTCAGACGCGCCACTTTTGAGCCAGAAAGCAGCACTGTTAAACAGGAGCTACAAGGTTTCGCGAAAGTCTGCGAGGATAACCTCGTTGTTGCTCTGCAAAGACTACCAGTGTACATGCCGAACACGCTAAATTACATCATGGCCTTACTCTTAGGTGTAAGCAGACGGCATACCCCTTTGCTGCACTCTCTTGCAATTCGCTGACCGATTTACCAACAGGTCTTTTACTTCATGCGGTCTTCCAAGACATGCATCGCCTGGACTCTCACGACCACGGCCCTTCAGATGTGCCAAACCTCTGGCATCCATCGCATCCAGTCCATGGAGTCCGACACCTCGATTCTTCGCAACCAAAAGCTCTGGACGTTTTGGATGCTCTACAGCGTCGAGAAGGGGCTGTCACTGCGCCTAGGCAGGCCGTCGACCGTGCAAGACTACGACATTACCATTCCCCTCCCGGATGTCGACCCCGTCCACGCCGGGCCCCTGGTTCACGTCTCGCTGCGCTGGATCAAACTGTCCCAGGTGCAGGGCAAGATCTACAAAGGCCTATACAGCCCGGCTGGCCTGGCTGAGCCGGTGGAAACGCGGTCGCGGTGGGCGGAAGCCTTGGCCGAGGAGATGCGGGTCCTCTACTCGACGATGAAGGACCAGGAGGTATGTTCTCCTATCAACTAGCACCCCTTGCTCGCTCTGCAGCCGATGCTGATCGTGATCCCAGCTGCAGAAGCACAGCCGGTGGCGCAGCATCCTCGGTGCCCAGATGGAAATGTGCGACCTGGCCGAGGAAGTCATGTTCCTCTCCACCATGACCATCGTCTTGCGGGCTGTTCCCGTCCCGCCGGGCTCGATGTCGAGCTTCACGGCCGAATGCATCAATACCGCCAGGAAGGCCCTGGAGAGCCACCAGCGGTACTTTGACAAGGCGGAGGGCATCGAGGGCCGGGAGTACGACGCCTATCTGAACTGGTAAGCCTGAGCCCCGACCGAGAGAGAGATCGGGCAAAACGCGCTGCTCGGAAGCTAACAGGAGGCAGGACCATTCTGTACACCCCTTTCGTGCCCTTCATCGTCATATTCTGCCACATTGTCGAGTCGTGCGTCGCGACCGACCTGCCCCGCCTGCAGGCCTTCGTCCAGTCGCTTGAGGGCATCAGCAGCCACTCGGAGAGCATCGCCGGAATGTACCGCTACTTCGGCGTTCTGTACAAGGTGGCCTCGCAGTACACGGAGATGAAGGCCCCCCAAAACTCTGCCGTGGACGATGCCTACCGCGATTTCGACGCCTACGTGCACGCGCTGGGGCTGATATCCTCGAACGACCAGGGCTTTGGCGAGAACGCCGGGTTCCCTGGCGGCGTGGAGGTGCAGCTCGACGGGGGACAGATGCAGGGGTACCAGCTGGGGGAGTGGTTCAACACCAACCAGCAGCTCATGGGCTTGATGGAGGAGAATCTGTTCTAGTGGGTAATTGCCCACGGATGGAGTTGTTTAAAAGGTTCAACTGATTTACCGTCTTGGGGCGTAGACAAGAGGCTCGATGCAAACGCAATGCAGGAAACGCAGGATACGGTGGTGTACAAAATACGTCGAAAGACACAAAAACTCATGAAGCGACTGTCTCAGCCTCCCCCTGCCCCCCGTTCGTTGCGTCATCGCCCACCCACCGCTGCAGCGATGAGACTTTTTCCCTCTTCCTGTCCTTCCTCGTCTTCAGCGGCGGCAGCCCCGAGCTTCTGGGCTTCGCCAGCAGCTTCCTCGCGAATGGGATCCTCCAGATCTGGGGGCCGACCACCTCGTCGCCGGGGACCCTGTTCGTCTCGATGACGGTCTTCAGCCGCTTCGCCGCCTCCCAATTAGATGTGATGGTCGTCAGGCGGGCTTTCCAGCCGTAGAGGAAGGAAGAGACGTTCATGGCGTTGAGGCCGGAGCCCTTCTTGCCGACGACAAGGGCGACCTCGGGTAGGTCGTTCGTCTTTACGAGCTGCTGAGCGTCATCCCAGGTGATGGTGCCGACGGTGCGGATGGGTAGCTGGAGGTCGTCGGGGACGGGGTAGCATGACAGCTTGGAGAGCTGGTCGAGGCGGCGCCGGCGTTCCTGCGCTTTCGCTTCGGCGTCGGGGGATTCTTCCTGCCGGCCTTCGAAGAGGATGCGCGCGCGAGCCACTTCCGACTCGGTCCCAATGTCGTATGCGATCTTGAGGAACGTGTCGGCGGCGTCCTGCGTACAGACCAGGTCCCGCCCTGTTATGGCAGGGTACATGGTGGTCAAGAGCCGTGGACCGTTCTCAAGCTCATCTCTGGCGTCGATCAAGTGCTGGTTGGATCGAAGCAGATCAGAATCGGGCCCAATGGTCATGTGGCTGAAGTCGGATGCCAGGGCCATGAAGACCGAGCAATCGACGTTGAGGGTGTCGGTAAAATCTTTGAAGGGCTCCTGGTTGACGAGCAAGGGAAGAGCGACGTCGATGGATGGCGTCGGCTGCGCCAGAATGCCGGATGCATCTGCGGCGGTCTCCAGCGTGAGATCGATCTCGCCTCCAAAGGTTCTCACGTATTTCAGCAGCCGGTCCACATGCGCGTTCTCTCCTTCGCGGATTCGCGACATGACGATCCGCACAGATGGCCGGCGGTAGTCGTGGTAGGCCATCGAGGCAGCAGCGACAAGCTGCCGGGCGAAACGAGCAACCTCGATGTCATTCTCGCTGCCTTCGGGCAGAGGCGGCTCGTCCGCATGGCCGTCGTCCTCGTCGTCTTCCCAATCCCAGCCGGCGTCCGTCATCTCGTAAAAGAGCCTCCTCTCGGTGGTGGTGACGACCTTGATCCACTCGGCGCCACCGCTAACCACGGCATCGACGATGACGGTCTCGGTCTTGCGATTGGACTGGGTGCGCGGGAACTCGCGCCGCAGGCCAACAAGGTCACGACACTTCTTGGCGGTGCTCCAAACAAGGTCGTGGAACTTGTAGTTGCAGGCGTCGAGCTTGGTGCGAAGCTTGTTGTTGAGGGCCTCCAGGTCTGTGGCATCGTCCTGGGCCGTCCCGCAGAGCTTCACCATGTTGTCGACATTGCGCTTCTCCGAGAGGACGAGGCGTTCAAAATAGCCGAGGCCGGTGATGGCCTGGTTCCATGGTAGGGGTTTGGAGCCAACAACTGGTCGCTGATCGACGACTTTCTTGAGCTGCTGCAGCTCATCGAGCAAGGTGGCGATCCTGTCGACGATGGCCTGACATTGCTGGAGGATGTCGGCATGGATCGCGGCCTGGCTGGGACTCTGCTCGGGATCTGGTTCGGGAACCTGCGACTGCGCATCAGAGGCCATCTCGAAGGTTGCGCTTCAAGAGTCTCACGCGACCGGGGACCTGCCTTGGCGGTGACGGCGACAGGACGCTCGTCAACGGGTGCTGTTGTTCGGGCAAGAGGTGAAAGGCCCAAACAAAGCGTTGAGTGGGGTGGAGGGGTGGAGGGGTAAAGTCGGCTTCGCAAGTGTGCTGGTCGAGTACGGCAGCTACCTTGCCTTGATTGCCTCAGCTTTGTCTTTAAATGTACCTACGAGAGATGTGCAGAGGCCTGTCGCTTTCTCCTGCGATGCTGCTAGGTAGAGAGCACGTAAGTCTGATGTCCAAGAGATATCCTAAGGAGGCGCATTGTGAGGCACCGTCATGGGTTGGAGCCTGATGAGTCATCCGAGCTTTGTGTCTTCGCGGATTAGTCATTCACGTTGTATCCATCACCGAATTCCAACCAGCTGATCGACCCTCGTCACCTGAAGCTCCTTCGAACGGGAAGTCATGCCGCACCATGCGCCTCTGGAAACACAATAAGCTATGGCTCATACCTCACTGCCTAGGGCGCCGCACTTCCTCAGACAGGGCAAAAGCTGACCCTCCATTATCATGATTGCCTGGCGCCCTTCGAGATGACAAGCCGACCTAAGTGCCACCAGATGCCTCGCGGGCTTCCACTGCAAGGCAGAAGGGCGTCGCCAACACGACTCTGGCTGCCTGTTCAACAACTGAAACCACCCGGTGGGCGGGCATCTGAAGCCACTGGATTCAAAGTCTTGTGGTAACACAGATGTCGCGACACGCCCTTGGAGGCTCCCGTGGACAGTCTTCCAGCTTCGATTCCTCTCTATCCTCGAGATGACCATCGACTTCACCACGTCAGACCTGCCTGTCATCTGCATCCAGCGCCACACGCATTAACAGCGTCACGCGCTCGCAACTTCTTCAACCGTCCTCCAGAACCTCTCCACATCATGCCCGAACCGCCCCAAAAACAGGCCGTCCACCCCCTCCTTCAACCTTTCGAACGTCCCAGGCCCCGCGCTGCCCCCGTACAGGATCCTCACCGTCCCCTCCCTCGCCCTCACGCACTCCATCTCCCGAATGGCAGCCACCACGCCAAGCACGTGCTCCGCGGCCGCCGGCTCTGCCGCCCCGATCGCCCACACGGGCTCGTACGCGAGCACCACCTCTGCAGCCGCCGCCACCGCCGCCAGCACGCTCTCCACCTGCGCCCGCAGGGCCTCAGCGGCGGCCGCCA